>CM068835.1:62749718-63330697 GCA_028554795.2 Sinohyriopsis cumingii
ATTTTCAATGTTGATATTAGTTTCATCAAACAAATATACCTAAAGGAATCTTGCTTTGTTGTGAAATAAATAAACAAAAAGCAGTGATGTATTAAACAATGTAATACCCCTCCAGTATTTTGTGACATCATGTGGGGATGCTATCTGCTTCTCAAATTTTTTTTAGGCACCTTGGTAACTCATGCTGAGTCTCATACAAATTAGTGTGGTCTATGTTTTTGGACCCCACTGTGTGCAAGTTATTAAGGGAGAGGTATACTTGAAATGGAAAAAGCATCTATGGTGCCAAGGATAAAATCCCCTCCCCCCTTCATTTTCAAAAAATTCCCAACATTGATTTTTGCATCTAATTGAGCTGGCTTAGCCTGATACTTAAAGTGCTCAATACATTATATATACTAATCATTATAGTACATATTATGTTTAAAAAAACAACAGCCCAAACCCAACCTAATTGTAAGAATAGTGCAATAAGATTAGCATACATATTTTGGGGGCCTTAAAGTGAGTAACCATTTCACATATATATATATATATATATATATATATATATATATATATATATATATATATATATATATATATATTCATTCATTCATATAAATAGTATCTTGCAAGAGTCAAATAAGTGTTTATTTTCTGCAGCTTTTATCATTACCACTCTAAACAGTTAAAACAATTTTTTGCACGCATGACAGTTTATACAACACTTGGTGTCATTCAATTTCCTTTCTCTCCCCAAGTGAGATTGCACAATTTTCCAAAGATATTTACACCATACTTGGAGGGAAAATAATAGTCTTAATTGATTTTCAGAGCAGAACAAGGTATGCAGGACAGCTAATTCATGCTGAAAATCAATTTTTCTGACACTATCACAGCAAAGAAATATTGTGTCATATTAAATTCAACACCGTGCTTTGCTGTCAAAATGTCAGCAGTATGATGCCATGCATTTATTAATCAAAATTAGCATGCAATGCTTGTATTAAAATCGATGCTCCATACTTGTATCAATCAACACTGGTGTTCCATGTTTGTATTAATCAAAACTGGTATGCCATGCTTGTATCAATCAAAATCAGAATGCCATGTTTTTATCAGTGAAAGTCAGTGTGCCATGCTTGTATCAATCCAAATCAGTATGCCATGTTTGAATCAATCAAAATCAGTATGTCATGCTTGTATCAATCAAAATCAGTATGCCATGCTTGAATCAATCAAAATCAGTATGCCATGTTTGAATCAATCAAAATCAGTATGCCATGTTTTGTATGAATCAAAATCAGTATACCAAGCTTGAATTAATCAAAATCAGTATGCCATGTTTGTATGAATCAAAATCAGTATACCAAGCTTGTATCAATCAAAATCAGTATGTCATGCTTGTATCAATCATAATCAGTAATGCCATGCTTGAATTAATCAAAATCAATATGTTAATGCTTGTATCAATCAAAATCAGTATGCCATGCTTGAATCAATCAAAATCAGTATGTCATGCTTGTGTCAATCAAAATCAGTAATGCCATGTTTGAATCAATCAAAATCAGTATGCCATGCCTGAATTAATTAAAATCAGTATGCCATGTTTGTATGAATCAAAATCAGTATACCAAGCTTGAATCAATCAAAATCAGTATACCAAGCTTGAATCAATCAAAATCAGTATGTCATGCTTGTATCAATCATAATCAGTAATGCCATGCTTGAATTAATTAAAATCAATACGTTAATGCTTGTATCAATCAAAATCAGTATGCCATAATATTATCAGTGAAAGTCTGTATGCCATGCTAGTATCAATCCAAATCTGTATGCCAAGCTTGTATCAGTGAAAGTCAGTATGCCATGCTTGAATCAATCCAAAACTGTATGCCAAGCCTGTATAAATGAAAGTCAATATGCCATGCTTGCATCAGTCCAAATCAGTATGCCATGCTTGAATTAATCAAAGTCAGTATGCCATGCTTGTATCAATCCAAATCAGTATGCCATGCTTGTATCAATCCAAATCAGTATGCCATGCTTGAATCAATCAAAATCAGTAAGCTATGCTTGTGTCAATCAAAATCAATAATGCCATGTTTGAATCAATCAAAATCAGTATGTTAATGCTTGTATCAATCAAAATCAGTATGCCATGCTTGTATCAATCAAAATCAGTATGCCATGCTTGTATCAGTCAAAATCAGTATGCCATGCTTGTATCAGTCAAAATCAGTATGCCATGCTTGTATCAATCAAAATCAGTATGCCATGCTTGTATCAATGAAAATCAGTATGCCATGCTTGAATTAATCAAAATCAGTATGATTTTGTTGTTGTTGTTGTTGTTGTTGTAGGGTTTAATGCCCTATTTCAGCACACGACTTGCTATACATGGCGGCCAGTATTAATGGTGGAGGAAGAACCTGGGAGAACCCCAGAAAGAACCACCGACCCACGAGAAGCTATTGGCAAGCTTTCTCACATACCCACATTGGCTGAATCCAAGACTCGAACCTACAGAGACAGAGGTGAGATGGCAGTGATCTGTAATGGAGAGCGCTTTAGACCACTCAGCCACACGGGGCCCCCAGTATGATTTTGCATGAGGTGACAAAATATTTTGAAATATGCACCTGAAAAAAATGTTTTATCTTCAGGCAAAACAAATAAATGGTTTTCCTTTAAAATGGCAAGGAAAACAGTTAAAATAATATGATACTGACATTAAAGATAAAAACATTTGAGCCTACTGCTGATCAAAGGCAAAATGTGAGCTCATCCTGTGGTCCTGCATTTAGTTTGGGTTGTGCAATGTCCACCTGTTTATCATTTACTATTTGCAATTTTGAACACTTCTAAAATAAATTGCTTAATATAATAAGGTCATATAAAACAATAGGCATCCTGGGATAAAGACCTTAAGTATTCTGCAGAATGGTTCCAATCCACATCAGACATGGCTTTTGATACTAACAACTTACAATGCCTTCATGACAGAATGCTCCGTGTTCATTTTGGTTGAGCAGTGTTTGGATGAGACACTGTGTTTAAACATTTTTAATAAAACAATTTTAGTAATAGAAGCCAAATTTAAATATGGGGCAGTATCATTTGCAGGCCCTCATGCATGAAATCTCTATGCTAAATATGTCTGAAACTGGTCAAGTATTGGGTTTTCAATAAAACTGAAAATAGAAATGTTGTTCTAAGGAGACACAGGGAATCCAAGTCATACTGTAAGCTCACTTGGTCTTAAAGTATTTTTTTATAGAAATAATAAACCCATCATGATCATAAATGGACTCTCATTTATCAGTGATTTTTTGCAAATATTTCTGAAGACACTGTATCCATGAACATGGGGTGAAACTGTGATTTGAAGAAAACTTCTAGAGTTCAAAGGCTGTAACAATATTGGGATTAAACTAATATACATACCGTGTTTATGTAAGTATGTAATTGCACTGGCCAACTTTTGAGTTATCTTCTTGACTTCACCTTCTGGAAAATACTTCCTCTCTTTTAAAGCATCTGCAAGCTCCCCACCTTCACAAAGTTCCATCACCAAATACATTCTCTGCAAGAACATTACAGGATGCCTGAGTTGTAATTGTCTAAATGGGGATGAATACTTAATTTGCTGTATATTCTAGATATGACCAACAGATCAAAGGTGTTGAATGAGCAAATATACACTGATTGTATATAGGATATCTCAAATGCCATTAAATTGTCTCTAACTTGTTTATCCATAATACTTATTTAAACAATTCCTTAACTAAAAAAAGAGCAAAAATAAAAAATAATTAGGTTAATGTATTATTTCTGTCTTGGACAATCAACACAGGTGTTGCCAACTAAGCTTATACTATAACCCAACTTATACCAGTCACAGTCGACTGGTTCAATGGAGGTAGAGGAGGCAACAGCTAATTGTAAACAAAAGTAACACACTTTCTGGTACACTTAATCATTAAGTATATCTATGTATTCTTATTTTTACAAGTTGTTATAAATATTTAGCGAAACAAAATGTGCAACAAGAGCCATCAGGATTTCAGGATCCTTAACACACACACACATACACACACACACACATTGTTGTTAAAGATTTAATGCCATTTTTCAGCACATGCATGTTAGGCCATGGCTGTAAGTATATCTTGTATAGGAAAAAACTGAAAAAGTGTATGACCCATGGGAGTTATTGGCTAGCTTTTTCACATACCCACATTGGCCAAGTCCAGACCTGAATGCTTGCAGACTAAGTCCATGTAATAGTCACACTATCACACTGTGATTGTTTTGTATACATATAAACATGTACAAAATATATATATATATATATATATATATATATATATATATATATATATATATATATATATATATACACACACTATCACAATAACTGCTTTATATACATGTATGTATGTTTCATATTCAGTGCACTATCCAAACTATCACACTGTGATTGCTTATATACATGTACACATGTATCATATTCAGTGCACTATCCAAACTATCACACTGTGACTACTTTATATACATGTACACATGGATCATATTCAGTGCACTATCTACACATCACACTGTGATTGCTTTATATACATTTATATATGTATTATATTCAGTGCACTATCACATTGTGACTGCTTTATATGTAGGAAAATATGTATCATATTCATTGTACTCAAGCTATCACAATGTGACTGCTTTATATGCAGGAAAATATGTAATCATATTCAGTGCACTCAAGCTATCACAATGTGACTGCTTTATATACACATATAAATGTATCATATTCAGTGCAATCATGTTATCACACTGTGACTGCTTTATATGCAGGAAAATATGTAATCATATGCAGTGCACTAATGTTATCACACTGTGAATGCTTTATATACATTTATAAATGTATCATATTCGGTGCACTCATGCTATCACAGCAGCTGCTTTATATACATGTACACATGTATCATATTCAGTGCACTCATGTTATCACACTGAATGCTTTATATATATGTATATATGTATCAGATTCAGTGCACTCATGTTATCAAACTGTGACTGCTTTATATGCAGGAAAATATGTATCATATTCAGTGCACTCAAGCTATCACAATGTGACTGCTTTATATACATGTATAAATGTATTATTTTAAAGTATTCTCTTCTTCACATCCAGCATGCATAAAGTCATGCAAACCATCTTGGCAATTTATCAGATGGACTAGATAAAACAACCTTGATATGATGCATGTTAATATGCATTAAAAGAATAAAGATGCAAATGACAAATAATGCTTGATGGCCACTGAAGATGACAAATAACTTTTAAAAAAGTATGTATCATTTTGTACTGATTCTCAACTTTCTGCTTTTGTTGTTCTTGTGGATTTAATGCCATTTTTCAGCACAGGATAAAAAGTCTATACATGACATCCAGCAGAATTGGTGGGGGAAGAATTACCATGAAAAAATGTAGGTATAACCACCAACCCACTGACTCTTTGCTGGCCAAGGTTTAATTTATGTTAACCCTATCTACACTGTTCAGAATCAAGCAGATATTTTAGTGCTTTGTCCTAGCAACATCCATTGGATTTCATGAGTTGCCTCCCTTATTATGTAATGCCAACTAACAGCATGTAACATCAGCACATTGTATATCAGCTGAAAATGGTAAAGGCATTTGACTTTGAAAAGGATTCTTTGTAAGTTTAACATCAAAAGTGTGACTATGTACCAGAAAGAAGCCAATACAGGTGCTTTTTAGTGAAAGGTATTTGCACAAACACAAACTGGTAGTGGGAAATTGCTTATTTATGAGTCCATTCAAGTTGTGTGCTCCCCTTGTCTTGATCATGTGGGAACAGTGCTCAAATCTGAACAAATTAATTGATTGGTGACTGCACTTGCCACTGCGTTTAATGAAATTCACAGACCTGAAACACAGAAACATCTGCTTGATCTGCCAAGGTATAGATAGGATTATGTATATATGTGTGTGTGTGTGTACGTGTGTGTGTGTGTGTGTGTTAATTTCAGAAAACAATTTATGACTCTGCTTTCATATAATGTAGTGTTTTGCTTAATGCCATTGTCCTTGGAGATATTTCACTGAACTTCTGCAATATACTCCAAGCTGCTACTGGAAGAATAAACAGAAATAACGATTGCTGATATCAAGTGTTTAAAATTAACTTTTAATCCTGGTGGGCTTTGTGCTTACAAATATTGAAACAAATTATAAAATCCATTAAATAAATTACTGGTCTATGTGAAAAATTGCCAGTTTGGGGCAACAAGGTTGCAAAGCAGCAATTTTTAGCACTTTTGATATAAACAAAATATTAAGTCTTTAACTAAATACAGGATTTTTACAGATTTACTCTATCCAAACATTATGGAAAACAACTTCCATATGGTATAATTTAAGGCAGGTCCCAGACATTTATAAAGGGTATATTTATGCTCATGAATAGTTTTTGAACTACTGGGTCCTTACTGATCAGCATTAGTTACTAAATTCATGAAAGTGTTAAAAAAAAAAATTAAAATAATACCTCATGCACAATAAATAAATTTAAGATCAACGTGTTTTGCATTATATTTGATTAAGTAATTTACAAGCTTTAGTTCCCACATGTTAACTGGAAAGCAGTTCTGGTCCTGGACAACCAAGCCCTGGGATAAGCATTCTTAAAGAATTTATATTAATCAGAAATGTCAGTAGTGATCAAGAGGCTTAAAAACTGTCGGCTGAATGGGATTCACTCTAATCCCTTTAAAACTCAATTAAAACAATGTATATAATCCACGAGGTTTTTATTAGAACGAGTGAGCTATCTCTTGCATTTTTAAAAATAAAAAAATTAGGTCACACCAATGTTCTCCAAGTACAATTACGTGACATTTTTAAGTTCTGAAGTGAAATACTTCATATGAAACAAACTTCTAACTTGAGAGTCATCTAAATTTACTGCTTTCGCATCCCCTCTACAAAACACTTTAAAGCTTTTTGTTTCATGCTTGCTTTGTTTTGCATGGGTTTGTGTGCGTGTTTCTTTTTTATTAATCAATGTGTTGTTAACTTTATATCCTTAACATCTCCTGGCACATAAGAGTCTCTGACCTGCTTAATAAAATTCAACTTCTTGTTCATACTCATCTCACATTTAGAAAAACTAAAACAGGACCAATCAATTAATGCACAGTCTCAAGAATAGTTTTCTTCAGTCAATTAAGATTTTGTAATTAGAAGTATATAACTAGGGCTCTTTTTGGCAACAAAAAAAAAGACTTGGAGATTTTATATGTTTTACAGAGAAACAACAGCAACCAACTGCCACTGTAAAACATTGCAGAGACTATCTGATCTTATTCTAGTAGCTATAAGGTCAGCATCTACAGATGCTTACTTTGGAAACAAAAAAGGAACTTGTTTGATTGATGTATGTCATCTTGAATATTACTCAAACATTACCATATTTCAAAAATTATGAAAATATGCCAGTTTTAGATTTTCTTGAGCATACTCAAGTTTAACAAGTTTCCACTTTTATTATCAATACAAATAATTTTATCTGCAACATGTATCAGTGATCAAATGATTCATTAACTGATCAAATATGTCAAATAATTACTTCAGTGGTGGGAAAAAGAGTCAACTGATTCATCCAGGGTGATGAAAAATGCTTTCATAAAAAGAAAATGTTCAACAATTATCTAGTAAATGTCATACAGAATAATGAATGGAAAAGGTATCTATATTCCACAGATGTTTTGCTACCATATTTGCATAAACGGTGTGCAGCAGTTGAGACATAAAACCAGCTGCATTACAAACATTACCAATTATTGACTCTGTGCACCATTTTTTAAACAAATAAATTTTATTGACATAATTAATGGAGAATTTAGTTTCCACAACCTATAAAAATGGTGCAATTAGGATCAAAGTGTGTGTGTGTGTGTGTGTTTTACAGCATCTCCATACAGCAGTGCTTATATTATGCCAACTAAAGATAAATGTTCAAAAAATGTAAACTTGAATTGTACAAATATGTAGGCAGAGAAATACTTCCAAAAAAATGTAAACAATAAAGTATAAGAATATAAAAGCATTAGACAGAAATGTTAAAATTCTGTAAAATGTATACGAAAAAGATATGAGTAACACATGTCAAGTCCTTGAAGCATGAGGTAAAAACATTTACATAAATCACATTCCCTAAAAAAGTCAAAGATTTTCTTGGGTGCTACATGTACATCATTATACAGCTTCTTCATTCATTGACAATAATGTGTCAGTGGACACTGCCATGCACTCTGGCCAAAGTTCAACCATATGACAGTATGCAGGAGTCAACTATCTGAGCAGTACCACTTCATCTTTCTGACTTGTTCTATATGTGGAACGACACTCTCCAATAAAGAGTTTAATGTTCTGAAATATATCTGTGCACTTTTCATTCCATATACTGATCTCTACAATATTTGAAGTCAGTATGTTGAATCTATGATTTAGAAATGGGCGACTCCACAGCTGTTTTATTTGCGCTTTAATTACCCTTGTTAGTAACGTTAATACCAGTAGAGAAAGTCAACAGTACAGAATACTTTTCCAGATTGTATGAGCAATTAATGCTTCTTCAGTATCTGGGATATTAACTGCTTGTCAGCTTTAAGATTTTGCAAGGCTTTCAATGTGGAAAGGGAATACAAAAAGATAATGAATTTCTGTTTTGAGAGGTTTCATGTTAAGTTCAAAGCTTTTAGTGCAGTAAAAACTGAGGCTTCATCTGGTATTAAAGTGGCTTGAGATGGTGCCGTGAGCTCCAACATAACATCTCCAGCTTTCGTATTGTCTGAATACAGGGACATAGGGCTATTACAGAACTGTCTGAAAACAGCAACATATGGCTATGATAAAGAGCTCCGATTCTATTGAATTTATTTTGAGAAAGAAAATTTGCTGAAGACTTTTGAATCAGCTAGGATCAAATATAATCTTCGGGGTTGTTTATAACCAAGAAAGTCATTTTCTGTAACACAGAATCTTGCAGAACTTCCAAATTCATGTGCCAAAAGGTGGGCACAGAAATAAAAATAAGTAATGATCATATGGCAACTGGTTCTCTGTGGCATTTAATGCAGACCCTCTATAATATATAAACTTAAAACATCATAAATAAGCCATGATGAACCATCCCACCGCAGTCTTGGGATGCAGAACATGCCTGATGTGCACTCCAATAAGTCATAAGAGGCAACCAATGGAAATAGGAGCTGCAGTGGCCAAAACAGTGGGAAACATGCCCAGTTTACAACTGAAATAGTGCAGGTTTGAATCCTACCATGAGATCAACCTGGATTGGTTACCTTATATCCTCGAGTAATCATTTTACTCTAATCGCCTTGGGTGTAAACCTACTTATATAGCTTTGCCATAAACCACCAAAGCAAAGCATAATGCGCCAGCAAATCTATCACTGTTTACTTGAAATCCCAAGTAAACAAAAACAGAAAAGGCCATAATCTGCTGGGGGATTATGTAATTGCAGATCTGGGTATCCACTGTTCGGGTGGCAAATACATTATTCAGCATTGCTTGACTCCACCAAGTAACCCAATGAAAGTAGAAACTTGTTCTTACTAATTTAATTTTAGCTAAGTTTCTATTTCTCCAAGTGATTGACTGATTCTTTGATAGATAGATGGATGGATTAATGGATGGATTAAATGACTAATTGACATAATGTTTGCATATCAGAATCTAAAACATTTTATATGGATACAGTACAACCCGAATTAAAAGACTAGTGGTTTGGTAGATTACCTATGATCTGAGACCAGATTCTTAAAGCAATGGACCGATTTTACAACACACATACTATCTAAGATTGATGACTGTACTACATGATGGAAGGCTACACTAACTTGAAGTTATTATTCATATCCTTGACTCTTATAGACAAACTGCATCCCAAATGTCTGAGTAAAAAAAAAATTTAATTTTTTATAATAAAGTTTGGAAAATCATAAAGTTCAATTTACTTTTTTCTGACCAACAATTGTTTAAATTAATTGTTAGAGTGAATTCCATTGACAGTCATATCCTGTTATTACAGACCACTTCTTCATGATAGAAAGGGCGTCCTTTCAAGACGGGTTTCAGCACTGATCATGGATCTCCTTCAGTAAAGTAGTAACTTTACATTTTCAAAGCATGTTACAGCACAACAATGTTTTAAAACAAATCCTGAATCATAGTTGGAATTTTAAATTTTACCTTGGCCAGGCAAAACAAAGAGTGTATACATTTATCACACTCTTTCTCAATCAATACTCCAAACTTTCTTAGTAACACAAGATTCTCGAGTGCACTTAAAAAGAAATGGCCACAGAATAAATGTCATTCCAAAAATTGGCCATATTTGCAGACCAAAAGGTTAAATCTATGTTACCTTTCAATCTGATTAGGGAGTGGAAGGTAACAGATTAGAAAAGCATGTTTTCATTTGAGTAAAAACATAATTGAAACTTTTTCATCCTGATGTGAATATTATCAACAGAGCTCCCAGCAGGAGACTGTTTTCACCATGGAGGTTTTCTGTATGACATTATCAATTGCGTTTTTTTAGCACAGTCAGGAAATTTATATGTGAAACAATATACAGCAAATGTCCTGTATTGCATTTATATGTTTGTTTTATGCCCCACCACAACATTGGTAGGGCATTTCAGTTTTACCCTTATCAGTCTACCTGTCCATCAAAATATTTAGTGTGCCTAACTCATGACCAAAAGTGTGTGGTTTAAATGCCCTTACAGTTGGACTATCATAGTGTTTCCTTGAGTAAGGAACTTTACTGCAATTCCTTTAGCACTAAATAACCTAAATTTCAGTGGCTGTGCTGTAAAATAGCAAACCAATGTCCAAGAACTTTAGTTTGTTTTCTGGAAGTGGAGATGGTGGGTTATGGGTTGGTTGTAGTGGAGATATGCCTAACAGTCAATTCAATGCATGAAATAAGAGTGAGTAGGATGCTTTCTCTGCCAAAAGTTTTCAATGCCATTGACCAAAATTTCTAAGAAAGCATTTGTTTCATGGTTTTTCTATTTTTAATATTGATCCATATTTGATGGCTCAGCATCATTTTTCTGTAGTGAAAAATTAAGTTCTTTATGCCTAGATCCTTTTGGTAAATGTTGGTCAAATTTAGTTAGACAGCATTTATAAGAAAATATTGCTTACATGTTTTTCTATTTTTTAGTAATGGTGGTCATATCTGGTTATGGTTTGGCATCACTTGTACAGTTTAAAAACTTTTCATTCCATGGTGTCAGATTTGATCAAATTTTGTTGTAATTAGTGGTTTTTGAGAAAGTAAACAAAATCAGACTTTTTTCTTTTTTCAGTAACAATGGTCACATCTGATGGCAAATTTGTATCTTTTGTATTAAATTGAAAGCTCTTAATGACAGAATGTTTATTGTTGAATTTGATATTATTCTGCACAGCAGTTTGTAAGATGAAGTTGTTTAATTGTTTCTTAACTGTTAGTAATGGCTGCAGATTTATTTTAAGGTGGTTTGACATCATTTAATTCTGTATATATTTAAAAATCCCCCAAAGCCAGTATGCCATCTGTCAGATTTGGTCAAATCCTGCCAAGCAGTGAATGGCTCTCTAATTTATAAACTGTTGCATATTTGAGGTTGGATTGGCATCATTTTTACAACAACTGAAAACCAGTCCTTCAAAGATGCTTCATTTGGTCAAAAAAGTTATATTGAGAGCTTTTGAAATTAGTAAATGTGATCATAATTGAATAAAGATTGGTCTTAGTTGTATGAATCTAAAAGCCCTTTATGCCAAAATATTGCCAAATTTGTCAACAAGTTTAGTTATCTCCAAGTGGAAAACTTATGTCCTAGACTCAGATTCAAATAAACATGTTTACCTCCCAATAATAATGATTGGAATATTTATTCTATAATGATAGAGAAATATTAGCTATGCATTATGTTGTTTACATAATAAATGTCACTGGTAGACCATTATAAGGTCAATTACAAAATAAAACCAGATATACTATATATAATCATTGAAAAGAAGTCAATAAACAATACAAATTAAATATACATAACAGTCAGTAAGTACCCTATGAGCAGTTTCTGAGAAGTTTTTTTAAAGGTTTATCTACTTAGCAATTATGACTATATCTGCTGATAAATCAGCATTTTATACAAACATGAAACGGGTTTTATGCTTGGATGATAATTTTGGTCAAATCTAGTAAAATTCTGTTCAGTGGTTTCAGGATGTTGTTTGAACAAATTTGACAGGTCTTAATGGCAGAAAACTCCCTGTCTATTTATGTGTAAACTATTTAAGTGGTGTTTGAAAAGAAGTTTTCCATAACTGTGACCATACAATAAGTTTACTTGGCCTTATGGTCAGAGACAGCTAAACATTTATTTGTGACCTTGAAATTGAAAAAATGACCTTAAGTGTTAATGCATCAGTGGTCATCAGACTGAGAAACACAGATGTAGATGGTTCATTTCTGTTATTAATGAAAAAGAAACTTTAAAAAATCTTACAATATTGTGTGACTGACTTAGTATACGATGGATTATAGGAAAGATGAATGATGGATCAAATCAAGAAATAATGATTTGGATTATTTTACACTGAATGTACAAGGTCTGGTCTATTTACCATCTCAAGAGGTATGTTATTCCAGATTGTAGTGTTTCTAACAATGAAATAGCATTAGTAAATACTGAATATGTAATAGTGAATATTATAACATGCCATTTTGTAAAAGAGATGCTGAAAGGAAAACCTCTTTTGACCAGTTTGTCTCTAACTTTATAGAAAATACCAAGAGAAGACATTTGCAATTGTCCTGGAGTGTTGATATCTAAAGATTGTCAAGCATATACATTATATACTGCTCGTGTGGTTGTAGTTGTTAAAAATATAACTGAAAGCCGAATTTTGAATAATTTCAATTCTGAACCATTGGTTATATTTTGCTATGTAGCAGTATAGACATCTAATTTACATGTATACATTGCATGTTGTTTAGTTATCTTTGTTTTGTGTGTATGGATGCTTCTCTTGATACAATTTATTGTGATTTTTTTTCTTGGCTGTAATATTATTTAATGTGTTTTCCTGTTCGGATCTTCGGAGATAGTTATTCCAAAACACTTTACCGAGTCCAATGATATAAAAGTAGCATATTGTAAGTTATAATTAAATATAGTTGGTTATTCTCTTCTAATTCTAATAGCCTCATGTTTGTCTGGATTGAAGGACATTAACCAGTCCGATTCCCATTTTTTAAAAATTTGTCAAAGATGGGTTTGAGATTATTTGATTCAGTGTTGCATGCAATAATCAAGTGTACAATTGTATTATCATCAAATATGTTACTGCTGATGGAGGTAGGTATATGTTTATGTTGGCTAGAAAGAGTCTAGTTCCTAGGACTCAGAGCCCTATGGGAGTCCAGATTGGCCTCTTTTTTTTACAAGCTGATTTTTGTGCCAGAATATTTTCTACAAAATTTGATCAATTTCTGTTAAGTGGTCTCTGAGAACTTGTTTAAAGGATTTTTCATTTTTATAACAGGTGACTACATTTTATGGAGAATTGACCATCATTGGTGTAGCCCTGAGTGGCCAAGTGGTCTAAAGCACTCACCATTACGGATCACTGCCATCTCACCTCTGTCTGTGTGGGTTCGAGTATTGGGTTCGGCCAGTGTGGTTATGTGAGAAAGCTTGCCATGCAGTAGCTTCTCATTGGTCAGTGATTCTATCCAGGGTTTTCCCCAAGTTCTTCCTCCATCATTTATACTGGCCACCATGTATAGCCTATCTTGTGCTGAAAATGGCATTAAACCCTACAACAACAACAATAACAAAATCATTGGCATAAATTGGAAAGTCTTGAATACCAGAATGCTTTCAATCAGATTTGGTCAAATTTTGCTGAGCACACGGGAAGAACATGTTTAAAATATTTTCTATTTTTAGTATTGTGACTATATCTGATGGCAGATTAACATCGTTTATCGAAATGTGAAAGCTTATTATATCAGGATGCTTAACTGCAAAGTTTGGTCAAGTTATGTTAGGCAATTTTTCAGAAATCGCTTAAACGTTCTTCTGTATTTTTGTGGCCACATCTGATGTCAGATTCGTTTCATTTTGTAAAATCTTGGAAACCTTCTATACCAGGATGCTTCTGTCAAATTTTGTCATACTCTGCTTTGGATAAGAGGTCACTGAAAGGTTGTTCTGGCTTTAGTAACAGTCACCATATTTGATGGTAAAAAGGTGCATTAAAACAAAACTGAAAGGTGACTAATGCAAGGATGCTTTCCATCATGTTTGGCCAAATTCTATTCAGCAGTTTTGGATGAGTCATTTAAAGTTTTTATTTTTATTTTTAGCAATGGCGGCCATAACTGATTGTAGTTCAATCTTGTTAAAAAATTCATGCCAAGATGCTTTCTGTCAAGTTTGGTGAAATTCTATTAAGCACTTTTAGAGACACAATTTAAAAGTTTATCTATTAAATATTTAGTAACAATGGTGATATTTCATGATGGGTGCTCTTTTGCCAAATTTTATCAAATTTAAGTTTCAGTGGCTTTTGAGAAGTTGTTGGTTAAAAGTTTGTTTAAAATCTGCTGTTAGTAACCATGGCTACACTTGACAGCAGATCAAAAACATTTTCTAAAAATGTTAAAACTCAGGATCTTCTATGCCAAATTTGGTTGGAAATGGTTTAATGTTTTTTATATAAAAGGTAAAAATGGTAATTTGTACAAAATATTGGCCTGTGAACTTGATCTTGAAGACAGGACCCACAGTGTTTTACATGACAAAGATTCTAATTATACTGTATTAAAACACTAAGTTTCATCGCTTCATCAAGTTATAAAGTGGAAAGGAAATTCTAATGGAAAATTTAAAATAGTGACTTTGGATCTTGACATTGAAGATGGGACCCCAAAGTTTCATCCCTTAATCTCAAATGGCTTGAAGGAAATGTGATGGGAAACCTAAAATACTGACCATGGCCTTGAAGATAATACTTACAATGTGCTACTATATACGTTTGCTAATGAGTTTCATTAGATAATCTCCAAATGGCTTGAAACTTTATGAAAAGAAAAGAAAGTGTAATGGGGAATCTAATAAACTTATTCATGACCAGTACATGAATATAGGATCTCTCCATTTGATACTGTATTTATCCAATGAAAAGCCCATGCTTTGTTATAAACCACCCATATCTCAAAACAAATTGGCAAATATTTGCAATGGCATCTTTGTTTCATAACAATTAAGCCCTGATTCTGTACTTTATGATAATGATACTAAATAGCCCTTGGTTTAATCATGAGGAAAACAATGTATGTGACATATCTGTAATGATAATGCATAAGCAAAATAAGTTTTATCAAATGGCCTGAAAATTATGAAGTAGAAAGGAAAGCGTGATGGAAAAATCTAGGATGATGACAGCTTTTAGAATGCTGGACTCATGACCTGAAAGGTACCTATTCAGATTCTATGACAACATCAGCATTAACCAGCTACTGTTGCTTGCTTCTCAGGGCAAAGCAGTTAATAGGAATTGCCTTGATATAATATAACATTCATCTGTTCATGTGTTGATTTTCAATTAAAGACCAAACAAATATGCTGACCCATGATATTTTTGTAAAAGATAAACCTTCTTTGTGTCAAGTCACAACTTTTATTTTTGACTTTGACCTTTAAGATAGGGGCCCCGAGTGGCCGAGTGGTCTAAAGCGCTCTCTGTTACGGATCACTGCCATCTCACCTCTGTCTGTGTGGGTTCGAGTCTCGGATTCAGCCAATGTGGGTATGTGAGAAAGCTTGCCAGTAGCTTCTTGTGGGTCAGTGGTTCTTTCCGGGGTTTTCCTGGGTTCTTCCTCCACCATTAATACTGGCCGCCATGTATAGCCTATCGTGTACTGAAAAATGGCGTTAAACACTACAACAACAACAACAATGACCTTTAAGATGCAAGTAGGAAAAAAGGCCGCAACATTTTTAAAAAGTGAGTAAATGTGAAAATGGTTTATATTAACCAAAAATGGTGCAATTTAATTAAAATGATTAGAAATTCAACCTAAGTGTCCATCTAGCCACTGGCTAAATAGCAAACAGCTGACATCTATTATAATGTGTATGCTGTACCTTGATCAACCTGCAACTGTTTCATTAACAGTATGTCATGCACAATCTTCTTATGACATAATTCAGTTTATAAAACATAAACATAAAACAAAACATTAAAAATGAAAATTAATGGGAAAATACTCAAGTCGTCTGAAGCAGAGATGTGAAAATAAAAGATGTCATTATAATGGACAGTTACTATGTCACTAACAACTATATGCATATTCATTTACACATTTACTCATTTTTTACATTTACAGTATACTTAACTAAGCCATTTACACATTTACTGATTTTGTAAACATTTACAGTTAGCTTAACTAAGCCATTTACACATTTACTGATTTTGTAAACATTTACAGTATACTTAACTAAGCCATTTACACATTTACTGATTTTGTAAACATTTACAGTAAATTTAACTCAGCCATTTACACTTTTACTCATTTTGTGAAGATTTACAGTAAACTTCACTAAGCCATGTGCACTTTTACTGATTTTGTAAACATTTACAGTAAACTTAACTAGGCCATTTACATATTTACTGATTTTGTAAAAATTTACAGTAAACTTCACTAAGCCATTTAACATTTACTGATTTTGTAAGCATTTACAGTAAACTTCACTAAGCCATTTGCACATTTACTCATTTTGTAAACATTTACAGTATACTTAATTAAGCCATTTACACATTTACTGATTTTGTAAATATTTACAGTAAACTTCACTAAAGCAATTTACACTTTTACTGATTTTGTAAACATTTACATAAATTTCACTAAGCCATTCACACATTTACTGATTTTGTAAAAATTTACAGTAAACTTCACTAAGCCATTTACACATTTACTGATTTTGTAAACATTTACAGTAAACTTCACTAAGCCATTTACTGATTTTGTAAAAATTTACAGTAAACTTCACTAAGCCATTTAACTTTTACTGATTTTGTAAGCATTTACAGTAAACTTAACTAAGCCATTTACACATTTACTGATTTTGTAAACATTTACAGTAAATTTAACTTAGCCATTTACACTTTTACTCATTTTGTGAAGATTTACAGTAAACTTCACTAAGCCATGTGCACTTTTACTGATTTTGTAAACATTTACAGTAAACTTAACTAGGCCATTTACATATTTACTGATTTTGTAAATATTTACAGTAAACTTCACTAAGCCATTTAACATTTACTGATTTTGTAAGCATTTACAGTAAACTTCACTAAGCCATTTACACATTTACTCATTTTGTAAACATTTACAGTATACATAATTAAGCCATTTACACATTTACTGATTTTGTAAATATTTACAGTAAACTTCACTAAAGCAATTTACACTTTTACTGATTTTGTAAACATTTACATAAATTTCACTAAGCCATTCACACATTTACTGATTTTGTAAAAATTTACAGTAAACTTCACTAAGCCATTTACACATTTACTGATTTTGTAAACATTTACAGTAAACTTCACTAAGCCATTTACTGATTTTGTAAAAATTTACAGTAAACTTCACTAAGCCATTTAACTTTTACTGATTTTGTAAACATTTACAGTAAACTTAACTAAGCCATTTACACATTTACTGATTTTGTAAACAATTACAGTAAACTTCACTAAGCCATTTACTGATTTTGTAAACATTTACAGTAAACTTCACTAAGCCATTCACACTTCTACTGATTTTGTAAGCATTTACAGTAAACTTAACTAAGCCATTTACACATTTACTGATTTTGTAAACATTTACAGTAAACTTCACTAAGCCATTTACTGATTTTGTAAACATTTACAGTAAACTTCACTAAGCCATTTACTGATTTTGTAAAAATTTACAGTAAACTTCACTAAGCCATTTAACTTTTACTGATTTTGTAAACATTTACAGTAAACTTAACTAAGCCATTTACACATTTACTGATTTTGTAAACAATTACAGTAAACTTCACTAAGCCATTTACTGATTTTGTAAACATTTACAGTAAACTTCACTAAGCCATTCACACTTCTACTGATTTTGTAAGCATTTACAGTAAACTTAACTAAGCCATTTACACATTTACTGATTTTGTAAACATTTACAGTAAACTTCACTAAGCCATTTACTGATTTTGTAAACATTTACAGTAAACTTCACTAAGCCATTCACACTTTTACTGATTTTGTAAACATTTACAGTAAACTTAACTAAGCCATTTACACATTTACTGATTTTGTAAACATTTACAGTAAACTTCACTAAGCCATTTACTGATTTTGTAAACATTTACAGTAAACTTCACTAAGCCATTTACTGATTTTGTAAACATTTACAGTAAACTTCACTAAGCCATTCACACTTTTACTGATTTTGTAAACATTTACAGTAAACTTAACTAAGCCATTTACACATTTACTGATTTTGTAAACATTTACAGTAAACTTCACTAAGCCATTTACACATTTACTGATTTTGTAAACATTTACAGTAAACTTCACTAAAGCAGTTTACACTTTTACTGATTTTGTAAATATTTACAGCAAACTTTACTAAGCCATTTACATATGCAAATGTTGTAGCCTTCAGCTTTTGCCCAAAATACTGAGTACAATTACTCAGAAACGCTTGGGTCTGATATTTTACTGCAATTTTTTGCTTCACCTTTTAGAAGATTCCTTGCAAAATAAA
The DNA here is from genome assembly GCA_028554795.2 of Sinohyriopsis cumingii. Taxonomy (NCBI): domain Eukaryota; kingdom Metazoa; phylum Mollusca; class Bivalvia; order Unionida; family Unionidae; genus Sinohyriopsis; species Sinohyriopsis cumingii. The sequence goes on from CM068835.1 coordinate 62,768,633, forward strand.
ATAACACTTATCTTTACCTATCTAAAAGTGTAACTGACAAAAGCATTTCACCTTTGGATAGAGAATAACACAATTGAGGGCAGTAGTTGCCAATACATTTACACGAAACCACCACAAAATATTTTTCCTCCAACTTTGGAATTCAGTGTATAGTGGTTACAGGTGTTAAATCATGTGTTCTCAGTTCATTTTCTTGTCTTTTTTATTTAATCATAAGTCAAACCCATGAAGCGTTCTTTATTCACATAAGCACCACAATGAGAAGCCCTGACAATTTGTGACATGCTTTATTAAAATTTTAATTAATTTCACACTACTCAAGATCACTATAATGATTTTTCCTTAAGTTTTGCTTTCAAATTTCCAAATCCCTTTTAAGGAGATGGCAATCCTTGTAAATCCAATGAAAGTCATTTGGACCTTAAAGGATCAGTTATCAATAAATAAGACTGATTGGAAACAGCTGGGTAATCTTTATAAATTAAAAATCTGATCTATTCATCAATAGTCATACAGAATGAAATACGTGCATTCCTTTTTAGACTACATTCCATCAATAAATGCTGTGTAGAACACATGCAGATGTGAGATTAGTGAATCAGATCTGAGATTAGTGAATCATAATTAAGTGGGTATATTACCTGTCAATATAATGCTTGCCAACAAAGGTCATACACTAAGAAGGTATGGCCCAACTTTTCCATACAAAAATGCTATTAGTAAATCTAACAATGGAGACCATGGCAGATGCACTGATTCCACAACAATCAGGATCCACAAGACTTCAACATCAGATCACTACCATGTGTGTCACCAGGAAAAGAACTTGTAAAGATTGTGAATTGATGCATCTGGCATTAGTTCAATTCTGGCTGGATTGAGTAAGTTATATAAACTACAATGCATTCTATCTTTGCTTGCCAATAAAGAAGTCTGGTTGATTGCACTTCTTGTGTTTGCTTCAACTTATGAAACTATGTCTATTTACTGCATATTCTTGGTTTAAAGTGGATCAAGTCCAACTGCAAACTAAACAGACCCTAAACTGCCACTACAAACATACTGGCAAATTTGAGTCTATGCAGTTTGTTGGGAGTAATCAATAGAACAAACAACAAACACCCTGAGCTGCAGGCAATTTTAGCATGCATATACAGTATGTACATGTTGTGTCACATGCAATACTCAAATATCCTCAGTAGCCATCTTTTAATTATTATTAGCTACTCTAATTTCTCCAAACCCTGGGCAAGTTCATGATTTATGCCAGGTATCATTTAGCTTAACCTGTTTGAATAGACATAAATTATTTACAAAATCAATTGATTTAATCCCCCACAGTATAAATCATTGCCAGAAATTAAACTCTGCCCCATAACCATGATCCAAATGATAATAATTAATGCAACTGCTGAGTGGAATGAGTTATTTAATATCAAGATTATTTCATATTGTAAAGATTGTCCATAATAGCAGAATGCATTGATGAATAAATCTATTAAAATAATCTAAACACTGAAAACTTTAAAGTTAAACCATGTTTTCTTTCAGAAATACTTGAAACATTCTTGGTCCTACAACTCCAAATATGGCTAGAATATGCCCAAATGTGCAAATGAGTTAAAGTCACTGAAACTGGTTCAGACTAATGGAATATGGTTATTTTAAATGCTGATTAAGGTCTAAAGACAAAGTATTTATGTAAATATGAGGTCATCATGGAGAAACCTGCCAGTGAATAAAACTAAAATGACAAGAATGTGTGAAACTTGTGTGATAGAAAAATTAACTACTTGTTTGAAGACTTGCATGATCCCGGGTTGCTGTTGTTGTGGGGTTTAATGCCATTTTTCAGCACACGATAGGCTATACATGGCGGCCAGTATTAATGGTGGAGGAAGAACCAGGGAAAACCCCGGAAAGAACCACCGACCCTCGAGAAGCTACTGGCAAGCTTTCTCACATACCCACATTGGCTGAATCTTAGACTCGAACCGCCGCAGACAGAGGTGAGATGGCAGTGATCCGTAACGAAGAGCGCTTTAGACCACTCGGACACTCGGGGCCCCTCCCGGGTTGCATAGCACATCAGCTACATTTTTGTATTGCTGCCCACTGATAACATCTTCAGTTACTTCTCACAATAATTAGGGTAATCAAAATAGTTTCATGGTCTGCTGGCCTTCTATTAGTAACCAACTGTTCTGAATACTGTTAACAGGGTATATGCAGACTTAACAAAAACAAATTCCATAACTTTTCCAAAACTTTTCCTGGGCTATTTCACAAAACACAAGGACCACAATATTGACTGCAATTGTGTCATGTGTGAAACAAGATTTTTAATTAGTGCTCCACACTCTACAGACATATATTTTTTAAACTCCATTGGGTAAATAATCCCATGACATTTCAAGGCCTTTAAAAATATATTTTCTAAATTCCAAAACTTTTCCAGGATTCCAGGACCTGCAGGAACCCTGTGTTAAAACATTTTTCAGTTTGCATTCCGAACCTGAATATGTATTGTGTTGGCTTTAAAAATAAAACTTGACATCTGGAAGTTTTATGTCCTACAGAAAATTGATACCAAATGCTGAAGTTAATTAGGAGTCTGGACAATATAGGTACTCAGATATTTACATTAATGACAGCAGGCTGTGATAAGTACATCATGTGGCCTGCCGAGATATCTGAATTAGGACTCAACATTCTGGAAACAAAATTTGTCAGACCTTAACACTGAAATTCAGTGCTAGATCCAAACTGACTTCTCCGAGTTCTTGTCAAATCTGGACAAACACTTTGGTTTTTGCATGAACTTACTTTTACCAGGAAACTTACTTTTACCAGGAAACTTACTTTTACCAGGAAACTTACTCTCAATCTGAATCATGTAGGAATCTGTGCTAGTTCAGATGGACGAGTGTTAGACTTGTAATATAAAGGTTGCAAGCTTGATATCCATCCAGGCAGGCCTGAGTTAGCTGCCTTAGTGTGTAACTGTGAAAGACACTTAACTCCAATTTCCTCACCATGATATGGCCAATAATGTGTTAAAAGTTAAACAAACCAAATGAATCACCGTCTATTCCAAGCATTTTCTGGTTCCCATGTTGTTCAGATCATCTAGTTTTTCTTTTATTTGTAGTACATTTTCTGTACAAAAGTCATGTAGCTGTTTTTTTATTTACTTAACTGACAATATCTCAGATGAATTTGTGTTTGCTGTTCAAATGAGCACTACTGTGGGGGAGCCCATAAGGCTAAATTGCATATGCAAAGTAAACAAAAATGTGGAGCAACTTAATTTGTTTGAAGTTTGGTAAATTTTTGATATATGTTGAAGAAACAAAGAAACAAAAGTTATTACACTTCCCTCCCTTGAACGAAAATGATTAGACCACCTTTATTAAAGATTACTGTATAGTTTGTCACCAGCAGCGATGTTTCTTTTGTGGTTAGAATTTTAGTCTATAAATAACATACAAAATGCAATTATTTTGATAGTTGGAATGATATGCTAGCGGTGCAGAAGTTTATTTCATCTTTGCATGCAGCTGTGATTCAGGGAAGCATAAAACATCATGAAGCAAATAGCATAGCTGAGCAAAACTTCATTTGACTTTCAGAAACTTGTCAGCAGGGTGATGCATTGTATACTTTTCCTAAACTGCAAACACCATACTGACATTAGTCATTTTGAAGTAATGTATATGACATCCATTGACACAACAACACTAACTTGTATTGGAGTAGATACAGAAAGCACACTGTCAATGCTCGTAAAATTTTAACAAGATCTATGGGGGCGTTTATACAGTACCATACAGTCTATAATGAGGTTACTGTGACATTATCTTTAAACCCTTCAATGAATTATTAAATACAGCAGAGTCAGAAACTTAATGTTAACGTTGTATACCATATAGTCCAATGGTTTGAAAGATAGAAACTTGATATATTTTATATAACGTATGTGTTTGTTATTATGTGTGGACACAATATGTTTGTGTTGATGATATATTGTAATGGCAGTCAACAAACTTTTTGTTTTGGAAGTGTATTAAATGTTTCAAATAAAACAGTTATTGGCAGTTGTATATTATTACATATTTGGGTCAAACACGCATTGCCCCTTCCGCCCATTCCCCTCATTGTGACCACAAATACACCTTCTGAGTCTCAGATTAACCTGCCAATACTGTCTGGGAATGTTGGCAGATATGGTGTGACAACTGAATAAGCTGATAAACTCAACAAAATTATTATTTAAAACATCTGAGAAACATTTTAATTTAATGTCCATGAAGTATACTCAGCAATGACATCCACTGGGCATACCATATAGTATAACACTTAATTACCTTTGACGTCTCAAAGACCTCGTTAAGACTGATGATGTTCTCATGGTTGACTCTTTTCAAAATAAGGACCTCCCTTTCAAGAAGCTTAATAGCTGAACTTCCTGCCTGGAAAAGAACATAAATATGAGTAATGGAGATTTTCTGAGAAAGGTGAAAAAGAGTTGTTGCATCCACATAGAATTAACTTTCTGTAAATCTGGATAAACAAATTGCATACTGAAATATCAATCATTTCTCTTTTTATGAACCTCTATATTTTTATTATGGAGATGTAGCATGTATGATTCATGACCGTTAAACCTAATTATCAAATTGAAGAATTACATTAATCCAAGATTTTGAATTAGAATATTTAAAGTTTGGATTAATAAGACTATACTTTATTTGGTTTTAGTTTATTGACATTTTTTTACAACTTTTATTTGTTTGCTGGATAAAGTTATATTTATAGGTTACTGCATTTGTATGGGAAAATATGAACAAATGTTTCTGAAAAATACTGCACGACCTTGTGTAGTGCAGTATTTTTCAGAAAAAACAATTTCTTATTTTCCCATACAAATACAGTAACCTTTTTATTTTATACACATTTTGTTTACCTTAGGCTTAATAATAAAAGACATTACGAGAAACATTTTTGTAACTGAATTTATGATTTATTCCAAAATAAATTCACAACCGTAGATTCATCAATACACAATAACAGTATTCAATAACTATTTCAATAATAAGAACAGTATTTTCAATTATTGTGTCTCATGTTTGTTGCTGACATTGCAAATTTCGTGTTCATTTATTTGCTTTTCTTGAAAGTTTCATCCCTGACTCAGTGAACTCGTCTACATTCAATTTGTTAACTTTATCATCCATACTTTCAAATGGACAAAACAGCTGCTTTAGTACATGCATAAACAAATTTAATCAACCAAAACCTAAAGTGTCTACTACACAAGTGTACATGGTTTGTTTGCAAAGTGGTTCCTAACACACTATACGATCTTTAAGCACAAGTGTTGTGCACATGCGTGCAATATGGTGTTCAGTATCATAAAATACTGCATAAATCTGACAATGTAAAGTTAATGGAGATAAAAATGAACATATAATAAACCCCAACTTCCAAAGCACAGTACTTTATGAGCGCACACCAGTCTGGTGGCCTAGTAGTTAGAGCGTCTACCTCAGATGCGGGAGGTTGTGGGTTCAAACCCCTCACCGAGTCATACCAGAGACTTACAAACTGGTACTAACAGCTGCCTCACTTTGCACTCAGCATTAAGAGGTTAGTGTTATGACTGGTCAGCCTGGTGTCAGAATTATGTGACTGGGTGAGACATCATGCTACATGTCTGCGGCATGATGCCCCAGTGCTAGACATCACTATAAGCTGTCACACTGCAGACATTGTAGTGATATGACTGAAAAATTGTTAAAGCTACGTTAAAAATCCATATCACACACACACTTCATGAGTGCTCTGTTCCTGATTTGAATATTAATGTCTGAATGCACTGCTGAGATGCAATATTGGAATCAGTTTTGTAAAACTGATTTATTTGCAGGTCTTCAAATACTGAAATAAACTTTTCTACTGACGTTATTCTATATTGCCATCATCATGAATCTTCATCATAACTGGTGTGATGATCCTACGATCAACAAAATATACAGATCAGCGATATTATATAAATTTAAGATGCACGTGAGCCATTTAAGTACATTTCTAATTCAATGCAGTACTGGACACTATTATACAAAGGATCATGTTTACCACATTCAATGGTGCCCTCATTACATTACCATTAGTATTTTCAATTGCTGTTTGTTGGTCAGATAGCAAAAGAAAGAAAGAAAAGGAATTTTCTGTGAGCTGTAACCTGGACCTTGGATGAATTTTATTAGTTAAATATGCTATAAACATTGTCTCAATGGAAATTTAGGCTTATGATAATATCACAAAACCTTTCTTCTCTGAATATGATTTTCAATGTATGGTACATAATTAGGTATGGGATTTAGCTGCATCATGATCAGCAAAATCCTGTCTACATAGTATGAAGTACCAAAATAACGATGTAAAGATGTAATGATTAAAACTCTGGATATATTTTTAGAAGAAGAAAAAAATTGAAATAAAAGTACATGTGTACTCCTGATAAATTATAGATAAAGTGAAAAAAATGTTAAAATTTTTTACAAAGAAGTAAAAAAAAATGACAAAATGTCACTGCTGTCTATTTCTAAACATTTACTGGCCTGGATATAATAAAACTCAGTAAGAATTTAGGCCTGAGATTTTGTTTAGACCAATCACAAATGATATTACTTTTAAAAGGTCATTTATGATTGGCATAAACTCAATTTCAGATATATATTCATAAATAAACACTAGTTCATGACCAGTTAGTTTATCAACAACAATAAGATCAAGAATTCTTTGTTAACCTTCAAGTTGTTGACAGTTGTTATTCTAAATTATACCAAAAAAATCTAATTCTATCCACCATATTAGTTTAAAAAAAGATCCTGTGTCAATAAAAATGAAAATATCTATATTGAGAAGAAAGTCCCATGACACCCCTGGTGTACTGCATTTTACATTCACTTTCAACTTCATTTTCTCTAGACAGATGGTGATATTAAAGTTAACTGTGAACCAGATTATAACTTTACAATTAAATTCTTACCATACAAGACATGTTTCATGCAAATAAGGATGCCAAAGAAATACTGAGTTTAGGTGAGTTGGCTAAACATTTTTTATATTAAGCCTTACACATCTTATCAATTACCATGATTATTATTCTGTTATAACTAGTATAAAAACATGCAAGAAGTGTTTTGTAAAGAACCAAAAATATTATTAGATTACACGAGTCAAGGAAAGCATTGTAACAATGGCTTTACTTGAGCCTTAAATATGACATCGTTACAACAGTACAAGTTTGGATCTGGAGTTGTTGGTGGCATATAAGAACTGACCAGTCATCATTTGCTGGACCTAACTGTGGCATAAGAACTGACCACATCATTTGCTGGACCTAACTGTGGCATAAGAACTGACCACATCATTTGCTGGACCTAACAGAGCAACAATGCATTCTAGTCGCACTTTCATGCAAAAGTCTATACACTCAAACAAATTTTAACAAACTGGATAGGCAAGAAAAAAAATATGTTTCCTACTGCACTGTTTTTAAAATTAAGGTAGGTGGGTTAGTCATGTTTTAAACATTATATATGGGGTCAACAACAGAAAAATAGAAATGGTCAGCCAACCAGAAACAATTTTTGGGGGTTTTTTTTCCTCAGTGAGTGATGAAATCCTGTAGACTGGTTTCATTACTGTGTACTTAATTCAATGACATCTATTCGCTTATAAGTCAGATACAAGCGCAAACAACACAGACCTTGATCTGTTGTAGTATAATGCTCCAGCAGATCACAGTCTATGTTGTTCCTTCTAATGACAGTTCCTAACAAACTTCATAGATTCAGATCTGGTGTAGATAATACACTGGCAGATCTTGGTCTATTTAGTTTTCAGTTGGATCTGAATTATAAACAAGTACATAATGGTAATTTAATGTAGACCTGGAAGGTATTCACACAGTTGTCAAAATATGGAAATCATTTGTGTGTAATTGATTATACATCAATAAGTATGGAATACATTTTGCATTTCGCTTCTGGCAGACAGATTAATGTTTCAACCTATTTCAAATTACCAAGATCAATATAACTTAAACAAGAACTGCATGAGTAATTGAATGAGCTCCTGACTGTTTCTTTCCTTGGAAGTGCAGTGCATTCAGTTTGTTTTTAATATTCAATTTATTAATCAATTTATAAATCAGAAATATCTCATGCAATCCCAGGATGCATTAAAATGGCACAGGTCCTGGATCAAGATTTAAAAATTAAAAGTTTGCATACCCACGCACATGTACCTGGGCAACACGCAACTTTTAGTACAAACTGAGATCACATGTAAAACATTCATTGTTACATCCACAGCAATACACAAAATCAAATCACCATCTTACAATGTGTTCAAATTTCATTATCACTCTGGCACTTCTGCAAATATTATTTTCAATCATTATTATTTGCTGCAATCAACTTGTGTTTAGATCAATTCACTTTGTGTGCTGAGGACTTTGCATTATGTTTGTATTTCTACAGCATGAGTAAAGGATTTAATTATAAAAATCAGTCAATAATTCTTCAGAATTCTGTGGCCTAGAACAAGCTTTTGAAAGCCATTTTACAGCATAGAATTTAAAAAGATGTCAAACAAAGCACTTTCACTCTAAATGACACACTGTATCTTGAAGTTCTATCAGAAGATAGATCAATACATTGGGCAAAAATAGATGGTTGAAGTTTTTTTTCCATCAAAGCACATCAAACGATAAAGAACTATTTATATAAATGTCCATAAGACAGATATTTCCTTTGTAAATAGTTCTTTGCTGAAAAGTGGCAAAACTACGGGAAAGCATGATTTTGTCTGGAAAATCAGTTAATATAGATAATCAGTTAGGTATGTAAATTTTTGTGGGTCATGGTGGGAATCAGTATAAGTTAACAATCTATGTAATCTGTGTTCTACCACTGTCTACTGGACACACATGTATGTGACCTGTGGTATTACCATAATTGCTAATTTGTTCATCCAATCAGATGAAGTCTTTTATCTTCGCATTTGGGACTATGAGCAGTATAGCTGAAGAGCATCAGTCTGTGCCTATCGGTTTGATTCACTTTCAAATTTCTAAAAGCTGCATTTCCATTGGCTAATGCAAAGGTCATTAGAACATGACCCATAAGTGGTAGCTGTCACTGATCTTCACCCAAGACACTGAAGATCTGATTTTAATCAAACTGACTCCATACCTGACACTAAGTTACTTCATACTTGATGCTCAGTCAGGTACTCCATAACTGACACTCAGAAACATACTCCATAACTGACACTCAGAAACATACTCCAAAACTGACACACAGGCACATACTCCATATCTGACACAGACAGACACTGCATAACAAAATTATTCTACCAGACAGTGTCACGACTATAGTGGATTTTCCCTTCAAAACACTATGTGGCATTCTAGGCAGTGACTTAAAATTTAAATTACCAAGCAAAATGGGTTTAACTTATTTTGGTCTGCAATGGGCCCTGAGTGTCCAAGTGGTCTAAGGTGCTAGCCAGTACAGATCACTGACATCTCACCTCTGTCTGTGTGGGTTTGATTCTCAGCTTAGCTAATGTACATATGTGAGAAAGCTTACCAGCAGCTTCCCATGGGCTCGTGGTTCTTCCATGCTTTTCCTGGATTCTTTATCCACCAGATAAACTGGCTGCAATGAATAACTTATCATGTGCAGAAAAATGTCATTAAACTCACAAAAACAAAAACGTGGGCTGCTAGACAAGTTAGTTTTCCAACCATGGAATGATGTACCTGTATAATGTCTGACCTAATTACAATAAATTTTGCTAATAAATACAAACAGCCTTACCTTTTCTTTATTTACAGCCTTTATTGCCCATTGATGCCCTGATGATTTATGCTTGGCCAAATAAACCTTTCCGAATGAGCCTTGTCCAAGTTTGCGTCCACATTCATAAGTATCCCATATCATTGAATCATCTTCTAATCGCATGTGAGGTATACCCTTCTCTGCACTTCCTTTCCTGGCTGTAGTCATGGTCACATATTTTATGGCTCATCTAAAGAGAAAAAATACATAAAATGAATGTTTTCAACCACCAATTTCATTTCAATGGGAGATGTTAATGTCAATAAATTATTATGTAACCTTGACCTTTATTGTTACCTCCTCCAATCAAGAAAAACCTTATTGAATTCTTAATACAGAAATTTAAAATAGTCATCAGAGGAAGAAAATGTCACTGTGGCCTACTTTTAGGTAATGTGGACAGCAGACCTCAAAATGAGTTTACTTATACATTTTGATGAATGCACATGTAAAAGTGTCAGAGAAAGGAGCTAAAAACCACAACTTAATGAGACGACTATATCAACAAACATTATGTCAATATGACTAACTTTCTAGTGGTAACTAGAACGGTACCCCTAAAAATGAAACTACCTAGCAAGCTTTGAGACTGAACATAATGTACAACCTTTGTCCAGTTTCAGAGAATTGAAACCAACTAATAAAATGTGGTCGGTACTGGGGCTGTTTTGTGACCAGGCCATTTCAGACTACCATTTTGTGATTGAGTGTTGGTGCTACAATGACTCTACCTGATACTGCAAGAGCACCGGGTAATTCAGCAACCTCTGCTTGGTCCTGAAATGGCTCTGTGCTGTTTTATAGTCATGTATGTATCTCCTTATTTGTATCTGGTCATATAATGGCAAGGCCATTTCATCGACAATCAAATATGATTGTAGCAACATCGCAACTAGTGATGCTTTGAATGTAATATTTTTCAATAACCTTTAAGTTTGGAAACTAACATACAAACAGACATGGATGGATGGATGGATGCATGGGTGCATGTGTGGGTGGATGGATGGATGGATGGGCAGGTGGATGGATGGATGGATGAACAGACAGATGGATGGATGGACAGACAGATAGACAGATAATGTGGCTAGTCTATTGTGAGAATTTGCCATTATCATTTCCAGAATAAAAGTTCAGGAACCATGTAAAAAATAATGTTAATAAAAAGTTAGTAAATTAAAGTTTTTAAAACAAAATGAATTAAAAATAAATATAAATATTTGAATTTTTAAATGTTTTGATTTAGTTACATAACTAGAATGTGACAAAAAGTGAACTAAGCCTTAATTTTGCTAAAATGAGAAGTACCATACTCCCCAAGATGTACCAACCAATTAAGTTCCACAACTTCTATGTAGTATCATAAATACAAAGCTATACATAAGAAGTCAACTTTAGTGCCTATATCAATATGACTGCAGCCACAAAAACAAAATTACTGTCATAAAGTAACGTCCTCAGTTTTGCCTATGCCTTAATTCGCAGGTAAAACAAAAATTCATAACTTTATAATAAAGTCCATCAATTTTTTATTTAGGGGAAATTTAGCACAATCATTCAATTAGGTTTCTTTGTGTACCTAACAGTAGGTATGAATAAAGTTTAGCAACTGAATACTATTTAAATGTAAAGCAATTTATTTGTATAAGTGAATGACTTAACAAGTACTTTATACTGTAACCGCTCTGGTGGCCAAGTGGTTAGAGTGTCTGCCTCGGATGTGGGAGGTCGTGGGTTCGATCCCTGGCCAAGTCATACCAAAGACTTACAAAAATTGTACTAACAGCTGCCTCGCTTGACGCTCAGCATTAAGAGGTTAGTGTTAGGACTGGTCGGCCTGCTGTCAGGATAATGTGACTGGGTGGGACATCATGCTACATGTCTGCGGAATGATCATCCCCAGTCACAGCTAGACATCACTATAAACTGCCACACTGCAGACAGTGTAGCGATATGACTGAAAAATTGTTAAAGCTATGCTAAAAATCCAAATCACACACACACACACTTTATACTGTCCTTGGACTTGCTGAATGAACCACAGTCATATCCGATTCAAATGTAATTTTAATGTATCTTGATGTGTAATAGTATTTAATAAAGCACACTCGGATTAAAAAAAAGAAATGATCAAGAGGTATAAGTTATTAATCCCATCCAAAGAGTATAAATGATGTGAAAAATTGGTTTTTCTGTTATGTGAAATTCAAATAATTGGCAGTCCCATGAAATCTAAGCAATCACAGCTGAAGGAAAATTAAAACTTGTTCTCATCAAAACTGATTTTCACATGATAATTTACATAACACCATCAATAACTAAGTTTAACCCACAAACCCTCTCCCTAAAAAATCAAGCCCAAGGTTTGCATGTAATACAGCTGCATTTTCTAAGGCATGAATTATGTTGCTCATCATTCACACCCCGTTTTAATGAATACATTCAAAGCTAAATTCTTGTAACATACACTGGCTATGTACAGCACTACATTCAGCCACATAAATAAGTATGCAACCTCTAACAGTTTAGACCCAATTTCTGCTCTAGTTATGTGCCAGCAGATCAGGGTCTGCCCTGTTTGCTCAACATCATTAAGAATGATTGCTCATAAAATATTTTAGTTATTTAATTTTTTTACAAATTGACAAGCAAAAAACAATAGCTTGGTATGCATTAATTTTTCTTTCTCTACTCTTAGCTGTATATCTTTCCCCAAGAAAATGTCATTACACAGAAAAGTATGGAAAAAGTAACCTCTCACTAGTTCGTTAATAAATTAATTGTAGATGGAGTATTACAAAATAAATCAAATTTGCACAAGCTGATGGACATAGACTCTTCTTATTGAACAGGCACAGAAAAGGGAATGCTGGAGAGTTCATTTTTTCACAAGGACACAGTTGCTCAGATCACAGTGTTTATCTGCAACACAATTAGCTTGTTTAGCAGATTATGGTGCCATCTTTACTCGCTTATAAGCAGAATCAAACTGCAAACAACAAAGACCTTGATCTGCCAGAGCATCATGCAGATCAGAGTCTTTATTGTTTGCTATACTGATTACTCCTAACAAATTCCACAGATTCAAATCTGTTGGTGCATGATGGGTTTGTGCAATTTGCAGATGGACTCGCCGTATAAGCGAGTACATATGGTAGGTAATCCATCACTACAGATAATGGGCTGGCAGATCTAAATCTATACAATATAACAGGAGTAATCAATATAACGAATAACACAGACCCAGATCCGCTATTACATAATGGTCTGGCAGATGCATATCTATACAATATAACAGGAGTAATCAACAGAACAAGTAACACATACCAAGATCCAAATCTTTAAATATAACAGGAGTAATCAACAGAACAAATAACACAGACCAAGATCCAAATATTTACAATATAACAGGAGTAATCAACAGAACAAATAACACAGACCAAGATCCAAATCTTTACAATATAACAGGAGTAATCAGTATAACATTTAACACAGACCCTGATATGCAAAACATGATTAAAAGGTATTTTAAGGTCTTATAGGTGGGTTTATATGGTATATTAAAAATGATGTTGATTTATGTTTGATGAATTTAACAGATCACAAAGCTCTAACAGAAACACCAAATGCACTAAATCTTGGCCAGATGACATTGTTTGATCTGACAAAAGCATGAAAGCTATCAATTAACAGTGATAAATAAAGCTTCCACTTGGAAATGTAAGTACCTCAAAAGCTATTTCATTCCTAAAAAGAAACACTGAGTAAATATGTCAAAGAAATCTGCCAAATTTTAGTTCAGCTGAGTGCCAGTGAACCCATCATTATGGTACTAATTTAACAGTGAGTCAATGTAAAAAATCAAAAATATGACCGATTTGGTATCATTAGCATGTCACTGAAATATGCTATAAAATGGCAAAATATTGGTCCAAATCATTCTGATATTTAATTTATGCATATTTTCAAAGTAAATATATCCCAAACAGGTCTAAATGGTGAATTAATTCTGTAAACTTACAAATAAAAATGATAATGGTTCTCTGCAAAATAATAAGCATCCTGCTGATATGGATAAAAGTCATCATGTACAGCACAGACACTGATCTGTCAGTGCATTATTCCTATCCTGTTTATAATATCACTGTTAGCTTGGGCAGATTTGACCCCAATCAGTGTCAGTGCATTATGCTCCTATCCTGTTTATATTACTGTTAACATGGACAGAGTTACTCCAGTCTGTCAATACATTATGCTCCTATCCTGCTTATAATATCACTGTCAGCATGGACAGAGTAGACTCCAATCTGTCAGTGCATTATGCTCCTATCCTGCTTATAATATCACTGTCAGCATGGACAGAGTAGACTCCAATCTGTCAGTGCATTATGCTCCTATCCTGCTTATAATATCACTGTTAGGCCAGTAGCTTCTCGTGGGTCGGTGATTCTTTTCGGGGTTTTCCTGGGTTCTTCCTCCACCATTAGTACTGGCTGCCATGTATAGCATGGACAGAATAGTCTCCGATCTCTCAGTGCATTATGCTCTTATCATGTTTATAATATCACTTTAGCATGGACAGAGTAGACCCCAATCTGTCAGTACATTATGTTCCTATCTTGTTTATAAAATCATTGTTAATATCGACAGAGTAGACTCCAGTCTGTCAGTATATTATGCTCCTATTCTGTTTATAATACAGCCGTTAGCATGGACAGTCTCAGTAGACTCCAATCTGTCAGTGCTTTATGTTTCCATCCTGTTTATAATTTCACTGTTAGCATGGACAAAGTAGACCCCAGTCTGTCAGTACATTACATTCTTATCCTGTTTATAATATCACTGTTAGTATGGACAGAGTAGACTCCAATCTGTCAGTACTTTATGTTCCTATCCTGTTGATAATATCACTGTATCATGGACCGAGTAAACCCCAATCAGTCAGTGCATTATGTTCCTGACCTGTTTTCTAAAATCACTATTAGCAAAGACAGTGTAGACCCATATTTAGGGTTGTCCCCAGACTATTAGTCTGGGCAGGGTGTTGGTTGCCTGTCATCCTCTTTAGGCACAGTGGGCACTTTCATGATTTGTTTAGTTAATTTAGGATAATATGTACATTGCAAGTGGGAGCCCAGAGTGGCCGAGTGATCTAAAGCGCTCACCATTCCGGATCACTGACATCTCACCGCTGTCTGTGTGGGTTTGAGTCTCAGGCTCGACTAACGTTGGTACGTGAGAAAGCTTGCAAGTACATTGTGGGTCGGTGGTTCTTCACGGGGTTTTCCAGGGTTCTTCCTCCACCAGTTATACTGGCTGCCATGTATGTACTGAAAAATGGTGTTAAACCCTACTACAACAACACTGCAAGTGAAAACTGGTGTAAATGATGTGAAGTTGACACTCAAAATTCACACATACAATGTTACCTCATGCAAAGTACGATTTAAGACAAGGCAGCGCCCATGGAGATCAAGTCACACCTCAGAAAGGACAAGGCATGACCCAGCGAGGGCATCTAGCTAGGTGCCACCTAGGGCAGGCTGGGTAATGTACCCACCTCAAATAACCTCTGGATGACATTGCATGGTGATAATAAATAGATATCCCAAAAACTGAAGAAATATGGTGGAGAAGTGCTTGTTGAGTGGTTGTCTTTATTAGTGGGAATAAGATTCAAACACTGAATACTTGTACTACATATAGGAATAATAATACCCAACTTCCCAACTCTTATGCAATGAGATGCCATCAACATATTTGTTTTATTGTTTTAGTATCATCATTTGTTCTGCTATTACCTCCCTTTCCTGTTTTTTTTCTTATAGTAAGGTCTAATATGCATCTCAGCATTCATTTGATCATGTATGGTGCTTCCTTTTAACTTAAGATACCCTGATTTGAACAGCTGTTCTGTTTTTTGGGGGGGGATTTCTTTAGAGCTGAATCCACTCCTTAGCATCCTTCAAAAGTCTTATCCTTCACTTTGTTTTAGTGATCTCCACACTAAATTCACTTTTAAATACTGCTTTGCTTGTTTGTATGTGCTATGTGATTTGTCTCATTGCATTTATGTATATGCTGTTTTGTATGGACCTCTCCAGTCGCCTAAGTGGTTAGAGCACCCACCTTGGATGCAAGAGGTCATGGGTTTGAACCCGGATGGTGACTGAATGATATCAAAGATTTATAAAAATTGTATCGCAGCTGCCTTACTTGATGCTCAGCATTAGGATGTTTTAGACTTGTTGGCCTGGTGTCAGGATAACAAGACTGGGTGGGACATGATGCTATATGTCTGCAGCTTGACGCCCCAGTGCGATGTCACTGAAAACTGCCACAGTGCAGACTTTGTAACGATATGACTAAAATTGTTAAAACTACATTAAAAATCCAAATACACACACAAACATTTTGCATGTCTTGCCAAATATGTTGGTTTAATATCATTATTGTTTTATTTAATTTTGGTAAAAATCTAAGTTTTTGTTATTTTAATCATGACAACTATTAATAAATCTTATCTTGTACATCTATTTATTAATTTTCATTTACTGTATATACTTATCCTAAGTCAATATAAAACTAAGACCCTGACCTGCCATCACATAATGTACCAATGTATCAGGATTAATGTTGTTTGTTTTACTGATTGCTCCTAATAAACTGCATCGTAGACCCATATCTGTTGGCACATTATGTGATGGCACAGCTGCATGCAGCTTGTAGTTATTCCTGGCTTCTAAGTAGGTAAAGATGGTAGACCTTTACAGAAACAGGTCACTGTCATGTTTAGGTGATCATTATCACAAGTATAGTTGGTGCACCTGACACACCTGCTGCTCACAGAATTCCACCATAAACAATCAGGATCCACAATTTTGACTAAATTTACATGTAATCATGTTCTTGTGGCCCAAGATTTGACAGTTCTGAGTGTTCTTACTTATTGGCATAACAATTGGCAAGTGTTCAACCCTGTGTACATAAATGTTACAGTTGTTGGTATGGGCTTCAGGAAGTAAGTGTACTTCAACTCTAGACCAATATACATAATTACTTTTTGATTCATGACACATAAAGTACGTCTTTGACATCCTTACTAAGCTGGAAACTAATTAGAGTGATTTGGATGAGTTGTGCTATTAGACCTTTACATTTTTGGTGTAATTTTAGCCACACCATGGGTAATGTTTGGGTCATGCTAAAAGTACTGAAAGGAGAAGAGGATTACCAAATATACTCATGCATCAGTCAAGCCAAACTGAAAACAACAAAGATCTGATCTGCCATAGCATAATGCACCTGCTGATTAGTGTCTGTCTTGTTTGTTCTACTGATTATCCTAATAAACTGCACAGACCCAGATCTGCCAACACATTATGTTACTCGTCTTATTACCCAGTATATATGGTAAGAGAGATTTTAATTGGCAAAAAGCAAACATTATTTGGGTAGGGATGGGGGGGGGGGGGCAGGGGGAGAGGAAGTGTTGATAACCAAAGTGGTTATTTGGGACAATAGAAATTTGCAGTACTGTAAATTAGCAAAAATAACTTGCAGGTTATCCAAGTTTTTCCCTACTATTGTACCCCCCCCCCCTTTTAGGATATATATGTCAGCATGTTATAACAATTTGAATATTACTAGAATTACCACATTGTAGTAATATTTTAAAAGACTAATTTTCTACTTCAAACAATACACCAAGTTCGAAATAGTAAACAAGTCTAATGTTGTTTCTATTGTTATGTTTCACATTTCAACTGACTGATTGATTGTTATTTTTACAGCGCACAAGCACTGTTAGGCTATTTAGCACCATACAAAAGGTAATATGTATGATTATTTAACATTGATAAAAGGTTTTATATTGACCAGTGATATCAAAACCAAACAGAAGAAAGTAAAACGATAAGCTAGTTAAGGGTAACATATAAAGCTTGCCAATCTACTGGGAATATAACTAAATGGTATATGTTAATAAAGACATATAAAAAGTTGTTGAAAATACAAGACGGTAGACACATTACATAAAAATGCTCAAGCTGATGGCATAAAAGTTATACTTTAGAATAAATATTTACTTCTTTCAGGAATTCTATAATACAGGTCACGTCCACTGTATCAAGAAGTTCCTTCATGTCATGCAAATAGTAATATTGATATATGTAGGTTGCAGGTCGAAACACTATCATAAAGTGCTTAACAGTGAATCGTTCATTGCAAGAAATGCACATTGGTGGATCTCTGCCTTTTAGTATGTGGGAGTGTGTTATATATGTACGACCAATTCGAATTCTTGCAATGTATACCTCCTCCCTATGGATGATTCTGTAGGAAAGAGTCCATTCTCTTAGGGTGGACTTGATGGCGTGAAGTTTATTATTCACTGCATCATTCCACGATGCCTGCCACTTCTGACATAAAGACTCTTTGATACTAGATTTAAAATCAGTACACGGTATTTCAAAATCAGATGGTTCTTGGGATAATGCCATTTTATCAGCACTATCTGCTTTTATATTACCTTTAATACCAAATTGGGTAGGTAACCAACAGTATACAATATTTTGGGAGTTACTCCATTCAGAATTTTTGACGAGAATATTAGTTAATAATGGGTTATCCAGTTTTCTATTGTGTAGTGACTGAAGTACTGATAGTGAGTCAGAGAAGATGATGCTGTTTAAAATACGTTTGTATTCTATATATTGCAGAGCAAGGTCTATTGCTCTGATTTCAGCTGAAAAAATTGATGTCCCATTTGGTAAGTGAACTTGTGTGTTTACCACTAATGAAGGCTGCAGCAACAGTTTCCTCATCCTTTGATTCATCAGTATAAATCCTTGCATAGTTTTTAATTTGGTGAGGAGTTCATGATAAGAGTTGTGGAGGACGGAAGGGTTTGTCTCAGATTTTTTTCCATCGTGAAGTGTAAAAAGTATGTTTGTGTAAGTAGCCAGGAAGGTGTTTTGGAGACAAACATTTTCTGAATTTTAGAAAGATAAATTTTTTTACTTTCAAGGCTGGATGATTTTCTAATACCAAAGGAAGGTATGGCATTTTTTCTTCTTTCGTATAATGTTTTGTATTTGGGTTGAAAAACAGCCAAAAAAGCAGGGTTCAAAGGATATGATTTTAATTTGAGAGCATAATGTACATAAAGCATTTCTCTACGATGTGATATTGAAGGTGGTTCATTCGCTTCAGCAAGAAGGCTTTCACACAGGGATGTCATAAATGCTTCCAGAGTGAGTTTTATTTCTTGATGATAAATTGGGTCAAGCATCTTCAAATATGACTTCCTATATGAACCATAAACAACGCAACCATAGTCCAGTTTGGAGCGAATAAATGTTCTATATAAATTGAGGATAACTTTTCTATCAGCACCCCAGTCAGTGTGTGCTATTACTTAACGAAGATCTAGAGATTTCATGCATTTAGCTTTCAAGTTCTTTCGGTGTAGAATAAAAGTCAGTTTTCTGTCGAAGATAATACATAAAAACTTTTTTTCCTCAACAACTGGAATAGGTGTCCCATCCAGCGTGAGTTTAGGTTCATCATGATGTCTTCGTAACTGACAGAAATACACACAATTACTATTTTGGATTTCAAGAATTTGAAACCATTAGTACTGGCCCAATTTCGAATCTTGTTGATATTTTGCTGAAGTTGTCTTTCAATTGTATGCATGTGCTTTGATTGATAACATATTAGAAAATCATCAATGTATAATGAGCAATCCACACCAGGAGCCAAACACTTTGTGATGCTATTGATTTTGATGTTGAAAATCTTAACAGAATGAATACTGACCTGGGGCACACCCACCTCTTGCTCATGCATATCTGAGAGGGTATATATATAGAGCACACTCGTACCTTGAATTCTCTGTCTGAGATAAAGTTTGATATGAAAGAAGGCAGACTGCCTTTTAAATTCAGATCGTGCAGGTCATTTAGAATCCTGTACTTCCATATCGTGTCATAGGCTTTTTCTAAATCAATGAAAACCTCTGCTAAATGTTACGGGGCCCTGAGTGGCCGAGTGGGTATGTGAGAAAGCTTGCCAGTAGCTTCTCATGGGTCGGTGGTTCTTTCCAGGGTTTTCCTGCGTTCTTCCTCCACCATTAATACTGGCCACCATGTATAGCATATCATGTGCTGAAAAATGGCCTTAAACCCTACAACAATGACAACAACTAAATGTTCCTTCTTGATAAATGTATTACAAGTAAATGTTTCCAGTCTAACCAAATGAACATTGGTGCTATGGCCATAACGAAAGCCACTTTGGAAAGGAGATATTAAATTGTTAGTTTCCAAGTACCATACAAGCCGAGAATTGATCATTCATTCCATTGTTTTACACACACAGCTTGTCAGTGCAATGGATCGATATTTGGTAGGATCTGCGCTATCTTTACCTGGTTTTGGAACTGGTATTACTGTTGCTTCTTTCCAAATCTTAGGTACATTACTAGTAGCCCATAAATCACTGAAGATTTTCAAAAGAGATGTTAAAGATGATTCTGGAAGGTGTTTCAAAAACTGGTAATGTATTTCGTCAGACCCAGCGGATGTATCATGGGCCTTGTCTAAAGCTTCCATAAGCTCCAATAGCAATAACAGTTGGTTGTAACTTTCCAAGCTGTTGGATGTGAACCTTAAATGCGACTTTTCTTTTTGATTTTTTTTATCTTCAGAAGGCTTCTGAATAATTAGATGACGAGAAATTTTTTAGAGAAACTGTCAAAAGAATATCTGCTATGTCACGTTTTGAACTAAAACTGTTATTGTGCAGCTTCAGATGTTGGAGAAAATTGTATTTTCTCTTTCTGTTTTTTGTGTGGATAGTTTCCCAAACTTTCTTAATAGAGGAACGAGAGTTTAAAGAAAAAACATATTTCTTTCATGATGCTCATTTACTTTCTTTGATTGTGTGGTGAGCTTTTGGCCCAGAGAATACGGGTAATACTTGAGCATGTGTTATACTAGGATGCATCTTATATTCGCTAATTTAAGGTATTGGCAACACTGGTTTTCATTGCTTCTTGGTGAGGATGAATTTATATGCCAAAAAGGGATTAAATTTTGGCTTCTCTAAGTGCTGCAAGTATGGCTAGATGATCAATTGTGCCATGCAAATGCATGAATCCACATAGAATGTCTTATGATATTTTGTTGAACTCAAGATACCTGTCTAAATAGGAATATTTCTCGTTCATTTTATGGTTATGAAAATAAAGTTTGTTGATGATATGAGATAGTAAATGGTACAGTCGGTAATTGGTCCCTTCAAAGATTAAGTGCTGAATTTGCTACTGCTTCTTACCATAGCAGCGGGAAGTCACCAGTGTCCCAAATCTTGCTGGAAATGTAGTGTATTGAGAGTTGTATCAAGTATTTAATCAGTGTTTTAGAAGTCGATAATGGATATAATCTGGTTCTGTTGAAATTTAATGAGCCTCAATCAAGAGGGCCTTTTTTTGGGCTGATAGTGAAAGCTTCATAGTAATCTTCAGTATTTGCAAATTGCAAATTTTTGGTCAGGTTTCTGACATAACAAGAAACGCAAGAAGAGTTCTCTTTTGTGAAGAACTTTTTAAGAACCTTTCAGCCAGTGTCTTTGAGATTTCTGGTTTTGACCATTTCAACAGAATTCTTTCAATATCAAATATACCTGCTTTTATTTTTGACAACTGTTTTCAGTATAATTGACAATGGAGGTGTCAATAATGTAAATTTGGCTTTGCCCTGCGGACAGGAAATTTTTTCAAGGTACAGACAAAATGTGAAAAGTTTAATTCTTTTCAAACTTATCTGCAAAGGTGTATGGTTTGCTAGCAGTGTATAGTGTTTCACAAACATTATAGCTTCAAGGAAGCTCAGTCTATTCTCATGCTTTACCTTTATATTCCTTACACTGCTTCCACTTAGTGTCGTCTTGCATGAGTAAGAAAAGTTTCACCATGGCAACCAGCACAGAAGACTTCCTTCATGAAGAACAATTCATTGTAACCTTGTTCCCACATCTGGGGCTGGCTGGTGTCCCTTAAATTTTGCCATCTTTGTGGTGGCCATATTTATGGCAGTTAAAATACCACAAAGAATTAGGAATGAAAGGGTCAACTGGGATATTCAAAAATCTTGCTTTGCTTGATGTTGGCAATGTGTGGTATAATTGAATGTCAGAATGTAAGCATTTGTATGAATCAGCATGCCAAGATTTATGGCAAATGTTGACTTGTTTCACTTGGGAAATGCTCTGATCTCAGTCTCATAGAAGGCATTAAAAATCTGAAGATCACACAACAGCTCTAGATGGCTTTAGAGATTTGTCTGGAAAACTTTACCAGTGCCAGTAACCTTGAAGCCATTTCCTTCCTAAGGTTCCAAACACAACACAACATGTATTTCATCACAATGTTGACCTTTAAAAGTATGGAGAGTAGTAAAGTGGGATCTGTCTTTGATATAGCTTCTGAAGCTTGGTGTGATTGATGAGCCTTTAAAGCTTGGTGTGACTGATCAGCCTGTGAAATCAGGTGTGACTGATGAGCCTTTAAAGCTTGGTGTGACTGATCAGCCTGTGAAGCTTGGTGTGAATGATCAGCCTCTAAAGCTTGATGTGACTGATCAGCCTGTGAAGCTTGGTGTGACTGATCAGCCTGTGAAATTTGGTGTGACTGATGAGCCTTTAAAGCTTGTGTGACTGATCAGCCTGTGAAATTTGGTGTGACTGATCAGCCTATAAAGCATGGTGTGACTGATCAGCCTGTGAAATTTGGTGTGACTGATGAGCCATTAAAGCTTGTGTGACTGATCATAAACAGCACCTTTCACAAACAGTAATCAGCCTGATAATACAGTTTATGGAGAAAAATGTCTAAGAACTATACATGCAGCTGGGTGTACTGATTTCTTAATGATAACAAAGGAAACCTGATCAAATACAGCTTACATGTCCATTTTGTATAACACACATGAGTAGTAACCATGAGGTGTGGTGACTCCTTGTCACTACTGTACTAATATGCTTTCAGTTCAAAGAACAGATATGGAAAGAACCATGGAGATAAGCGAATTCAGGAGTGACACATGATATCATGATATTCAGTCCTGACTCACAAATTAATGGAGGCAAGTATTCCATATGGTTATTTTAATTAAATGAAAAATAAGACTAACTTCATTTAGAGGTAAAACTGATAACAGATTTTATGATATTTAGAGTCACTATATAACTTACTACTGAGCTGATCTGTAGTATAATTGGTTCTAATTAGCCTTAAAACTAAAATTAAGTAAAATAACTCAAAAGCAGGATGAAACAAAATTTGATTAAATGGGATCCATGACCATGCATGTCTTATAAAAAGGGCAGCTATATACAGAGGAACTTTACAGTAAGGGACCACTGTAAAGTAGTCATACAATGGTGAGTCCAAACACAAGTTATCCATTTCGACTCACTACCATAGTAGTGTATATTACAGCAGACTAAAGAGTACATGTCAAAAAATTGTAACCAGTGACATTTTCCAAAATTTTGACCAAATTATATATATGTAGTCCTAGCAAGATGACACCTAATATAGGGGGAATATAATTTGGGCCATAAACCTTAAATCACTACTCAACCTGGGCTGCAGAGGATTTTGGGCTAGCAGATTATAATAATAATAATAATAATAATAATAGCAATAATAATAATAATAATATATAAAGTGGTCAACCCAATAACAAATAAACTCCCCTGAGGCCTTCTTGAATAATAAGTATACCTGCAACAACTACAACAAAAATATGCACTTTCATAAAGTATATTGCCTACACTCTAAATATAAAACATTTTACATTTATTGCCCTAATGTTAGGGGCAAATATAATATTTGTTCACTCAAGGCAAGTCATTTTTCTTACTTCTCCCATACACTGTAGGAAATTGTCTGCTACAAGGAGTCACACAAGACATGGGTACACAATAATGTGAGGTATGGTCATGAGGGAGACACAACTGCATGAGGGAGACATGATATAATTACTTCCCAGATACATGACATTAATGTTGGCAAACATTACACAGTTACTTATATGAGGTATAACACTATACTGTATATGCATAAAACCAGAGGTAGCTTAAGTAACAACTGGGAAAGTTATGTAACATAATACAGTATTTATTCCATTATAGGACCATGGGAATCGCCTAATAAATTACCAGGAACATATGGGGCTAAGCTTATTATCAGAAAAAGCTATAATCCAAGTACTGGCCAAACTTTTTAAAATTAGGTGTGTACTTGTTATTCAGCATGGATTTATCATTCAATACATACTGTGTTGCAATCCACTATTCCAAGTAACATTTCACTCGTACATGCACAGCATTAAGCAAGAATATACCTTGAAACAGATATTGTGTACAAATGTAGTTGACATACAGCTATACATACAGTTTAAAAGAGGTATCATGTAAAAGTCAATGTAGATGACATGTATTGAAAAATACTTCCTTGTAAGACTCAACATTTATCAGTAAGTACATCCATGTGGAAATCAATCTGATTTAGAATTTTTTGCCCATTCAATTCCAAGTCCAGCCACCTGCATCACAGACAGATAAGACATAAATGTTTACCAATACAGAAGCAAGTTTTGAAAATTGGTAAGTAATTTTTGGCAAGTTTCAGTTAGGCTAGGCCCAATGTACACAGGACATATCACAAAGCCCAAAGTACCTAGTGCACATATCAGGCAATCCAAAGGTACCCTAAAGAATATATCAGGAGCTAAAATATAATAGTGCAAAATTATGTTGAGATAATTTCACAGTACATTCTGTGACACATAAGCATTAAGTTTGATGTATGATCCAGACTCACAATAAACTGTAGACAGTGAGAGATGGCATCTGCTCTGTTTAATCAGAGTGCATTCAACAACAGTGCAACATATGTGTCAGTGTATGGTTTAGTGTAGGGAATGATAGAGTTGAGTCAAACTGCAGCAAAAAGCTATTGGGAAACATTGAGCCATTTGAAACAGGTGTCATAAAATAATAATTTCTAGAATAATTATTATTAAATGCATTCTAGAGAGAGGATTATTCTGATGTTGATGGGAGTAATACAGTTCTTGACAGCTAAAGAGAGTAATCATGATTGGCTAAGCCAAATGAGTGTTTGCATGTACCAAGACTGAATTTAGGCTTTTAAGGAATTCCCCTCATGCAATTAGTCAGTCTAAGTTTCTGAGGCAAGCCGGAATTTAGCTCAGAGAATTAATAAAATATACTTTTCTGATTAAATTGTCTAAGGGATGTATGTTGAAAGTGATTGACACGAAAAGAGAGATTCAACTTCATAGAATAAAGCTGGTTCACCTCAAATGCATGTTCATTGATGTAAGTTTGTAATTATTTGTTGAATTTTTTATTTTAAATTCATATATCAATTTTTCCTTGAGTTCATCAGTAATATTTTGTATACATGTTGCCTCAAATGTTATATGACTCATGTATTATATGAATGAGTTCGGATTTAGTTGTTTTGTATGTAATTGAGAACATGTATCATTAAGATTTCTGGCATTTCTTCTGATATGAATTGTGAGAAGTAAATTGTCTGTCTTAAATGATCATGTATGCTGAGAACTGATATTTCAATATCTGGAAATGTATGCCAATGAATCACTAATTAGCAAAGTAACATAGACAAGAAGTGAAGTCCATTTATTCATTTGTGCAATTAAGCTGTTAATTCTTTCAACCAAGAATAGAGGGTGTTAGTATTAACAGTGTGTGTTGACAGGTAGAGCTCAGCTAGTGATTTATAATCCAAAGGGGTGGAGTAATAGTTACTGGAACAGTATAATTATGTCATGGTTCTCAGTTAGGGATGTGAGGAGCAGCTAGAAAAGACATTAATTTATGGCAATAGGGTTGTGAATGTATAATAGATGGCAAACTGACCATATTATATTAATTCTGTTGAATTGCAATAAGACAATATCTCAAGAAAAGAGTGGGAATATAGTTTGATCCCAAGAGAAGAAAGAAAGCCCCAGACACATATTTAGGTTTGAGATTTTTTTGTTATTTGAAGGGAAAATAGCTCCATACCTGTACTGTGAGTGGAAAAGAGCACAGTCTACAACCAAGATGGTTGTTGACCCAAAGAGGCTAAAAAGAGAGAGAGAAGGAAAAGAAATATGGCACCACTTCCCTATTACCAACAGTGATTTGGAAAAGACTGGAAGCAACCTGGTGAAGTTTACAATCTGTCAATTTTAGTTCAATCAATCACTCGAATATGTAATGAAATTTGTTTTACCAGTGTAACAGAATGGCTTACTTAATTTCGCACAAAATTTTATAACTTTATTTCCAAGAAAAAGTGAATCAGTGTAACAGAATGGCTAACTGAATTTCTCACAAAATTTTGAAACTTTATTTCTAAGAGAAAGTGAATCATTCAAATGTCTTGTTCAATTTCATTTTGTTGAGACAACTGCTTGTTATATTTTATATATGGGGGCTCATGTTCATTATATTTTATATCTCTGGTCAGATCTCTTTTACTTCAGCTATCAGTTTCATATTTTAATTTATTGTTTACATGATCCAGGCAATAACATCATGGTCAATCATCTCTTAGATCATGAGAACCAAAGCACCATAAGGTGTAGGAGATCTCAAACATCATCCCACCACCTTCTTGACACCAAAATTCCCTGCAGCACATATCATGAGGAAATCTGTTGATACTGAAAGCAATATTGTACAAATCTATGCTTCCACAAACATTCACTATGAGCTACAAGCATTCTATTACTAAAATTGTTTGCCAAATTTTGTACAAACAGAGTATCTACAATAATGCTCAAATATTCAAAAATTCCCCGATGCTTGCTGAGTAATTTGGGTAGAGTCTCCACCATGCCTTGCCATCAATTAAGAATGCAAAACCTTGCCTCAAAATAAAAATGAATCTTACATTAAATTCTGGTGATGATACAGGTTATTGACACAGAATTATCTCAATGACTGCAGATGGTGTTTGAAGAGGATCATCAAGTATGGTAAATGCTGCATTAATTTGCATTTACTTATTTAAATGAGATAAAATGTAACACAAAGCAAATGAGATAAAATGTAACACAAAGCAAATGTCAAGTCACAGAAGCCAGCATAGTACAAGTTTCCTTCTTTCATACTGCAAGGAGATATATATATATATATATATATATATATATATATATATATATATATATATACACACACACACACACTGTATATACAGTTTCTTTGTTTGACTTTATTTTACTAATTAGTCATAGATCCTACACTGAAAATTAAGATCATAATTTTCCTTTCAGTCCACGTTATTAACATGAAAAATAAATATAATATATGAGAAAACAAATTATCATGTAACACACTGTCTCTTGATCTAGTGATTATCCAAAACTTACTTTACCATCACTACCAATCAGAAAACTTGGAATGAAAGAAAAAAAAATACCTCATTAAAGGACTGAGTATCAAATTCACCTGAACAAGGTCAAACGTACCAGTACTAATGACTTGAAAACAATGAAGTTAATGTGACAGGTCAAAGCAAGTCTCAGTAATCAATAGTTTTTTCAGTGTTTCGAAAGCTTGAGGTGTAGAAAAATGAACTTAATCAATGTCAGACATCAGCTAAACTTGTCGATACAACCCGTATACAGGTAAACACTTTTAGTCCAAGTAAGTGAACACTGATAAATTCCTTTACATCAGTACTACAAGTACACAGCTCATTTCAAATGAAAGGTCAATTTATTCATTGTGTTTGGATAAAATCTAAAGTAAATACTTTACATCACTGAACCAGCAATCATGTTAACACCTATTCACCACTTTGTATATAAGTCTTTTCATAACATACTGTATTCAGCCCAAAGGAAACAAAAGAAAAGAAAGGTTTAATATTTATACAGTGGGGACAGGCTCCAAGAAAAGTATATCATCACACCAAACTCCTGTAGATTCCAATAACTTGAGCACAACACAAGCTTGGTGGAAACTATACAATGACAAAAGAGGGGAGACTATCAAGACCGTTAAGTCAATATCCATTGATAAGAATATCCGTTTAGATAATCCTTCATGAACTTGCCAATATGTACTGTATATATTGTATATACTCACTTGTAGGTTAAGTCCAAGTGCAAATGGCACAGACCCAAAATGTGTCAGCATATCTAGGTCTATGCAGTTAGGAGTAATCAGAAGAACAAATAAAACAGACCCTGATCTGCCAGCACAATACACAATGGCTGATCAGGGTCTATGTTGTTTGCAGTTGGATTTATATACAAGATACCATTAGAAGACTTCTGGTGTAAACTTTATGTTAATACAATCATTCATTCAGTGGAATTAAATGACAAGCTTTCAATATGTTCATTGTGGCAGCCACAACTGAGGTCAGATCATCATTATGTTTATTCAGGACCAACTAGATATCATAATTAGTCCTCAGGTAAAAACCCAATGTCAATATATCTTTCCATTTAAGAGATGAAGCAATAACAAGATTTTGAAGAAGGCTGCAATGGTGACTATATAAACTGCATGTCAGACCAGTAACCTTTTCATTAAGTACCAACCTGACATCATCAGAACAATTAGTCTTTTGGTAGAAACTCAGTACTGAGATATAGGACTCTCCATCTAGCAGGAGTAGTGACAACATTTATCAAGACAGCTGCTCTGGCAGACATACTGAATATCAAATCAGCACAATGTTATTTAGGGAGCACTCCATATATATCTCATTCTTTTGACAGAGTGACAGGTGTAACCTGAAATTGTCTGCATTTGCAACATGCACAATGGAGAGAATGTTGGCATACTTCTAAGCTACTTGCATGTATAGTGTGGCTGAAATGTCTATACATGTTGAAGTTGTGGAAATCATGCATGATCTAAGGATTCTAAGCACACATCTGATCAAGATGACTGACACCACGTGCTCAAAAACAACCAGCCTGAACCAGTCCAAAGTAAACTAACTTTAGCAGGAAAAATAAATTTTGCGAGAGTATCTAATAACTGGTTCTGAAAAAAAAAAATGAATGAAATACAATATAAATAAAAAATCTAAAACGTTTTCAGGTCATTTTTTACAACTTACCTTTGAAGTCCACAAAGTGGAACTGATCAAGTGGAGTTTTCTTTTTTATAGGTGCACATCTAAAGTAAGGCCAAGCTGAATACAATATAACAAAAAAAATAGACCATCAATTATACACCAAAATACAGGGAAAAGTTCTTTTAACAATACCTAAAATATACAATGTCTTTTTTAAATTGCCTTGATGATCAGTGAGGAAAACCAACGATATTCCTTTGAAAATTAAACCCTTTGCAAAGTCTGCAGTTGTAGAGACCCACCTGAAGACCAACTTTTAATATACCAAAAGAAAGTCTTCCAGTGAAAACCCCATGCTGAGATGACTTTTTGTCAAAGATTGCTGTGGTAGTCACCATATTGGATGTCAGATTGGTACCATTTTCATTTTGGACCAACTAGTGATCAGAGGTAGTCTTTTAGTGAAAACCCCATGTTTATATTCATTGAGATGGAGTAGTGATAACAAGATTTTCAAGATGACCACTGTGGTTGCCATATCTGATACTCTGGCTGCACCATTTCATTTAGGACCAACCTGAGATGTCATAAAGTCTTGTGGTAAAAATGCTTTTCCACTATTCTTTTCTATTCAGGAAAAGTAGTAATAACACGATTTTCAAGATGGCTGAGACAATGTATTTAAAGTTATAACTTTAACATGCCTCCAGCTGACTGAGAGTGTAAATCTGGAAATGCAAATACATGTACAGTATAATGGACTAGTAGATCTGGGTTAAGATTACAATGGATACAGAAGACTCTGAGACTTTTGCTGGTGGATTTGGTGACAATAAATCTAAATTTATGCGCTGTCACATTTTGATGGACAGATGATAACCCCCTCCCCCCTTTTCCAGCATTAAGTCTTATTTGTAAACAATAAATGGTTGCTCAAGGTTTAAAGTTCAACAATACATATTTTGCCAACATTTCCCTCCCAGACCCTCATTTGAAAAATGATATTTCTTTTTATCTTTCTATTATCATGATCAGGGACAATGCCATTTATGAAATGAGGATCTGAAAGGGAATTATTGGAAAAATGAGAATTTTTGGCAGATAAAAGTGTATAAATAAGATCACTTTTAAAATTAAATATTCATTTATTACTTGTAGTGATTATTTTTTTTGCTTAAAACGGTGCAGGTACCATCCATCTCCCATGTGTCTGTGAAACCAGCAGGCTTTACTAAATGTAAACATTTATTGGAACACAAAGGATAATTCAATGGAGCCTAAACATATGCACATAGGAAACTACATGAACTCATTTATTTTAAATGATTAACTATTAAGTGCCTAAATATTCACAGCAATTACAATACATATGCAAATACAATGTAACTGTACTAAAAAAGCATTCAAAATTTCATACTTGAGTAAAACTGATGTATAAAAAAAGCACACATTAACCCAGCCAGAATCAGACCAATCATGCAAAAATACATGAAATGTATGCAATTGTCTGTGATATGGCTACATGGCTATATAAGGTATCTCTAAATTATGTCACTCATTCATTCTTGATCCACTAAGATGTGTGCAATTAATGCAGATAATGTATGATGACCATGTGAACATGAACAACTTTCCACTGTAGAAAATACCAGCTTTTACATTTGGGGTGGGTGAGTAAAATAAATATAATTATGTAATACTTCCCCATTACTGTCAAACTGCTTTTACTTTTCCTGGCTCTAATCCCCAGTTCAAGGTGAATTCCTTCATCCAAAATGTAATTGGCGGCCACAAACAAAAACAAAAATAATCTCCATCTGATTCCATCATTTGGAATATCATTCTTCTTTGATTTGGACCAAGAATGAAAGGGATTGAGAGAATTTGGTAATTATCACAGGTAAGTATTGTATAATTAAAATCAGTTTTTCATGGGTTATTCCTCCACCACATATACTGGCTATATCATGTAATATCATGAAAAATGACATAAAACCCCACAATAACAACTCCCCAAACTACATTTAATGACAGTAATACATTATCTGATTATCTGTCATTATTATATTGCTGACTTTTCAGGGCAGGAGAGAGGCTTATGGCCCCATGACAAACTGTCAGAGGGAGTATAACCTCTGTCAGTAGGGTGCTGTACTTTACATAAGAAAATGGCTTGATAAAAATGCTGGGATGACACAACCAGTCCAAAAGCTTAGCTGCCTTCATTCTTGTGTAACACTGAGTGCAGGTAGAACAAACAGATGGTGAAATATTAGACTGCCAGAATGTGGCTACATTGACATCAATCAAAAGAAATAGCCCTAAACCTCATGGGTCTTGATTCTCATGAAAGAAAGATCTCTCAAAGTGAGAGACTGATAAGCTCTTTTGACAGAATACTCCACCTAAAGATAGTGGCTGCTGAAATATCAAAGGTAGCTCTGAAAGGGAGAAATATACATCTTCAACCAATTCTTTTCCCTTCTGGTTTGACAAATATAAACCTAAGGCTCCAGGAGACAAATGAGTTTATCTTGAACTTCACTAGCACATATACAAATGAGACTAGGGATTTCAATTGGTTTTGGGGCTAGCAATTCTAACATCTTGACCAGAAAGGTGGGCTGGCAAAATAAGGAGACTGAACTGTAGTTATGCCTTCTCCACATACAAGGAATGAATTTCACTCCTCCTTGCTGATGCTAAAGATGGAAAGAAGACCATCTAAAAGGGATTCTAAAGGAGGCAGCACACAAGCATTTGTAAGGGTGATTAGATAGTAGATAACTACTAAATAATATATAAAGGTTTTCTAACAAAGATTTCATGAGCAAGACAATGGTTGCTGAAGCTCAAAATACTTCACAGTTCTGAAAGATGCAGGTCTAACCCTATGGTATATCCCATAAAACTTAAGGGTGCTGAAGAGGGTAACTCATTTTACGCCAAATGGTGAAAATGTATCATCTTCTTCATTGAAATAAAAAAGAATAAAATCTGCAACTGTAGTTGAATCAAAACTCTCCACTGTGACTTGATAATTTATAAACTTTGGAGGTCAATTTCATTTTAGCATATGGGTGATGCAGCCTACAATTCAGCTTAAAAATCGATCTTTGTGGATAGACTCTTTGAATTATAAACCAAACGTAAAATGTGAGATGATATTCTGAATGATTGAGGTAATTATAGCACCAGACTTGGACTGCCCCAACACTGATAGGGTTCTTCCTCACCCAGCTGCAAGATATCCACAAAGTGTTGTAATAATACATCATGGACATTCAAGTTATTGTGTGGAACCTGAATTTGTAAGTCTGATAGATGAAACACTATGCCTTAAGACAGGCATATAAAAATTGCATCTGTTTTAGCAATGATTACCAGTATATATATATATATATATATATATATATATATATATATATATATATATATATATGTATATATATAGAGAGAGAGAGAGAGAGAGAAAGAGCAAGCGGTATAGAGAGAGATCTGAATTATACAGGCTATGCTCAGTCTTAAATTTTCAATACAGCATTTGCGGCTGGTTTTTAACAAACTGTGCAGTACTAAAATGGGGATGAAATGCGAATTTTGAAAATACGGCTAAACTTTTATAAAGGTACCCTAATAACAAACCAGTTTATGATTTCACATAATCCCTTCTGGAATTTCAAATGTGGATTATTTTTTTTAGTATTGGTATTATTCAAGCTCACAGTGAACAGTGAAAAGTGAGCAAAAATAACCCAGAATTGAAATCCCCAAAAGGAACTTGATTTCTGTCGCTCACTGCTGTTTTTTTTATAAAAAATATGTTTTTCACACAGTGAATCATGCCCTTTACTGTATAGTAAAAAATGGTTACACGATATATCTTTTTACAATAAACTATCATTTCTAAAAGCAATATAATGGAAAAAATTAAATACTGAATAAAATTAGAAAACACCACTGCATATACTATATCTACCTTAGGTGCAATTAAGGCATATTCCTTAATGCAATGTACCTTCATAAACTATATTGCTAAAGGTTAATCTCCCAAAACCATAAGTCTATCAAAACAAGATCAAAGGCAGGAATTGTGTTTATAGGTACTGATATACATTTTGTAACAGTTTATAATTACCAGTGTAACACTATACCAAAGCTTGTCAGAGCCATAGATAATAACCATGGCACCTTATTTAGTTGCGTGCAAAACCTCAGCAGGTAAACATTCTAAAATGAATCATTAATAGTGAAAATAGTTCAAAGAAGCAGGTTTTGTGATTGGTATGTGTACCATTTTGGGACCAATTCAGGGGTAAGTAGAATAATGGCAAAGAAAATTCATTTTGGATAAGCAATTTTACCAAGGAAAATCAAATGAAATGTCCTCATCACTTTTCTCTAATTCTCTATTTCTGTTAACCATAATGAAAGCAGTGGCCAGGTTTGCTGAGACTCAAAACTGAAAGGGCATGGCTTCAAAATCCTACCACAGTACCAACCCAGGTTGGCTACCATGGTGTGTCCTAGGGGCAAGGCACTTTACTCCAATTGCCTTGGCAATAAGAAACCTACTTGTATTTCTGTGCCATAAAACAAAAGAGAACCAAATTACCATAATCAACAAACAATATCATTGTCTTTGAATAAGAAACTTGATTCTGAAAATAGAAACTAGATTTGTATTTATGTACAATATTGGTGACCACTACAGAATAAAATCCCAACAAATATTAAAAACTTACACATAAAATATCAGTGAAATAGTGTATGTGTGTGTCTTTGTGTGTGTGTTTTTTATTTTTAACTTAGCTTTAACAATTTTTCAGTCATATCCTTATGATGTCTGCAGTGTGGCAATTTTTTTTATAGTGATGTCTAGCGCTGCATGGGGCATGATGCCACATACAATTGTAGCATGATATCCCACCCAGTTATATTATCCTGACACCAGGCCGATCAGTCCTAACACTAACCTCTTAATGCAGAGCACCAAGCAAGACAGTTGTTAGTACCATTTTTATAAGTCATTGGTATGACTCTTCCAGGATTCAAACCCACAACCTCCAGCATCTGAGGTGGTAGATCTAACCACTGGAGTGGTCAGCGAAGTGAAATGGTGAAACATGTAAGAACTCATGGGAACTGTTAGTGTTCTGCAAACCCAAAAATAATATTAAGTAAATAAAATATAATATGTACAAAAAAAATTTAAACACTGCCATAATTGCATGAAATCCGATCACATCATCTAATTCAAACATGTTTATCTCAAGCTATCTTTTTCCTTAATCATGTTTGCAAAGTTTTCATCCAAAAAGTTAAAAAATTACTTTAAAACCCATCCAGGTTGTCTATTTAAACCATAATAAGTGTGTACAATTTAATGGCCCTAACATGTCTAGCTTCTACAGTTTTTCTCTTATTGTGCTAATTTGGATTTGGGATGGGTGTCAGGATGCATCAAACAGATAAAAAAGGTCCACCTCTGTATTACAGTGGGGCATTAATTAAAATCTAATCAAATCATATACATAAGCTAATGAAGATGTCTAAAAACTTTCATTTGTCTATGGTTACTAGTAAGCCTGAGATTGCTCACCTGGTTGCAGAATAGGAGCTAGTCTAGAAATCATGGTTAGCAGGAATTCTTTCTGTAGAAACTATTTTCCACTGTTGATGACTGCATACATTATGAAGAAAGCTGTTCCACGATGTCTTTATTTTTTGCATCTTCATCCATATTTGAAAGTGCATCACCATCATTTGTACAATATTGTAAGACCACTGTTTTTTTTTGTGATAAAGTTGTTTAAATGTTTTTACTATTTTGTAGTAACAGTGGCATTTTAGCTCTCCTTACCAGAATACAATCTGACAAATTATGTCAGTGATTTTTGAGTTTTACTTAATAGCATCCAAACAAGCAAAGTGACATCATTTGAATAAATCTTAAAGCACTTTAGGTCTGGAAGCTTCTTATCAAATTTGATCTAATTATGTTTATCAGTTTTCAAAAAGGAATTGCTGAAATATCTTTTTCTTCTATTTTTATTGTACAAATCTGACTGCCAGTCATGTTTTCTGTGGAATATTATGAATTCTGCTAAGGATGCTTTTTAATGGCTAATGCTAAACAAAGGTACTGCAGGACATAAAACCTTAATGTTTTTTGGTTACTACACATGAATTCTAATGTGTATCCCAAGTCTCTCAGCATATATACATTTTTGGTGAGGCTATTACTTTGTTAGAACCATTTATAAGTGTCAAGCAAGAAACAGGGGTCAAAGATGGTTGTGTAAAAAATGACCTTTTTCTTATCGCAAGAAACTGTGGATCTTAGTGATTTCCAAACTATAAATCTAGCAGTATGGTTCCAAGGGATGAGGAGAGACCCAGGAACTAATGCTGACTGTATCTATTATTACTTTTCCAAGTTAAATCTATTTTTGTGCCAGTGGTACAACAAAATAAATATTGATGACCCACTCAGATATGAAAGACATGTAAACAATGTGCAGTGTCACAATAACCAGTGCAAACTCTCTCCATGCCTGTTACTTCCTGGTACATGTATTGAATATTTATGGGGTGGGGGGGACTAAAACTAATATATGTGAATCTCACCTGCCATTAGTGCAGTGCTGTATAGTTTTCTTACGCTAATTTCCAGTACGAGGCAAACATTCACACTGACAATCAGAAATTGCTGGTCTAGAACACAATAAACATGAACCCAATCTGATACCTTTAGTTAAGTTCCATCATAATTTAAAAAGGACATCAGAGCTGGAAGGGAGGAGGGAATTAGGAAATAATAGCCTGTCAGATGTATATGATTAAAATAAGCCCCAACCTCCTGCCCAACAAACTGCATTTTATAGCAGCAATTTCATCACCTGCTATTACTGTAATGTTTTTGAATGTATCAGTGTTACTGGATGCTGATGGCCTCAGAATAGGCTGCCAACGTACCATTTGCTGTACAGGGATGCTCTACAGCAGATTGGAGTTTGGTTTGACATCCTGGGCTGCCACAATTGAAACATAATGCATATATAAATACCTTTGCATGTGTGTGATTTAGGTTTTGTATTAGATAGCTTTAACAATTTTAACAACTTATTTTCAGTCATATCATTATGATGTCTGTAGTGTGGCAGTTTATAATGATGTTTAGCACTGGGCATCATGCCGTAGACATGTGGCATCATGTCCCACCGAGTCACATTATCCTGACACCAGGTTGACCAGTCCTAACACTAACATCTTAATGCCAAGCACCAAGCAGAGCAGCTGCCAGCACCATTTTTATAAATCTTTGGTATGACTTAGCCAGGATTTGAACCTGCAACCTCCCAATTCTGAGGTAGATACTCTAACCACTAAGGCCACCGGAGTGGACTAAATACCTTTGCTTTTATGTACAATTGATTGAAGGTAGAACAAAGAAAGTATGGAGTGTAGCTTCCAGAATTTAGTGTTCATGACACCAACCAAAGAAGATCGATTAAGAATGGCCCAAGATACAGCAACAGCCCAAATCTCATGAAATTGACAGATCCCTCAATGAGAGACTATAATGTCTTTTGATAGTCACAATAATCCACATCTGTTGAAATAGCAGAGTCGGTATCTTTGAGAGGGGAACAGAGTTGGTTTCAACCATTTCTATTTCTTGTTGATTTTGCCAAACAGAAATGTAAGGTCTTAACACACAAAGGAGCCTATCTTCATCATCCATTTATGTGAGTGGGCCTGGGGATTTCAATAGAACAAGGGTCTACCAAGGTAGCCGTCTTTTGATCAAAAACCCAGGACAGCATATTGAGAAAATAGTTCTTATTTACCACTGAACATTAAATCACATTTTTCCATTGATAAGGATCAAATTTCAATAATTTTCCTCACAAACACTGGGGAGTGAAGGAATACCATCTTACGAGTAAGGTTTACAAAGGCAGCCCTCACTCAAAAATTCATACCCATTTTGATAACAACCAAAGATGATAGCACTGGTTCCACCTAGGCATTAAATTGTGTGACATTTGCCTGTGAAGCTCAAAGTACATGGCCAGTTCTGAAAGATTTGGGTCCAACATATAGAAAACACAAGAGAGCAGTGAGATTACTGCCCTAAAGCTGTAAAGGTGGATATTTAAGTCTTTCCCTTGAACAGACAAAAGAAAATATGCAACAGCAGTGAAAGGGGGATAGACATGATCAATGTTTTTCCTACCATAACGATTACAGATTATTCTCTACTTGGCATCATAAACCTTTGAAGTCAGTTGCCTTTGTACCTGAGCAGTGCAGGTGAGGGTGGAGAAATTGTGGATAGTTATGTAAGTGGAACCCTCTGTGCTTAAATAGCAGATCCCTCATCATTGTTCATTTTCTGGGGTCATCTACCAAGAGTAGTCAGGAAGGTCACTCAACATAACAAAAGAGGTGCTACCTGGGTACTTTCTAATGCAGAAGTCATGACTCTGTGAAGGATTTGTGGGATTATTCTAAACAATGGAAATGTATAAACATAAAGATGATTCCATTTCAGGCTGAGTGAGTCCTCAAACCATACCTTCTTGTCTGGATTTAGAGACATGAAGACGAAATACATTTTCAAAGAGCAAACAAGTGTATTATTGTCTTCCCCAACAACTGAAAAAGTGTGTCTGTCACTTACACTGGTGCAGTCTGACCACTATTTGCATACCACCCAATCATGCCTGGACAGGTTGTCCACAAGAATATTTCTTGGAATGTGGCAGACTCTGAGAGTTATCTTCTCTGAGATTGTCCAATATTGGTGATTCCAGACTTCCAAGTACAGAAAAGATGTATTAGTACCCCCCTTGACATCTGAGGTACAGTAATATAGGTATTACTGTATGCCACAAATGACATGATGTCTATGGCAACTATCAACCAGTGACATGTTATGCGGTTGACGTACCCTTGTAGTACAAGAAGAACATCCAGCATTTCTAAGATATTGATATAAAGGGAAGATTCCTCATGAGGCCACAATCCTACAAAACTATCATCTCTGACAACATGTGATCAACCCGACCTGAATCTGAAGCATTCAGGTGTATATAAAGGACAGAGGTTTCGGGGCATGTTTTGAAACTCTGCTCAGGAGCTGGTTCTGATTCTGCCAGGACAGGTTTTAGATGCAAATGATGATGAAATTTGGTTCCAAAATGGAATCTGAGCTGACTGAGAATTCATATGTGGTCTCCTGTTCCTAGCAGCAGGAACAGGAGAGACAGCAAATGAAATCTACCTTGGGAAACTAAATCTACTGATGCATTCACACCCCAGGACAAAGAAATAAAGGTACTGAGCATAAAGTCTTCTCTGATAGATTTGTAATGAGGGTCAGGATCTGTAAGATCTTGTTGAAGAGAACCCAGTTTTGTCACTTGGTGGATGAGGAAACTTTGTGAAGGGATCCAGTCTCTATGCTTGTGGATTAGTCCCAGATGAATCACTGTCTTCCAACAAAGTTACAAGTAGTGCATCAACCAGTCATCAAAATACTCGATGATGTGGATGCCACAGGACCTGAAGGGAGCCACTATTAGGTTCATCACTTACAAAAGGCTTCGAGGCAGTGTAAGGGTAAGGAGATGAGTCCAAAACTGAAGGATCTCCTGGTCCAGACAAAACCATATAAATTGACTGTGGGATGGGAAGATAGGGATGTGAATGTAGGCATCCTGGAGATATATGGAGACCAATCAGTCTTAAGAAAATAGGTTGATAAATTGACCATTTTAGCTGTGCTAATATTTACAATGAGAAAATTCAGTGGCTGAAAGACCTCCAGATGTGCATGTTGTCATTGTAAGAGTACATCAAAAGAACATGACCTAATAGCTTGGCGGCAAGTTCAATGACTTGACTAGCTGCTGAGTGGTGAGAAAAGGTACTGATATTTACAATGACTAAATTCTGAGGCAGAAAGACCCAGTGATGTACTTGTGTGTAAGAGTACAACAAACAAACAACTTCAGCTTTCATTATTGTGTTCGTTTCTAAGTGTAGCAGAATAAATAGTGCATGTGACCTTGAAATCAAGACATGTTGAGAGTTAGACAAAATGCTGTTGCAATTTTGGATAAGTATTTTGGGGTTAAACAGCAAATTGACGAAGATTGTAATGAGATTTAGCAGAGTGCTAAAGTTGCTATAACTCATAGTTCACATGGAACTCTATGTATGGTGCCTAGCCTAGTGCTTGGAATAAGACCTTTCCTTGGCCTGACATAATTCACTCTCACTCTAATGGACAAACAGCTATATATCAGCAAAGTAAAGAAGTTAGAAAATTGGACTCAATGACAACCACTAGTTCTACTCATCTCAATATTTAACCACTTCGGTATGCCCAATATGCTTCTGGCAGAG
This sequence comes from Sinohyriopsis cumingii, assembly GCA_028554795.2. Lineage (NCBI taxonomy): Eukaryota > Metazoa > Mollusca > Bivalvia > Unionida > Unionidae > Sinohyriopsis > Sinohyriopsis cumingii. Next base: position 62,808,116 of record CM068835.1, read on the forward strand.
GGCTGCAACATTTGCTGGTGGGAATCCTGTGTTTCCCAAAATAGGAGTCCTGAACTCCTAGTTTTAAAATCTTAGCAAGACCTCTGATATAAATCTACCTCTGCCACTCTTGCATACCACTCCTATCCCATTATGGAGATGAATCCGCAGTCAAGACAAAAATACACAACTCGACTGAAAATAGTGTGAGTATAATGATCTTTGTATGTATATAATTGCATCATGACCATAACATGTATGAAGTTTCACACCATTCCACTAATGACTGCAAGTTGAAATCACAAAATGCTACCATAAAATGCATTCAGCTGTCAAAAAGGGCAATAACTCGAACAAAAATCTTGTGAGAGGGAAACCAACAAATTTATTACTATGTGCATTTCTTAGAAATTGATGAACAAAATATACAATGTTCCGCTTTACAGACATTCTGTACTACTGAGATGGACCATCATAAGGTGAAACGTTGTTAGCATTGGCAATATACACACTGGAGAGAATTTTGGTACATTTTTATGTTACTTTCATGAACCATGATTGAAATTTCTTTACATCTTCTAACTAAGGAAACTGCACTATGTAAAGCAGACAGCTGATCAATACAGTTGCACCTATAGGCTTGAAAAATGAGCCTGAACTATTCCAAAATATTCTACTTTTAGCAAGTATATGACAGCAGCTTTGGAAAGTTCAATAAATGAGAATAAAATATATAAAAGGTAAAAAAAGTTATCAGCTCATTTGTTCCAACTTATCTTTGAGGCCCAGGAAGTGATAATGACCAAATGGAGATAGTAGTCTTTTGAGAGATGCACATCTGAAGTAAAACCAACCGGTATACGCAATAACCTAAATAACCCCCACCAATCATACACCAAAATGATGGGAAAAATTATTTTAACAATACCTAATATATACAAGGTCATTTTTGAGTAGCCAGAATACCAATGATGGAAATCTGGGAAATGCTTTTCCTTTAAAAAGTAAACCCTATACAAAGTGCAACTGTATAGCAGAACCCAAGATAAACTGCTGAGTAAGGACTATTTGTGTTAACAAGACCGACATATACTACACTGAACTAAAAAACAATAGCTCCAAAAGAATATGATTTGCTGGCATTTGCTTCTTCAGGTGATGACCATTTGACCAAGTTTCATGGCACTCCATAAGAAAACTGCAGGAGTAGTTGAAGAACAAAATTATGTCATAGTTGCATTAACTCACTGCATTAAGCTACATGACAAAAATGACAATAACTACAACACAAATCGCAATAGCAGAGTGATTTGTTGACAAGTGCATCTTCCGGTGATAACCATAATATTGTCCGAGTTTCAGGTCAATCCAGCAAAAGCGACGGGACTAGTTGCATTGATGAGATTGTTTCATATAGGGCAATAACTGGCGACAAAGTGATTTGCTGAAACATGCATCTTTAGTTCACGACCATTAAACCTGCTGAGTTCCATAGCAATCCAAAACCATTGGACTAGTTGCATTTATGTGTGTGAGACAGAAGGATGGATGGTGGATTGACAAGAGGTTTTCTATATACCCTTAAGACACAGTAAGTGATATATACTTCATCTTTGCTAGCCAAGGTTCCGATATAATAACCCTATCAAGCAGATATTTCTGTGAATTTCATTGGAAGCAACGATAAGCCAGCGCATCCAATCAAAATGAAGTTGTTCATATTGAACACTGTTCCTTCATGAATGAGGCAAGGGGAGCACACAACTCGAATGGGCTGAAAAATAAGCAATTTTCAACTGCCGGTCCATGTTTGTACAAATATCTTTCACTCAAATACACCTATAATGGCTTCTCTCTGGTACATACTTTCGATATTAAACTTACAAAGTAACCTTTTTAAGTCAAATTCCATTTCTGACTGAGATACAATGTACATGTACCACTGTTATATGCTATTGGTTATTTTGGAATTACCAACTAAGGGAGGCAACTCATGAAATCCAGTAGATGTCGCTAGGACAAAGTACTTGAGTATCTGTTCGATCTGAAAAGGTATAGATAGGGTTATCATATCGGAAACTTGGCTTGAGAAGATGTATATATGTATGAATACGATTCCATGGCACAGCCACAAAATACTGGCTATATGGTGCTAAACTGAAGCTAAATTCTAACAAATATAAAGAACTCCCAAAAAACGTTATAGTAGAAATGTATTATATGTACATGATTGAGATTTTTAACATAGCTTTATCAATTTAAGTCATATTGCTACAATGTCTGCAGTATGGAAGTTTATTGTGATGTTTAGCAACCCAACCATAGTGTCCTTACACCAGGCTAACCAGTCATAAAGCTAACCTCTTAATGCTGAGTGCCAAGTGTGGCAGCTGATAGCAACATTTTTAGAAGTCTTTGGTATGACTCACCTGGGGTTTGAAACTGCAACCTCCTACATTTGAGGTGGATGCTCTAAGCACTTATGCCACCAAAGTGGTCAGAGTTATAGTACAAGAAAAACGACAAAAAAAGAATTCACTTCTTGAGTTAATTTTGTACATTCAAAATTAGAAATTGCACAGTGTGAAATGACCAAACAAGAGAACATGATGATGACTGGCACATTATATGCCTGCCCTGTGTTTAATGGGAACTATGTAAGAACCAGTATGGCATGGCTGACTCTGCAGATTATCAGAAAATTGATCTCAGTGACACAGATCATTTGGTCAAGGTTATTTAGTCTTGAGTTAAACTTGCAGCATAGAAACAATTATTTTCTTAATAGAATTACAATGAAATGTGATCTTTTCTACATTAGTTTTTATGTATTATCGTAAGCGCAAGCCATCCACAAAATATGATCATAGAAATTACTCTAGTGAAAAGCTGTTCCGCAAAATCCTTTTTGGGGGAAAAGCCAAAATGACTTGACTTTTCACCATAAAATGAACAGGCCTCTATCATACCTGAAGTGCAAACCATGCATCCATGTAATCTTGCCCAAACTAAAAGTAACTCACAAACTTTGGTGAAGATACATGTATACGGTCAAGAACAACTTTTATTTCTTCCAGAAACCATATTTCTTCAGTCATCTAAACCTTTAGTTTCAAAATTAATAGGTTCAATTCTTACCCCATGTGCAAGCCATCCAAAAAGTTTGGGCCATGGTCTGTGATGCAGAACTAATGTTATTGTGTAGAAACACCTTTTCTCTTAGTCACAATGATCTAATGTCCTTTCGACCCCAAAACTGATAGGCACTTTATTTATTCCTCAAGCAAACCATCTTTAAAGTGTGGTTCAGGTCTGATGTAAAATTAACGAAACTGTGCAGAAACCATTTTGAAAAATATCGTAGCCTTAACCTGTCTGATCTCTTTAACACAACAGCAGCACTCTTCTTCTTACCCAAAGACAAGTCATCTACAATGTCTGATCCAGGTGTGTTGTGTACAAATAATGTTATTGTGCGAAAACCATTTTATTTCTTTTGCTACAGTGACCTTGACCCAAAAAGCCATACAGTTCTTCCTTATCCCAAGTGCAAGCCATTTCCAACGTTTGGTAACTGTTGATGCTGGAGGACTTTTGTGTATGCCCTGATGGCATCATTGCAAGTATCATGAAACCATGGCTTCATGACATATTCAGCAATAATGTATGTTTGTATTCCCTGGAGCCATTCCTGGAGTATCTTAGTAAATATGAATATGATGTTTCCATGCGAATAAGCTGTCAAATTTGATTTGCAAAGGGACTGAACTATTTCCTAATTTGCCTTATTCAGTTTCAATCTGTGGCCTAGCTCTTGATGTCTGAGTTATATTACCCTGTAAAGTATAATGGAAAGTGGCCATTATGATTGATTTGACACACATTACAACTTAAAGTATAATGGAAAGTGGCCATTATGATTGATTTGACACACATTACAACTTAAAGTATAAATTCCTAAAGCAAGTTCCCATTTGCTGTCTCACTATATTTGTACTACGTACATGTATATATACACAATGCATTTAGTTGGGGCATATTCTTATAAAAATGTCTGCTTGTTACGTCCAAATACAAATTTAGTTTCTCTTTAATTTTTGCGTTGTTTGTTCAACTTTTCAGTATGTAGGTATATATTGATTTCTATATTTATTTTTGTATGTGTGTTTTTATTTTTAATGTTGTTTTAAAGTTTTTAGACATATCACTATGTCTAGCACTGGAGGCATCATGCCACAGACACGTGGCATCATGTCCCATCCAGTTACATAATCCTGACAACAGGATGACCTGCCCTAACACTAATCTCTTAATACTGAGCACCAAGCAAGGCAGCTGCAAGTACCATTTATACAAGTCTTTGGTATGACTCAATCTCCTGGGTTCAAAGCCATCACCTCCCGCATCTACGGAAGACGATTTAAACACCAAGGCCACCAGAGCGGTCTTTTTTCCTCTACAGAAAAGAATTAAGAGTCTGTATGTGCCTTTCTTTATTGTGTACAGCTATGTACTATGTGTGTAACTTATGATGCATATAACTGAGGGTCACAAGGAGGATAAGTTCCATAGAAGTAACTGTGTCACCCTCTCTAAATAAAGACATTATAACTATTATTCTTGTTACAAAAGTAATTATCAATTTCGCAAGAAACCTTAAACAAGATTGACTCCATGTTACAGGTCAGATGTAAGTATAAGCTGGATCCTATGGCAGGATACATATAACTATGGAATGAAACAGTTAGATGAGGTCCAGGACCACAATTACCTTATAACGAGAACATAGTCAAAATGAAGGCCTTATAATGAGGGAGTGCTCTGTGTGTACACTCAAAGTCAAACACACACACACACACACACACACACACACATATATATATATATATATATATATATATATATATATATATATATATATATATATATATATCCACCCCACAAATTATTTATGGACAGAATTAATTAATCAATATGAAAATATGCCTATAATTGATAACTAACTGGCTAGTGCAGGTGATATTGTCTAAACCTTAAATCCTGAGTATCAATGATCGACTAAAGCATAACAAGTTGGTCACAGTTAACTCCTGTTATACAAAGGTGTATAATTCAAAAACATAGATCCATATATTACCTTTATTGAATCACATATAAACTTAAATAAATGAAGAATGTTTAGTATTCAAGAAAAAGCCTGCAATGAATTTCACTTAGAAAATGAAAATTTCACAAACAGGTGAAAGACACCTATTCTTGAGTAGGTTTTGTGAAACTTCCAAAGAATTAAACACATGACTTTGTAAAGCTAGTTAGGTGTACATATCCAGATTAATTATCCACATATCTGTAACTGCTACACAAATGAATAAAATTAAACAAAAAAAAATATAAGAACCTGAAACCCCTCAGCCTTCCACCTTCAAGTGGGTATTAACATTGTTATTTTCTTTTAATGTAGGCAATCCAGCTGAGCTGTAAATAATGATATCAACTAAATGGAAATGTAATGACTTGAATCAAAGTTTCAGGACAATTTTTTTCGCACAGCAGTCCTACAAATTTCATGTCAGCACCTTGCTCTTTTAAATACAACTAATTACCCAAGAAGCCAATTACGTATTACTGACTTAGAACTGAACATGTAGTTAGTATATTCCACTCAATGAAAAAAAGAATAATTATTGTAAACACACACACACAAAATCAGCTGCATTCTATATCCCAAATCTTCACAATTTGGCAAAGCATCATTATACCAAATACTACAAAACACCCTCCCTAAACAGTTGCTAAGGAGTAAAGATGAGAAGACTATATATTACATGCACCCAATCCACACCCCTCCTCTGGAGCATCATGTTCCTTGAGAAAAACAAACTGCAACAACCTGCACAGACTTACTTAAAGTTACCAAGAGAATTGACAAAGGAAAATTAGGATACAAAGACAAACAAACTGATAAAAGACAATCCGATAAATCAGTCTCTAAAATTGTATCAGTCTGATAAACTGGTGGTTTCATATCCACTGATAGAGGCAGGGATACATGTATTTGGACACAGGACATGACTGTTCCAGTGGCCTAAATGGTTAACACATCTATGATGGAGGTTACGGGTTTTGAACCCCAGAAGAATTAGTGGCAAGATTTTCGCTATATTCATTGAGGCAGTCATATTGAATGTTGCAGGGCACAATTTTCATTTAGGAGTTAGTAGGTGTCATGAAAGAGGTCTTTGGTGAAACCTATGTTGCTATGACCATCACTTCTGAAGGACAAGATTTTCAAGGTGACTGCCAATGGTGGCCATAACAGATCTGCATCTTTTTCATTTAGGACCAAACAGACACAATCTGTCAATATGATTCTCCATTAGAAAGAAAAGCACTAGAAAGATTTTCAAGATGGCTGTCATGGTAGCTACATTTAAGTTAAGATCACCACCAGTGTAATACAGGAATAACTGGATATCCATGAAACCTATTCATCTTCTGGGTAAAAATTGGCTGGGCTAAGTAAAGCCTTACTACATACCCATCTCTGGGATGAGCTGAGACAGATTTACACCCTGAGAATAAATATAAGTGCATTTTCTATCACTAACCAGTGTCAAAGTTCAATATCACTTAATATCTGGTGTGCTTCAATTATAAACAACTGTTGCATGAGTTTGCCTATTGGTTATCTAGTCTTGAACATATCATGAAGGTATAACTTAGCTTTGTTCTACACAGGTGCCTAATGTAAACTTTATACTAAAATGGATAAATAATATGGACCTGATGCAGTTTCACATTTTGCTCTTAATATCCTGATGCTGTTCGCATTTTACATTGAAACTTTCAGTAATTTAGGCATCATTTTCATGCACAGATTTCCCTTTCAACAAGCTATCTGACATATTTGTTAAGTTAGACCTATAAGATGTCAAGAGAGAGAGAATGTCAATCGTGATTTTTTATGGTTCTGGCAATGTTTCACTAATCCCAAGTAACAGTTTTCCAAAGTAACTGAAGCTTTATATATGTATGGTCATGCCAATGAAAACATCATATTACTTCAAGTATGTATTTACTTTTCACAAGAAAAATGCACATGTCTATAGTATTTATAAAGCATAAAATGTCAAGACAATAGCTGATTAGTCAAAATCTACGTGAAGAATTGACCTAGAAATGTTCTAATTCTTTTGGCCAATCAGCAATTTTCCTCTTAATGGAATCTGCACAATACCACTGATCTATATTTTTTACTGATATAATTGTCATGCTGAATACAGCAATAATACATTATAGTGGTGATATACAGCAACATCACAAAATACTCAGAAGTCTGTGCCCTGGTGAAACTCTGATAAACTCACAGTGGACTCCAATCAATAATACAGTTTTATATGTGAGCCCTGAAAACTGGGAAAGTCTCTGACTTCCAGAAATAAACAGGATGAAACTATACTTTGGATTTACAACACTTATTTACCTTAAAGTGTGTTGCCCAGAGACACAATAAAGTGGCCAGCCCTAGGCCTGGGTAGGATTCAAACTTGCACCATTCTTTCATAATCTGTCATCCTAACCAGAGAATAACTGTAGATCCCACAGGTCTCTCAGGACTAAAGCTATATTATAACCAATCAATTACATGTACTACTTTTATACACAATTATTGCAATGAGAGCAGTCCAGATGCCACAAATATCAAACTGATTGCAAAGTGTAACTACTAGTTTTTTATTTGATGTTATCAATAAAGTGATAAATAAAACTTCAATAATATGCCAATCTATTCTAAATATATTACAGCTAGTACTATTAATAAAAGCACTAGGTCTAAATACAAACAATCGATCTAGATGAAGTTGACTGAATTCAATACAAATTCCGATGCAGTTGTCTGAATTAGAAATGGAATCCTTGGACTGGTTTTAAACAAACAATAAAACCTGTTTATATGAACAGTGTTTCCCTTTACCTTCATTTGTGCTTCAGGGACCCCCATCATTTTAATTTGACCCCCAGTGTTGATGCCAAAGTTTGTTTTTTACTCAGTCTGACCCCCAATTCTGAGACCAATGGGGATTTTTTACTGTCTTTCAGCCCAAGGGGTTATACTGTATGAACTTGTACACTTACCAGGTAGACAATAATTGGTTTAGAAATGTCGGAGCACTGACTGACTGAGTGCTGTTTAATGACACATCAACACTTCAAAGGCTATATTGCACCTAGAATAAGGGTAATGTGCCTGCCCAGAGTCACAACTCAACTGGCCTTATCTGGACTGCATTAAAACCCACACCCTTCTAGCCATTATTCTAACCTCTAAGCCACTGTGGCTCCCTACAAGTAGGAGCAGGACAACCATAGAAATTCAAACAGCACATGAGGGATAACTAGGGATACTATTAATGCTGGTTAACAGCTAGACATTGTTTGTGGTATTAATGGCAGTACTTTATCGGCAGGTAATGTATTTGCTTCAAATAATGAATATATATAAAGAACTCTGCAAGAATTTATTACAAAAATGATTACTTTTAAGTGTTTAGTAAGCTTCACAACCCCAAGTCCTAAACAGCAACAATGAGAGAGTTAATACATTGCGTTCATGAATTATCCCTTCTTTAGCAAACACAAGCAATGCAAAATAGCATCTTACACATTTTTCAAGAGTACAAGGCCGAAGTAAATATCCTAATACAGAGATGTCAAATGACCACTGGTCAGGGAAGAGTGATGGCTACTAAGTGCAATAAAGACTTTTCCTAGGTCAGTGTTATAAATTTGCAAGTAGCCACCAAATTTTGCACTGAAAAATACAGATGTGTGTACCAGAAAAGGGTTGCACTATGAGTATTTCTATTCCAGATCTGACATTTATTCAGTTCTTGTCATTACCCATTATTAAATCTATTTTGATTCATAACCCCACTTTCTCGAAAAAATTTCTTATAAAACTATTGAACGTTTGCATTCTTGACTGAATAATGTACTTCTGGATATTCTGTTGCTAATGGATTTTTCTTCTGACGTTGTTTATACAACTTCAAAACTACAGTAACTGGATGTTACACTATTATCAGTTTCAAGATAAAAATGGGTTGATGTCAATATATATATCTCAACAATCACAACTGGCAAATGCCAGCAAGATGTTTTTACTGAAATAATTCACTGTCTGTGAATTTAGATTGCCACTTGTGATATAACTGGAAACTGCTAATGCTAATAATGCTCTTTTTCTACAGGAGGGGGCATTTTTTTCTGACCTTATTAGTATGTATATCATAATATTAGAACTGTAAGTAAAACCTAGAAGCTAATGATACCCAGTTCATGGCCAAAATACACATGCTTAATGTTTCACTATGCCATGTATTAGAACTCTTAAGTATTTAGACGAGGGAGGCCCATATGTTGGGCACAGTGCACCTTTGAGGGTACAGCACAACTCATAGAGGGTAGAGTATATAATCTCTTAAAACAGGCGAGAGACAACACTTACTAAAAGTCTAGACTGCCCAGTAACTCTGATCTGACTATATATTTATTTCCTGTGGCTAATGCTAAGCAGTCTGCTAATGCAACTCTGATGTTACACCAAAAATTATCAAAATAATTAAACCTGACAAAACAACTACTTCTTGGAAATGGATATAATTTCTTTCTTACACATTATGTGCTGAAAATAATCATGTTAGTGACTTTAGTAAAATTCCAATATCTGATAGACGTGTTATGAAACAATTTTATCTTAATGGTCAATATACCTAAAAGACAGTCTACTCTAGGTGTGTCCAAGTGTTTGATAGACGATCAATTCACTAGTATAAAGATTAATCACACAATTCATACAATTACATAATTTGTCTTTTTAACAACGAATTTCAGCACATCAATCATCTTTATAAATATACCTATGTCACATCAGACAACCATACAGTTAACTAAACTTATTCACTGCAAATCAAATATCAAAGTTATTTTACTTTGCCATCAGTACCTGTGGAACTCAATTTCAGCAAACCAGTCATTTTTATAAATATATCCATGTCGTATTAGACAACCATACATTTAACCATACTTATTCATTGCAAATCAAATATCAAAATTACTTTATTTGTCCACCAGCACCTGTGAAAATCAGTAAAACAGCAGCTTTCATATATTCCTAATATCTGAATTCACCTCATTCCATTAATACTGACCTTCCCAGCATTTTACCTATCGTGCACAAACATTCTTTGAATTATATTTGTTGAGGATCATTTCTGTTTGAGTAGATAATTGATAATTTAGCAGAAAAAATTCAAACATGAGAAAAACCTGTCACAGTAAAATGACTGAACTGCATTAATAATGGCAAAATACTGTTTTCAACTTTCATCTGGTAAATTTAATAGTTCTGCATTAAATCAGAAAAACTTTCTTAGTAAATATAATAAAAGCATTTCTGTAATGTAGGTGACTATTTTTCAGTCGCCAAAATGTTTCTAAAATCACTGGACTGGATAAAAATGCTAATGATGAGACCAACTTTTCTATATACTGAAGCGAACTAATCCACTGAGTAACTATGAAATCTTTGAGTTACATGTGATTATACAAATCACATTACCATGATGCCCCACACAATAAAGTCATTTGTCAGTTGAACATAGCTGCTTTACTTTTCCTGGCACAGCCTAGTGCTTACAGATAGCAACAAAATACATTTAATCTTGTAGTCTTGAAAGAGTTTACATGTAAAAAAAATTATTTGGGGGTTTAATGCCATTTTTCACCACAAGGATAGGCAATACATGGCACCCAGTATATTTGGACTTTTTTTAAAACGTAGCTTTAACAATGTTTCAGTCATATCACTATGATATCTGCAGTGTGGCAGTTTATGATGATGTCTAGCACTAGGGCATCATGCCGCAGACATGTAGCATGATGTCCAATCCAGTGACATTATTCTGACACAAGGCCAACCAGTCTGCTGAGCACCTAGCAAGGCAGCTGTTAGTACCATTTTTATAAGTCTTTGGTATGACTCAGATGGGGTTCGAATCCGCAACCTCCTGCATCTGAGGTGGACACTCTACTACTTAGGCCACCAGAGTGGTCACAATTAAAATAAAATGATTAAGTTTTGACCACACAGTTTGCAGTGGTACAGCATTATATCTGGAATCACCATTTGTACTCACTGATAAGTTGAGTCAATTGCAAACTACACAGTCCCAGATCTGCCATTGCATTATGCACCAACAGACCTGTGTCTATGGAGTATGTTGGGAGTGATCAGCAGAACAAACAAGAAATACCCTGGCCTGCAGGTGCATTATGCAACAGCAGATCAGGATCTTTACTGTTGACTTGACTTATAAGAGAGTATATATAGTAAGTCATAATATAGGATGCTATAACAAAGGAGAGCTATACCCTACTACAGTACCTTGCCCATGGGTTTCTGTGTGTTTGTATTTTAATAACAGACTTCTAATAACAATTTCAGCCAACAGAGGTTTTGCTAGGAGTTTAGAACTTAATATACACACACCAGACAATTTTACCCCCAGACAAGATATACTATAGTTTTGTTTATGAGTGCTTACCAAAACATCATTACATAAAACATCTCATCATGACACAGAAAATGGAGTAATATGACTGGCCCATATATGCACCCAATCTAGTCTGAGGAGGGTCCTTCTGGTCACAAGTCTGGCATGCTAATTATGGTTCATAATTTGCAAGCAAAACTTCAGTTATTCATAAAATGGACCAGTGCAACAATAAATTTATGGTCACAGGAATGGAACTCAGTGACATCAATGTGAATGTCAGTATGCAGTTAGGTTGGTAATCATTTTCAGACCCATACAATTTTGTGTTGTGGCATAGTAAAGACTATTTGCATATGCATCTTTAATCACCATGTTTCGTTGTCTCTCTGAATCATTCTGATTTGTACATACCAGTACTTCATGTATTACTTTTGTATTCTGCATTTTATTTTGTGTTACAACTCATCTAGGTTAAACTTAAGTTCAAAGTTACCAAATATATTTATATTCACAACCACATTTATTTATTCATTATCTTCGAATTTCTTGTTCATCATTGATGTCTTTTAATATTTGCTTATTTGTTTATTCATATTCTAACCTTTCCTTGTTCCAGATCCAAATCATGCATCAACCATGATATTTAAAATTCTGCTGTTCAATAGAGAGGTTCCCTTATCTACTCTGGAATTTATTTTAGAACAATAAACACTTCCACTTGACTACAGGATACTATATCTAGCTCCCATCATTGCACATGAGTTATTGTGCCACCAACACATAAAATCACATTATATAATGTAAAAGACCAAATCTATTACATGTACTAAATTCACCCTGTTTTCCGGTGCTGTCTGTTGACATAAAACCTAGGACACTACACCCACCAGAGAACACCATAGAAGAAGTGTTCCCTTGGAAAAACTTACATATGAACAGTGTCACCTAGTCATGGATAAATCAATCACTCATGCAACATGAGAATGACTACAAACTATCACCTGACCAATAAAGACATGAAATATCTCTCTTTCCATGCTTCAAATATTTAAAATACTGTTACTATTATATATAAAAAATTGGTCTTATTATCAGGCATACAACTACTGAGAGCAGTCAAACAACCTGCACATCTCAACTTCTTTTTGGTGTTGTGTGTGTGTGATTAGGATTTTTAACAATTTTTCAGTCATACTGCTATGATGTCTGCAGTATGGCAGTTTATAGTGATGTCTAGCACTGAGGCATCATGCCACAGACATGTAATATGATGTCACACCCAGTCACATTATCCTGATACCAGATCAACCAGTCCTAACACTAAGCTCTTAATGCTGAGCACCTAGTGAGGCAGCTGTTAGTACCATTTTTGTAAGTCTTTGGTATGACTCTGCCAGGGTTCGAACCCATGACCTCTTGCTTCCAAGGTGGATGCTCTAACCACTAAGCCACCAGAACAGACTCTTTTTTGGTGTTGTATTTTAAAGTACACATTTGAAAACTGCTAAAAATATATGTGAATGCCTCAATTTTCAAAACTGGACTGGATGACTCTAAATGTACATGGGTATTGAATCTCTTATATCCAGTTTCAACTGATCAGGCCTTCTACCACTAAATGTATCCCTTTGCAATTCATATCTGAAACAGTCAGTGATGTCAATAAGCAATGTCTCTGTACATATATGCACTCAACCGTGTATGGGGACATACTGTTTTTATGTGCATTTAACAAATGAAAGGTTTTTATCGGTTTACTCTGCACCAGGCATTGGAATATATTAACATTCATGAATGAATTCCACTTCATATGAGGCGAAGAAGATATTCGTTAAACTTGCGTAAAATTTGCAATTAAGTCAATGTGAAGTCCTAAATATAGAAAAATAGTAAATTCAAAATAACTTGGATGCATTTGATACCAGCAGTATATATGACTGGTAAAAGACATACCTAACAGGTTTAACGAACATCACAAGTAAGCAAAATAATTTATATCAAAATCAAACGAGACAACCATACCTGAATGTTCAAAAAACTTGTCACTGAATGTCACTGTCACAATTTTCGAATAGGCACCTGAAAATAAAGTTAAAGGTTTTCGAGATCTACATAACTCAATACACAGAATCTACAGTTTATCTATATATCTCCTTTTTCCACCGTATACAAATTTTCATGGAATACTGTTTCTCTTTTCATCCAGACTTTTGAAAGGTTATCCTTCGATATGTAGGTCTCCATAGGCGCTATTGGCTTCCAAGCACATTGCGCATTTTTCTGCGCATACATACTTGGCGGACTGAATTGAATTCTTAAATCCCTTTAAATAACCATGGGAAAAAATTTATTTCATAACCAGTCTGGTACAAGCGCGCTCTCTGCTCTAGTCTTGCTTTTCAAGGTACGTAAATGTTAAATATCGAGCAATCAAGTTTTTCCTGCATTACTTCCCCTCTTCGCGTATGCTCTACGTAGGTCCAAACCAAAAACTTATTAATAAACTTGAAGAAAGGTGGATTGTGCATGAAACATCTAGCATCTTTCATCAAATCTTTAAAAATATCTCGGATCAAGCGTTTGCGAACTAATTATTCTGAATGACAAAATATAACAGACTAGTTTCTTAAAAAATACATTTTGTGCTATTACACATTTGTTTTTCTTCATTTAAATGATTTACAAATAATGAGATTATCCAAAAATATTCCCCCAAAAAAATTGTTTTTGACGGATATTCTTTTAACATGGGCAGAATTTATGACCGTAGAGAAAGATAGAAAATTCCTTGAAATTTCACAGGAGGGTTTGTTTAAAAATAAAAATATAACGATTAACAACAGACCAGTTGTGGATCGATCGTGGCTGTCGAAGGTGGTAAAATTTAAATATCATTTCTTGGGTGAACAAGGTGTATACTTATTACATGAAGGATTTTGTAATCTATACTATTTTTCACCCCAGATTAAAAGATAATACGGTATTTTAAGTGCAATCAGACTATATTTAAAAACATTAAATTTGCAGCATGTGCAAAAAATCTGCACTCTTTTTTTCCAGAAGAATACTGAAGTTCTACCCAAGAATAAAAAATGGGATGCAGAAGGATATATACTTGTCTAATAAAGTCATTATTACATTGTCCTAAGACTCAAGAAACCTTTTCTAAAAAAATTAAATTCAACATTCCAAAAGTCAAACATTGGTGGAATAAGGTATATTCGATTCCAAAATTACTTTGGATACAAAATATTGGTGGCTCCAGTTTAGAATTACCCATAACATACTGAGTACAAACAATTTTCTATTCAAAATTGGTTCCGTTGCTATAAACGGTGTTCTTTCTGCAATAGCGAGGAAGAAACGATAAAACATTTAGTTTGCAACTGTGTTGTTGTAAAACATTTTTGGGTCGGGGTTTATATTTTTATAGAAGCGAGACTGGAGTGAATTTCGAGATTTCTGAAAATCTTTTTTTATTTGCAAGATGCTCTACTTTTAAATTTTAGCTAATACGTCTGACCCGAGAAATCCAAAAGTACAAAAGTTATTTACTAAATTGAATCATGTGAAAACATATTTCATTAGGAAATAGAGTAAGAACTATGATGGTGGAATAGAGTGATCACTGAATGAAATGTTGACTTTGAAAAAGTATGACCCGTTTTCTGTCACTCCCTTTCTCGTACATATATGCGGGCAGGGATGCACATATATGCAGATAAATGTGAGCATACACGTAAACAATTTTTTCGTACATGAGAATGACTGTTTATGCATGCTCTCATACTTAATTATTTATAGAATGTTGGTCATTCTAATATTATCGTATGTAGGGATACCCATGGGTAAATTATGATTTCTCGTGTCCGACATTAAAATGTGTCGTCTTGCTGGAATTTGGAAAGTTGGAATCTCTGTGGTTAAAGGCAGTACGCATACATTGGTTAGTTCCCTTTTAACACCCTAAGAATAGGAATCACTGTTCTTGGTTGTTTTTAAGTTGAATTGGGTCAAGTACTGCTGCACATGCAGCCGGGCCTGATGAATTCTGGGTTAACCAATTTATGTTATAGTAATTCTAATTTCTGTTGATTGATATCAATCGTTCGTATCTATGATGGTGTTATTTGCGTTTAATTTTGTGTTCCGCCTTGTGCGGGGTGGGGTTTGGCTGATGTTATTGGGTTATTGAATACTTAAGCCTAAAATAAGTAGGACCTCTTAATGATATTATCCCCGGGGGTTAATATGATATTATCCCTGGGGTTAATATTATTTATGTCATTATTTAGTTTTTAAGCATATAGTTAAATGGCAAAATTATCCGCATGAGATATTCTAGGGATGTATGTAACTTGCATACGATTACAATATATGACTTTATAGTTTTCATCTTTACAGCATATGTGTATACACCTCTTTGTAATGTATCCGTATACTAATAACATCGTCCTAGACGAAATCACAGCGAAACATATATTGTATTAGAAAAGCACTCTAAAAGAGTAGAATAAGAGCCGCTACACTGATTCTTTGTATTGTTTAGCTGATCAAGTAAAGTATATAAGTTTCTAGGCTTCAGATATTTACAAACTGCATCCGATCCGGCAGATGTATATATAGATTTCTAACAATCAAATCCTGGAATTGAAGTGTTGTAGATTGTTATGTACACAGTGTAATTATTACTCGGAGTTACTTACATTTTGCAGTTATGTTTCTGACGTTCGATATATATGCTTTCTTTATTGTCGTCATCAGCAGTCATGCCTTCTTTGACCTTGCTAGTGTAGACCGAATTTCAATATGATAGAAATTATCGGGTGTTGATATGGTCTTGGTTGTATTATTATTTCTTATATATTAGAGTAAGCACAAAGGGTATACACTTATAGGACTTTGTACGCAAATATGAGCAATGTATCACAAAATGTGATCATTGTCTATAACTTGTTATTGTTGTTGTATGGTTTAACGCCATTTTCAGCACACCATAGGCTATACATGGCGGCCAGTATTAATGGTGGAGGAAAAACCCGGCAAAACCCCGGAAAGAACCACCGACCGACGAGGAGCTACTGGCAAGCTTTCTCACATAACCACACTGGCCGAATCGGAGACTCTAACCCACGCAGACAGAGGTGAGATGGCAGTGATCCGTAACGGAAAGCGCTTTAGACCAATCGGCCACTCTGGGCCCCCAATAACTTGTACAAAATTATAATATATGTTTCACATGTAGAATGTATGTATTACTGATTTTCATTCGTGTAGTGATGTTTAATTATTGATTAAATGAAACAGGTATATCTCGTAGCGTCCAGCTGACGAACACGACGTATTTCCGGTTCCAAACCTATCGTCGAAATGACAAGGAGCCACCTCGCATGGCAAGCCCCTCCCAGACTGTTGCAGACTTGTATACCATTCTCGTGGTATTAGTTATCACGCGGACAATCATCGTGCTTATGGCCTCCTGACCACCCCTTTCTTTCAATAACAAATGCTTCACTTTGACAAACCCTTTCGTTTCGGATAATCGGACTAGATGTATTTATGTGTTGGTTGGCTAACCGGTTGTTTGAGGTTGAAAATGTGAAGAGAATCGAGACATTTTAATGTTTATGGATTTCCATCTTAAAGCGAAATTTGAAATCTCCAGGAAAAATAAAATCTCTTTACTCCAGGAGGTTAGGAAGCTGCTCCAAAAAGAGAGATTCGATCAGCTTGTTTCCTTTTATCGCGTAGGAGAAGGGCGGTAGAGGCAGAAAAAATTGGATCGTTTTGCCTGAGGTTTGGTCTAACTCAGACGATGTATGTTCGAAATTGAAGGTTGTAGCGTAGTTAAGAATGTAATTATAGAGTTCTTTTCGATGACAGTAAATTATGTTCCACAGTAGTGGCGTGGGAACGACTTGATGGAGTAAATGGAGGGTGTTAGATTATTCACTTTGGCTCATCTCTAGACAACGTTTATTTCGCTGCCGTATACATTTTCATAAAGATGAATATATTCCGAGGATGTTATATCTAGTGCACAATGTAGTATCGAACGCCAACGAGTTGCTATTTAATGCACTTAATAAAGGTCCATCCGTGCATAAACGGGTCGAATGGCGAGTATAACGTGATGTCGTCATGTTCAAAACAAAATATGGTTGTAGTACAAGTGGGACAAAACGGCTGAGAAGCGTTCTAACAGTTCTCCCCTCTACAATAAGCAAAGGAAGAAACACACTCCAACAGAAAAACAATGCTTAACGAACTACTAGTGTTGATAAACACAGTCAACACATACATATCATATAAGAAACGGCACAAAAATTCAGAGTAGCTGCCTCAAGCCTGTTAAGCAATGGCGGAAATTTTGATTTTGTTTGGAGTGGGAGGTATCTGGTCTGTAGGCTGGTTACCGATCGAGACTGCATTTTGGGTACCTCCCCGAGTCGTGGTCGAAACAGTCTGCTTGTGTAGCCATATCAAAAGTATTTGCGAATAATGTTTGTTCCCTCAGCAACAATTATAACTTCTTATCATAAGCGTCGAACCTTTGGTCTCTACGTAAAAATTATGTAAGACCCTTTTTCACTTCAGGATAGTGGCATATAATTCAGACCTGTGTAAATAGCTTCCCATGAGGAAGTAATTTCTGGGGTTTCTAACTTTGCTTGCGTCTCCCTCTTTAACTCGTGCGCATAAAGTTCAACAATGGATTTAACAAAATGATGAACACCCAGTTCAACAACAGACAGTAGCGTACTAGCGGGGGCTGGACGGGGCTCCGAACGCCAGAGGTCTTGGGGCGCCAACATTTCTTGGGGCCATCATCATTACTCCTGAGGCCATTTACCCTCAATACGCCAATGGCAAAGGATATACGGAAATGATATCGTTCCTAAATGTAACTTCAGCGAGTTATCAAGAAAGAATCACCGTATCGACGTTGTGAAGAAATATGATTGATATATGGAAATATCACTCTGGATGATAAATGTATCACCAAGGGTATCAACATTTAGGATTTTATACACAAATTTGAACACTACATGCTTATTTTAACAAAAGGTGATCAAATTCATAATTCCTAAAAAAATATGAATAATGTATGCTATATCCATGTTTAGAGTGTACGTATTATTGATTTTCACTCGCATAATGATCTTGAATTATTGATTTTGCTCAGAGAGTGATATTGGATAATATTGATTAAAACTGGAACATGTGCATCTCGTAGCGTCAGTTGAGGACGATGCATTTTCGGTGGAATGGTCAAAGAGCCGCCACGCTTGGTTCACCCATCGCAGTCTACTGAAGGATCATTTTAAAGCATCCTTATTCTCTGCAAAAGCTTTTGTCCCTCATTGCGAGTAAAACATTACCGTCATCTGATCTAATGTCACCATCGACCGCATCATATGGGTTACACGAAACTCCTCAGAGTTCTATCTCTTTGACTAAATCATTCGTATTTCATTATGTTTTCATCAGATTAAAGCAAAACATTGACATTAAATGAAAATAATTTATTATATTTTCTGGTAGTATATTTTGTGCTATTAGATAGTTAATCGTACACTTGCTCAAAGAAACTGAAATTTCCAATTTTAGTATTTCTTCCGTACTCGGGTTTGTCGAGGACTATTTTAAAATAAAATATCATCTTCACAAGCATGCTCTAAGGGCAAGTAGTGTCAATAAGGTTATTCGTTTCGTTTTCACTTCCTAATATAAACTGTATTAAATTAACTC
The DNA here is from genome assembly GCA_028554795.2 of Sinohyriopsis cumingii. Classification (NCBI taxonomy): domain Eukaryota; kingdom Metazoa; phylum Mollusca; class Bivalvia; order Unionida; family Unionidae; genus Sinohyriopsis; species Sinohyriopsis cumingii. The sequence goes on from CM068835.1 coordinate 62,827,405, forward strand.
ATAAATCCATGCTTAGATAATATTCTATATCATTTCTGGAAATGGATTTACTTTATTTTACTTTCTGTAGTATATTAATAGCCCCCCACCCCACCCCCCTAAAAAAAAAGCAGTCCTAGCGAAGTGCGATACAGGCGTCCCGTCCCAGGCACTGAATCTATTATTTAGGTGTATTTGTTCTAAATATAGAAAACATACTCCTACAGTAATAATAACACCAGCTATCAAGTAATAAAAGTTGTAATCTATTTTAACAATATCTAAGTCAGCCTTGCGTGACCCTGTTCTCTCAGTAGTCGTACATGTTTTTTTTAATTTTTCAGCTTTGTCTATTTTAAATTAATGCGAACGTTTACCATGTTGAACATAACTATGATCTTTATCGTTTGTGAATTTACAACCACTGGCGATTTAGAAAATTGTAATTTGTATTCCATTTTGCTTTCCAGATCTTGCTCGCTTCTTCGCGTTCATTTTGTAAATAAATTTGAGCTTCGTCCTAATAGGTATTTGAGTTATTTTTCATCTACCTTCAAGTTGCCTCCACCTTACAAATATCTTCAATGTTTAATGACCTTCTAACGTAACTACGTTCTAGTTTTCTAAACGTTGCCGCTTTGGGTTTAAAAACTGATGTGCTCAAAGTTATCAATCAAACACGTATTGCTGAAAGTGGCAATATCAAACTAACAGATAAAATTCACACAAAAATTACATATTTCTGCTTCTCGTTACGTAGCCTTCTTTCAACTCTTTCTGTAATTCGTTTATTTTATGAATATGAAGAAATGTGCTAAAGAAATATGTTATTCTCAGTAATATTTCTCTGTTGATGTCATTGGTATTATAGTCGTTTATCCAACTCCTTAGCAGTCAAGTGTTGACCAGTTATTCCGTTGTAGGTTCCATTTACCATAATAACCTTTAATGCCTCATTGTAGGCTTCATGTGCAAGCAGTCTCAGCATCCTGTAATGCCATTTATATACTGTTCAGATTCTAAACGGCCTTTGGACATACTTAAATAGTATTGTCGCTGTCGTTGGGGTTTAACGCCATTTTTCAGCACATTATATGTTATACATGGCGGCCAGTGTAACCTGTGGAAGAAGATCCCAGGAATACACCAAGTACTACCATCGACTCAAAGGATGTTACTCTCAAGTGCCTTTCATACCCACACTGGCCGAGCCCTAGACTTTCAGCCACACGGAGAGTGGAGAGATGACAGTGAACGGTAATGGCGACGCTTTAAACCACTAGGCCCCCCCCCCCCCAGGGCCCCCCATTTAAACAGTGCCAAAATACCCGAGGCCTGATAATAGAACACCCTAAGAATGATATTACTGAGCATCCTAATTATAAAAGAAAAGACTATCCAACTAAAACAAACAATCCGATAAATTACGTAATACTGTTCCGAAAATGACAGTTATTTTTTATCAGCGTATCCGTTTCCGCTCAGGTCATAATTTGTTGAACATTTAATGGTTAATGAATATAAACAATTTATCATATATGGATTAGGGATAGATAAACTACTTAATAATGTAATTAAGTCCATTTCTGAAAAGGAGAAGAAATCGTATTGCCAAGAAACATGCAAACACGAGGTTCAAGTCTCTGTCAAGTGTGACGGGCATATGATGGTAATATCTGATTCTCTTTGACTTTTATGTAGATATCGCCAAGGAAACAGAACGATCCTGATCCATACTGGCAGAAGAATACAATAAACGTACGTGGCAGCACACAAACTTTGTATGATTTAAAAAAAGGGATTTGATGGCATTCCAATGTAAGAATATGCCTATGCAAAATTATAAATGTTCATTGCGCCAGAATATGATTGCAAGATTTTATGACAACGACCAGAGTACTTTTGACTTGAGTTTTAAAAACGTGGAGCCAATGCTATCAGCAGGTATCAACGTATTCATCTGTTGTGGTTTTTTTCGCATTTAATATTTGGACTGAAATCTTCAACGATGTTATCCACAGTTTTGAATTTTTAAATAAATCTGCGATGTTAAACTTGACTGGTTTAATAAATTACTGAAAATGATGCACTAATATTTTTGCAAATGTTTCAATCGGATTTTGATCTATTCACCATGCCGCCGACGATAATGATAATCCAAGAATACAAACATGTAGCCTTTGACCACCTCAGCACGTATCGAATTTGAAATCAAAGAACAAACCGAAGAATACTTCGAATTTGAATAACAGTTACTTTCTCATGAAAGTCAACGTTCTCAAAATGGAAAACACCAATCTAGGTTTCGATGCTGGAGTAACTGCCTTTAATAATTTCACGCATTTGTTGTTCAGTGAAGTAGATTTGTACTTTAATAACAAACAAGTAAGCAACAGCATGGTTACGTACCCTTCCTGAACTTACCTGGAAAATATCCCGACGTAAAAAGAAGCCGACAGCACACATCGGAAGCCGCCGTGGTATGTAAACCTGACCCTTTGGACAAAGTTCACCGACACAGAATCGACTGCCGATGGCGATACTCCTAATATTTTAAATTTAAAGACCGCCGAAATTAAATCAAGGAAGGATGTGGATTGGAAATGATGGATCATTTACATTTTGACATGCATTTGCAAACAATTATTTTTTGAATGGAATGGATGTACGCCTGAGACTGATTCGAAGTTGAATCTTATTTTAAATTAATGTTAACACTAACGAGTAAAATACGAACATCGAAGGAGCCAGTCTTATCGAAAGTTGGAAAAGGCATCAGTGAAACTTTGAGCAGAATTACAGCAAATTACTAAACCACCGCATGTGGAATCCGAACCAAAAGCAATGATCATGTTTTCCAAGGACAGCAACCAAACCATTTGCTAATGATTGTCAGCAATGTTCTTTTTATAGGAGTCATCGATCAAAATCCTTAAAATGGATACATACAGAAGTCACCCGAGATGGGCAGACGTTGTGTAACAGATCCTTTTAAACCTAACTTTGCCCAGAAAAAAATAATACCTGAGATCTTTTTTGATAATGTTGGAAGTCACCAGATATTTATGTACCAACAGCAGCAACGGTATTTCGTACTACGATTTTGCAGGCGGATATTCTTTGTGAGGATGTGCTTTCGCTCCAGACCAAGGCAGCGACGATGGTCATTTTCCGCCCTTTTAAAGCTAGCAAAGTTTGTGTGGAATTTCAGTTTGTAGTTGCTCTGGTCAATACAGTTAACGTCATCTTGTATTCATAATTTCACAAAACTCTGGAAATCAACAGCTTGAGAGAAATGATCCTAGATTATTTTAAAAAGAAGCAATATAAATAGGAGAAGAGGGGTCTGTTTTGAAAATCCAGAACCACTACAGCAGCGGTCATAAACCAAAAGTGAAGAAAAAGACAAAAATACGGTCATGATGTCAAGAAAGGCCAGAACAATAACAACATTTAGTCACTTGTTTACTGCTTACCTGCTTTATGAAATTATAGTCCTGGCCATCAAACATTGTTAAGGATGTCTAATCAATCATTCTTAGTCAGAAAAAGCAGGACAACAATTTGATGTTAATTCAAGAGGAAATATGGAAGAAACATGGGCCCTAGTCCCAGAAGAGAAGATTTTCAAGAAGTGCCAAATGACTTGCTTGACGATTTCTTTCTGCCAGTGCCTTCTTTGGAAACGAAACGCATCGAAGCTCTTGTAAACTAGTACAAAGTAAAATCTTCCACTGACTTGCTTGACAGCAATATTCAAGGTAAAAGTCAGGTGTGAAATGACGACTCGTCATTACCCGAGAAAGAAAAAAAAAAAAAAACGAATGCCTGGGAGCTTCATTAACCTCTTACTCTCAGTTCATACAGAATTTCTTCCAGTGGAGTTGTGCCAAAATGGATTTCGTATTGAAAACCTAAAGACGTTAAAGTTTATGTCATCAACGTAGACAAAATTCATCGATCGGGAACGCGTTGAGTACAAGTCTGCTTTCCCAACGACTACTCTGATTGATATTCGTATTTACCACCTTTCTTAAGTACAACATTATTGATTTGATGAGATGCTATATCCACTAAATTCAAAAATGAGAGATTAAATGGACCAGATTCCATTGTTTGTGGAAAATATTGCGTGCATTGTCTTTATCAACGCCGTCTTAGAATTCCTTTACAATTTACAATGGCTTGTTTTGACCACGAGTACTCGTTCCTATCAATTTTTTTTAGCATACATTGCACATTAAAAGAGTATGAAATCATCGAACATCAAGTCGGACTCCACAACATTAGCGGCCTTGTAAATTTGTTTAATGTTTTTGATCTTTATAAAAAAAAGAAAATACGTGCCACACACACACGCACACACACACACACACACACACACACACACACGAGACCCTTCCTTTATTTTGTCATATGGTGCTTCCAAGTGTTACAGTTATTATCATGTACATTTAGTTCCAATGAGTGTTTAGCCGAGAGGGTCAAACTTCCTGTTCATGAAACTTCTCAGATTGAGTGCTCACTTAGAATCCAAATTACCTTATCATGTGTCTCCTATTGTTCTATTGTTACAAGCTAACAACATTTGGGTCGGAGTGTGCACTCAGGCTCAATGGGTTTCGTCAGCACAGGACCAGATTTCACTCTTGGCAAGATGTGGTCTGATCATTCTTCTCGGTATTAGAGTTTTAAAAGACAGAAAAGCGTGGGCCTGGCAGACTTCTCGGTATCAAAGTTTTAAAAGACAGAAAAGCGTGGGCCTGGCAGACTTCTCGGTATCAAAGTTTTAAAAGACAGAAAAGCGTGGGCCTGGCAGACTTCTCGGTATCAAAGTTTTAAAAGACAGAAAAGCGGGACCTGGCAGACTTCTCGGTATCAAAGTTTTAAAAGACAGAAAAGCGTGGGCCTGGCAGACTTCGCACCTTATTACATCTGGACACAATGAAAATTTACTTCCATTATTGTCTTTAATAACTTTGCGATGATAATCCTATTGGCTATTTCACTGGCCTTACTGGCTGCTTGTGATGGCTTCAGCTATTCTGTATGTGGTAGGTTGAGATTTCAGCATTTGTTTCTATATTCTGTTTAATTTGTTTTGCATTTAGCTGAGAAAAACAAGCAAAATAGCAAGAACATGTCTTGGTAATTTAAAAAAAAAAATTGCAACTTCTAATTTTATATACACCAAAATAATTATTTTATGCTTTATGTTATGCACATTGAAATGAATTCATTGTCAAATATGTCAGCTTTTCATGCTGAAATATTATATGTGTTATTAATATTTAATGCAGTTCATTTTTTGTAAATCTTAAATAATTTATAAAACGTGCATTTGAAAATTGTTGCTTAAGGTCTCACTGGATAGTTTCGTATTTTGACACCTTCCTAATTTTTAAGGTAGAAGGCATGAATTTAATTATGATAAGATTAGCATTTATAAATTCACACGGAAGCTAAATCTGTAATGTGGTTTAGATTTACTTTGAGTTAGGCTTGAAAAGGGGTTGGGTTGTTTGGTGACTGCCTATCAAAGTTAGACTAGCACTGTAGATCAAATGCGTAACTTGGGCTGCAAATGAACAGACGACTTGGCTTACGTATTTACGTATGTCTGCTACAGAGGTAAATATCTATTAAAAAAAAACGAGATGGCTGAGGGGTGATGAAAAGTATGATAATTTGTTATAGTACTAGTGAACTTTATTGATGCATAAGGCACATACTGATTCTTTTAGCTGCCTTGTCACTGGAAAATATTTAAAAAATAGCTCTTTGCTGTCAAAAATGAATGTAAAAAAGAGGGGATGGTGGCAGTGTCGGTTCAGTATAAAAGCCACCAGTTGTATAAAGAATTAACCTGATTGCCGCAGTCAAGATCTCACATGCATGCTTTCAACACAAATCATTAGTTTGTTTTTATTTGTATCTTCAGTGTAAAATTATTCTCATATTTCTGTAATAGGTCATTGTCGGATGAAAATTCACCAGATAAACTATCCAGTGAGACCTTAAATATACCAGACTTCCATTGCCAAAGGAGTAGTGGAAGGGACTAAACTACATTTCAAATTTCTCTTGGGATTGCAAGAGTTGCCTTATCGAGCGGCGTAGGCTAACTGGCATGCTCGCTTGTTTACGTATGGCAAGCTCAATTGTTATTTATTAGCGAAATCATAGATATCGCATAAATTTAAATATCTCATATTTTAAATCAAATATCTAATATATTGTGTCATATGTACTATACAATTTGAAAGGTATCTTATGAACATTTTGTAATATAAAATATATGTTAATTATTACTCAAATTAAAAGAAAATATCAAAAATATAGTTTACGCGATATCTTAAACTTATTAACATATATTAAAATTTGTGTAAGGTACCTTTATTAAAATGGTATGTAGGATATGTTATAAAGTCTGATAAAATTTAGGAGATATTTTATAAAGCTTATTAAATATCTTTCAAAGTTTATGAGGTATCTTATTAAGAAATTGGTATTTAGTGCATACAATGGACACCTGCAGACTATGTAAGATATGATATACATATTACACATTTTAGGAGATAGCTTGTAAGATAATGCACATATTTTATTTCTAATAAATTGAGAAGAGATCTTGCAAATGAAATTGAACAAAGTATCGTTCAAAGTACATAAGAATCAAGGTATCTTTAAAAGTTTTTGAGACAAAAAAGTCAAAATATTGTACAAAGCTTATAAGATATTTTATTTATAACATTTCTTGCAAAGTTTATGACAAGTCCTATAAAATGTATAAGATATCTTATAAACGTTATAAGAGATCCTATAAACTATATAGGGATATCATAAAATGTGTATGATAAATAATGTAATTTAAACGATATTTTGTATGTTAACAAGTATCTTATAGGCTTTATAATATAACGAATAAAGGAAGTTTTTTTTTAAATTTATAAACAGACTTAATTCCGATATAATAAATTGCATGATACCATAAATAGTATATCTTATAAATTATTAATGATATCTTATAAAGTGTACATCTCTCCGTCTGGCAGTATAGGTCATCACAGATGTGATGATCCATTGTCCATTGTTTTAAACAATGGTTTTGCCTGCAGTGGATGTATGTATGAGCTGAAATATCTATAGAAACTAGAAATAACTCCTGCTATATTGCAAAACTGATTTTCGCAAAATTAGTAGCCACCAAAGAATGACAGCTTAACTATGTGAATACTAGTCATTTTTTCTCTCACCAGCAACTCTATCCGAGGTACGTATCTGCGTGTATATAACGCAGCTTTTGCTGAACGCGTTTAAGATATGTACACTCTTTTTCTGCACAATTCCCTGTTTTCTTGACATAAATATTTATACTGGTCACATAACGCGTACGTATCATCAGCTCTATACGTTTTTTGTTTCACAGATCACGGTCCGAATCCCATTTTACATGTAAACTATGCTAATATCAACCCAAGGGACGTGCTCATTCCAGGAGGGCTGACCCCAACAGTTCAGCTCACGATACACAGGCGAGTCACAGGCAACCTGAAGCTTGATGTTAGCATAAAAAAACGCGTGCTCTTTGATATACCGATACCTTGTATATCAAATGTAGGGTCCTGGTAAGTGCAAGTAATAACTTGGGTTGTATATATGTGAGTTAATAGACGACAAAGACAATGCTTCTCTCTCTCTCTCTCTCTCTCTCTCTCTCTCTCTCTCTCTATATATATATATATATATATATATATATATATATATATATATATATATATATATATATATATATATGCAATAAACTGACAACGAACAGTATGAAACTAGTATCTAACTAGCCTGAGCGCTTTCGACTCTTTAATGAGTCTTTTTCAAAGGCAAATATTAAAAATATAGACAAGACAAACAAATAAAACAGAAGACGGATATATTTAGGAAACGATACATGGCTGTTTCTACGGGAATTCAACCTTTTATCTCTGTTATGTCTTAACCTGTTTATTTCAGCTTGTTGCTGATACTGGAAAATAGTTGTATTGGCCTAGAAATTGATGAGCCATAACGACATCTGTTATTTTATGTAAATTTATGTAAGCTCAGATTATATCCCAGAAATTTCATTGTTATAGTACTCTTAGGTCATTAAACCAATTTAGAGTATTATTTAAAAGAAAACATGTGGGCAGCAAAAGATAATTTTATTTGTGCAGTTGTCTTTTTCTGGTCTTTTTGGTTTAAACCGATTGGTTTCAATGTTCTAAGGCGGCGTATCCAGAAAAATTCCTTTTCTTTCCTGGTTTGGGGATTCCAGTTGGGGTTGTGAGCAATTGCAAAAAGTGTTATATCACTGAAAGTGTGGCCAGGGGAGATGAAGTGTTCTGCGACCGGGTTTCTGTACAGCTTCTTTGTCATCTAATCAGATCTATGAAGGTTGATCCTTTTGTGTAGCTTTTCAGTTTCTCCGACATAGTGAAGGCTACAGATCTTACATGTGATGAGCTAAATGACATTCTCTGTTTTGCACGTTTTGTTTTGACCATGTATGTTTAATGTTTATCTAGTCGCTGTGCTAGAAAATGTTCTGGTCTCTATCATACGTTGACAGGTTTTGCACCTTTTATCGCCATAGGGGCCAGATTGAATAGCGTGGTCTTGATTAGTAATTGGCGTTAGCTTCGCACTGACTAGGATGTCTGTGAGGTTTTTTTGTCTCCGGTAGGCCACTACAGGTTAGTTAGGGAGGATTAACTTTAGTGCGTCCGACGATTCCACGATGGGCAGTGTTTCCCGATGATTTTACCTATTTTGGGCTTATCTGGATGGTAGGTCGGGAAACACTGGCCCATCGTGGAATTGTCGGACGCACTAAAGTTAAGTCTCCTTAACAAACCTGTAGTCACATTATTCTGACACAAAGTCAACTAGTCCGAAAACTGACCTCTTAATGCTTTGCACCAAGCGAGGCAGCTGCTAGCCCCATTTTGATATGTCTTTGAACCCGCGACAACCATCTGAGGCCCCTCGTACTGTGAGCATCTGGAAGCATCTGATTTATTGGAGAGAGAGAGAGAGAGAGAGAGAGAGCTAGCTTGCATCCTGTACCTCACTTTATATATGACATCCCGAGGACATAATGCGTTACTTCTTTTTCGTTCTCGCACGTAAACACACCCACTACCAGATTCAACTAGTGGAACACTGGGAGCCTTTAGCAAATGCCCCATTTTCTCCGTCTTAAATCCGGCTTTACGTTCACCGCCACATAAAATGTTCAAAGAGTATCGCTTATAATATATATTTCCTATTTTACCACACTTAGTATGAATAACACCTCAAGAAACATCCCACCTTTGGTGTAAACTCTCCAGATTAAAACAATAAGGTAGTCAATTAACAACTTATTGTGTACACATATTAGAACTAATCCCATTACTCAGCCAAATATCATTCGCACTAGTTCTGGTTTGTTTCTGTATTGCAGGGATAGAACGTGTAAAAATACCTTTTTGGTATCAATTACAAAACTCTGTTCATTTTCGAAAGCGGTAGATTTCAACTTTAAAACTGTATGTGCGGTAGACGGCCTAAAAATGCGGTAATTTGTTCTACCTCATAAAGAATCACATGTATGCTAAAGTCAAGAGAACACTTATTATGAGTAATACAGGCTATCTGTTTCATATTCATAGGTCACGTGCTTTGCTTTGTATGCAAAAAGTCTACAGCTTTCGACAGAAGTAGGACAAATGGACAATCTTCATCAAGAGTAAGGGGCATACACGGAGATACATATTAATAATTTACATGTCTTTCATAAATCTGAAAATAAAATGACGCATTTCATCAGCGCGATCAAAATTTTATCAGGCAAATGTTAGATTTTTTACGACAAGCCCTATGGGCACTTCCGTTAGACTAAAGGAGGCACCCGATCTGAAACTGGAGGGGCCACTGGCGTAGGGCTATTTGATTTTGTTAGAACTGACAACCAGTGTTTATCTGGATTCGGCGTGTCAGTTGATGTCAAGTTATAATTTAGATAGCTCTCCAGAACGACCACACATATCAAACGCTCTAAACAACTGAGTGTTGTAACAAAGGAACATTATAGCAAAGCCGTTGGAAGACATGCTTGTTTGGAATTTCGCCGGGCAATTTCAAACTTCAGACTCTATAACAGATGTAATGTTCTATCCAAGAACGTAATAAACAATCTTATCTGTTTTTTTCTTTCCTTTCTATTTTTATAACTGTAAATTTCACTGGAATCCATCTTTGCGGAAAACTGCATAGAATATCAACCTGATCATAGAGACAACATTTACAAACCGTAGTATTAAGTTTCGCGAGGTATTTCACCGTCTAATAAATAACACTAGCCCACTAAAGATAACATTGCGTGGTCTTTTGATTGTTCTTTTAGACAGATTTCTCTATGTGCAATGTAAATACATGTTTAAGAAAGTTTCTTTCAGGTCGTTTCTCGAACTTGATGACGTGGCTATTAGCCGTGAGATGAGTAATTGTTTTGTACGTACATGATTTTAGCATTATTTGTCTATCGATGTCTCATTATTGATGTCAAGTATAGCATATGTTTCCCAAATTTTATCATCGACATCATCCATGGTATAAACCAAATTGAGAATGATAAAGGTGATTGACTCCGAATTTATCCCCATAGTAAATCTATAAAACTTCTGCAGTTATATATATATATATATATATATATATATATATATATATATATATATATATATATATATATATATATATATCACAAGTTCTAGAATCCACCGGATTCGATGACCTCAGGTTCAACTATTATTCCTGCAATATATTGCATTTAAAATCTAAGCCAATCTAGAAACAAAGCAACCGAAAATATTTGTTTCTTTCTTTATAACATTACTTTGTGGGAAATATTCTTTCCCCGGAAAGAAACAAACATTAATTGTTTATCTAAACAGATTGCAAAACATCCAAATAAAGTATTTTAAGTAATGTTTGCGTTCCTGCTTCCAAAGTCGAAAGGATGTAAGGCCAGTTTATATGCCGTTGGTGCATTCAGTCATCACCGCAACCCATTTATCTCTAGATACAGTAACATCTTTTAGAAAACTCTTTTGCACATTTCGTTCCTTGATATACTGATGGTTCTACTTTCAACTATGCATCGCACGAAAGTTAAGCTCTATCATAGATGGAATATGAATTAGTGTGTATACTAAATCGTGGCCTAGTATCGTGGTTTATAATTTCTACCAATATCTGACTACTTTAGCGAAGAATACTAAATGCGCATCACAGAAGCATACAAGCAGCATGACTCATATAGCCCGAAATCCACACACTCTGCATTACACTCTTTTCCTTCTTCAGCTCCTATGATTTTTGTGGTCTAATTTCCTTCATGAAGGATGCCAATGGAAGAGCCCGTTGTCCTCAGCAATTTCAGCGAAGTAACTTTCCTTGTACATGTCCATTTCAACCAGGCACTTATTTACTCAGCGGTCAGAGATTTCACATTCCAGAAATGTCAGGATTATGGCGCTGGTTGGTTAAGGTAACATGCTTTATTTTATTAAGCCTTTGTCATCCAGACATTTCGCATGACTCTAAGACAAAGGTCTCTCGGAACGGTGCAAGAATTTGGTTGAAAAAGACTGTTATGTATTTTAATAGTTACCCCACAAATTATGTATTACTATAATCCTTCAGAAATAAATATATCATAAGGGATATGTTGGTCAGAACTTTGTATAGCATTACTATTACCGAATTTGAATTTTAAAAAGAAAACCACAATATGGTGTTTCCATTTATTGGAATTTGCATCACCTCTCCTCAAAGCTCCCCTAGTTTCTTTAAATATCTAGAAGTAAGGAATTGAATTAATTTTTTTTTCATACAGTCGAAACACACCGGGCCATCATTTCCCAGAGCTATTACATGATTTGCCTATCGTGTCTTTGCCGAAAACAAACATTGGGCGTAGACAGTTCCTCTGATAAATTCTTTGCTTATTTGAATTTGGCCTGGGTGAAAGGAAATATATATGTTTAATTATCATTTTGATAATGGCTGCCAATCTCAAAATTACAAAATGTATGCAGTTTGTTGCAGTTTTCACTCATAATCCAAGTAATTATGACCTAAATTTTCGGATATCGCTCCAAATTACACGCCAACATTGCTGCTTATACTAACACAGTCATGGACATGCTGTAAGGCGGCGACCAATGTGATGTGGCAGGAATGGGTTGATTGTTTTGTCTTGACCTAAGGAGAATGAGAACACTGATATTTTTTTATCATAGAAATACATTTGGAACCCATGAGTAACCATTTTGAAAATATTTTGTACGTTAGCCTATGTGGGACTCCAAAGGATTCGTTTAGCATATACTTGCAACTGCACTAAGTCTCAGTATTAAGGAGAAAGTAAGTTAGCATTCTAAAATACACGAAGATCATAAAATGGAATACTTTATAAGACCAAGTGCAAAACTGTTTGTTAGGACTTTTACAGTGTTACATACAAATTTGTAAAGAAATCATGGCAATAGTAATTTCACGTTAGCATATTTCGACTCAAAATAAATTAATATACTGATGCGAATAAATTATTAATGTAAAGAATTCTATAATAAAACAGAAGCATTTTCTCCAATTTTTATTATGTTTTGGATTTATTTTAGGACGGAATGTGAATTATGATACATAATTTTGGCATGCTAGTAATATCTCGATGACGTACAATTGCAAATCATCACCACAATTCATTTATATTTAGGATGTTAGGGCAAATTTGCCAACTTCATTGATGACACTTTTTCATCTGTTAAACAATGGGTGGTCAGGGAGACAAATACGATATTGAATCATAGCCACGTCCAAATTTTAACGTATCCTTTTGGATCTCCCAGATGTGTGACACAAAACATAATTCTCCGCTAGTATCACATCACAGTTCTGTGTGATTAGTTCCAGTGATGGTGAAGAAGAAAGCATGATCGTAAGACGCACCGGCACAGATATACAGACAGGCGGAACTATGGTCAGATAGGCAAGTGGTTTCAAAATATTCGATGCATCTCCTCATGAAATATTGTTCGTGGTAATCTATCTAATAACCGCATCATGCTGCCAGATAAGAATCCGATTCAAAGAAAAAGTTAGCATTTGTCTATTTCCTCAAAGGTTTCCTATGGCGGTGATGCAGCAGCATTTTATGATGAATAACATAATTCTCAACGTATTTTGATAATCATAATAATGGCATAATTTTTGTCCCAAACATTATGATGTTCCCAAATCAAGAATCTGGATTACCAATATTCTTTGCTCATATGTCTTTCTGCACATACTTAACTATATATAGTACCACACTTAATAATTCAGTTTTCTTAACTTTATTAATTAATGAATTATGATTTTAAATCAACAACCACATTATTGGTATCAAAATAAAGGGTTCAGTGCAAAATGTACGAAAATCTAAGACTTTCGTCTAATATTTTCCCTAATGTAGACCACCAGTCACGATAAACTGCCTTATTTTATTACGGTTTCTAAAGCACCCATACCTTTGCAAATGCCTACACTGCACAACGATACAAACTAATTTATCCAGTTTATGATCCAATGTCATACAACAATCAACATAAATGACTAGTTATCCCAAATAAGAAACATTTCACTAAATCACCACTTACATGTACATAACTAACTGTACAGATAAGTATCCACTCTTTCCCTATACGTGACCTATTCGATACACCATACAACCCAATGGTGAAAACCCCGTGGGTATATACATGAATATATTTCATATTCAGCGTCATTAAGCATGTTGCGCTACACTTTTTTTAACCTTCATGATTAGTGACGCCCGTGAAATCCAAGACAACTGAACAAGGTACCATCTTGCATATCTGTTCATCTATCTTACCAGATCAGTTTGTAATTTTATTAAAATTTGTAGTTTTCTTCATTTAACACAGTCTTATTTGGCGGGAAATGCCTTCTTACACACTAGCGGAAACAATTCCACAACTAGAATAAATATTATACTTTCAATCAACTTCAATATGCATCCCATTTCCGCATGCATATAAGGTTTATTTAGGACGAGTTGCAAAGGGCAAGTATTTTAAATATTCGTTAGACGGATATTAAGAAAAAAAGACTGGTGATACCCAGATATACACTTTAGCGGATTAATAATTAGATAGGTACATGCCGTGAAAGATGATATGAAAATAAGTAACACCCAAAGAAGCAAATAAGTCATTTCATAGTATATATTTAACAAATGTTTGGTAATTCCCTTTGATATTATCCATACCAACCACAATGTGCTTTAAAAATGATTAAATTTATACATATAATATAACTCTCAGGCAACGGACCAGGTTGACTGGAAAAAGACGAGTTATGTTTACCACGAGCATTGAACACAATGCCCAACGTATGTGAAAAATGTAACGCTCCTTGCATCTTGACTAGTCTTCCGGGTTGACTGGAATAAGACCAACATCGTAGCCCCCATTACTTTGCATCGTGGTGTTTGCCACGTTGCATATTGATTAGTCTTCGTGGAACAAGATAATTACAATGCAATAGCTCAATACTCTCTCACTGCCCTGATCGATTACACGTAAAATACATATTAAATTACTTAATTGCTCAGATTAATACATTTCATTCCTTACTATAGGTGATATTTGACTATACCTATGTCACGGAATTGTATAAATCCTTATATTTATTAAATACATGTACTCGGGTCTCAACTTTTGTGTGAACAATGATACCCGAGGGTGATTTATGTATATTGTACAATATTTCGAAATGGTGAGTTCGGTTTATCCTATGCTGCACGTGCGAAGTGCTTTCAATGGGAAAAACTGAATGCTTCTAGCGCACATACATTATATGACGACTTTGTCCGTGTATAAATGCGTCACCGTAATATTAAATCTTCACATTAAGGAAAGTCTTGTCAGTGAGCGGTCCTCTGTAAAGACTTGCACATTTTCCGCTGTAGAAGTATGTGAATTAATAATTTCTAGTGTATAAGTTATAACTATTGTAATACCACGTTTCTTGTATGTTTGCTATGTAGCTTCGGTTTACGTAGTGTAATGCAAATATTTTCTATTCTGGTTTGTGACTTAGCAAGGGATTTATAGTAGGAATATAAAGCTGCATTTTTAAGAAACGTTTGGTACCGAAGGGTTCATATCGGGCTTGGTTAGGTTTACTTCTGAACCTGTTTGTTGTTTTGTAATTATTGTGCCGATAATGTAAGCTGTATAACTTACCGTATATAACGTCATTACGTTTTATCGTATATACCCGTGTCATGCAGAGTGCACGGTGTTAGATGCATTTTCAGCTGACCAGAGCGATCAGAGTTATCAGAGTGATCGGAGTCGACGTAGTATTAGCTGCAGATCTAACCAGAGAGGTCGACAATAGCAGCTGTGAAGCTGAATCATAGCAGCCATAGAGCTGAATAAACAGTGTTGCTGGTCGAGTAGCAGGTGACCGGGCGTTGCTGACCGAGACTGATGGGCGCTGATTGCTTGATTGACCAACCTGGAATACTAAGGGCTTGATTGACCAGTGTGACTGGTAGCCGAGTGTGCTGGTGAAGGAGTTTGTGACTCCATACATGTAATCTTTTAGCCGTGGGCTAATTTTGGGGGTTTGTAAAACCCAGTGTGTTTTGGGGACTGTAAAACTAATTTTTAAATCTGTCTCTTTTGTTTACATAATTTCACTATTTGAGTGAATACATTTTACTGTATGAGTAAAATACTACATTGGTTTTACTACTGAGTAAAACGCATCAATCTTTTCGTTGTGAAACCACTGTGAATCATTAACCCCTTGTCATTGTACTGTGTAAGGTCATTTATTTTTATTTTCATTAAGCCCGTGTGTTTTATGTTAATTGATCACATATTTGGATCATATACACGCACATATTAATCATAATTAATTGCTCATTCAAGTCGTTCGTTATTAAACATTGTATTTGTATCATCATCAAAAGTGTTCTGCTGTATATCCGAAATCTCACCCGGTTATCTTGTTACAGCCTCACTCACCCATCCGTTATGCAGAGTCGTAGTGCAAAAGTCCCTTAAGCATTGGTACCAGATAATCGCATTGATGAGACCAGTTTAAACGTCTGATATAATTAACACACCCACACACACACAGATCATATGAGACGTATATATGTGCTCCATGTAGGAAATCGTGTCAAAACTGTCAGAAGGCGATTGCGTAATTCGAGTATTCTCCTCGCAAGGAATATTCAATCTACTTGATTCAAACACGGTCGACACATTGGTATAATTGGTATAATTTGTACTGCTTCAGCTACAGGTGATGGTTAAGCAAGCTTTAGTTTATGTCCAGGCTTATCTTTGCGCTTGTTACTATGAGACGGGACTAAGCCACTAATTAATGGAGCAAATTTTCCATCCGGTTCACATGTAAATGTATAATTCACGTAAGTAGTAAATAAGGACGGTTGGAAAAGGAGGGAGGACAGCCTCAGCTCAGAATGTAGACATCACGTTATCTCGACCGCTGTGTTAGCTGCACATGCTTGATCACTGATACGGATCCTTTACTTATCTATTTCTTATGTAACTCACTTACACCATCATGAAATCTAGATTCAGATTTTGCAACTTTAATCGTCTGATTGAATCGATATATTAAATATAGACTTATCAGTAACATATTTTGATATCACTACCTGGGACGAATGGGTGCATTTAGCGGAGATGAGAGTGAGGTGCTCAGAGAATGGTCAGCAAGTACAACAAAAGTAACGTAGAAAAGATGGTGGAAAGGTAATTATTTACTTAATTCTAGCATAATTTTATTTGCAGCTTTGTCAATCAACTGTCATTAGACTGAAAACAAGGCAAATATTTTTTAAACCATCTTATATTAAGTTTTATTTGATCCTTTTTGTGTTCGGAAACTAAGTGCTAAAAACAATTTGCCTATTTTGATGTTGTTTCTAAAGATAAGATTCATCTCCGTTTCTTGGCATAATTAAAACCAAATTTTTAAAGACTTCATAACTAATTCAATGATGTATATTTTGCAGGGAACCTATAAGATCCAGACGAAACTGATAAACAATGCAACAAATGAAGTTGTTGGGTGCTATCGCATGCAAGTTTCCATCACTGATGGATGCAGTGGCATTCAATGCATATTTGGCAAGAAATAATGCCAAGATAACATTTCAGGCACACTATTGCGCTTATTGGAGAAGTCTATAGCTAATTAAATATCATTCGAAGAAAATATTTGTTTAAATAAATGTTAAAAATTACTGTATTTGTTAGTGCGCAACATTTTCTCACACGATAATGTCTTCCTGATGTATGTATGTATGTCAAAACTTTCTTTACAACGTTTGTACATGTAATTGTATATTGTAATATTCTATTTTATGCAATCACGTCTTTATAAATTTCCATGTATTTCTTGTAAATATAAAGGCAATTATGTTCACTAGTATGTATGCACACACACATAACAAATCATTATACCAAAAAGTGAAACGAAAAACATTCACACTGTCAAAATCCAGACTCGTACAGATATTAAAACAACACAGTTGACATGTACAACTACCTCTACTGCTCATTTGCTGAGTTCATCCGGGATATAGTCGAAGGGGTTGCTAAGCTCTAGGCACACAAACAAATAACCGTCGACACTATATGTATCCTAATGAGATCCCTGATAAATATGCAATTCGTGCCCAGCAAAGCCAATGCATTAAAAGCTACACAAAGCGAAACAATTAGATGTTAACTGCTATAAGAAGAAATGGAGTCGAAAAACATGATTCATGTCCTACAATGGAACTGCAGGGGATTTAACCGTAACAATCGGGAACTGTTACACAAAATGATCAAAATTAAATTAGGTTAGATGACATATACCAACAGAAGACGCAAACCAATACTAAAAACAGACCCGATATTCTCAATTTGTTACCTAAAAAGAATGAACCCCAGAAAAGAAAAGGAAGCTGATCGGGGACATTCGTCAATGAAGCCATCTCATGTTAGTCTTTTGAGTGCGTTTGACCTCCGCTAGACTCGTACCAAACTTCGGGATATCAATTTATAAACAAAGCAGACAAATAACGATTGGTAACATGCACGACCTACGTGAGGAGAAAACTATCAAAGCAGAATCTTACATCATTATTGTAGATATGTTACGATAAAATTAATTTTCTGTGCAGATTACAACGCCCACAGTGAACAATGGGGAGGATCCCACTAGAATAGGAGATGGATAAATATTCAAAGGTGGATCATGCCATCCAATCTAGTGATACTAAACAATTGATCCCATGCCAGAATAAATCCCAAAAATAGGCCATTTCCAGCCTTTAATGTAAATATATGCTCTTCCAAGATCGCAGAAATTGCCGACAGGGGAGTTTATCAATCAAGTATGCTATTAAATGATCTCTTTTTCCAATATTTACTGCTCTGTACATGTCAGTGGAAATAGAAAAAATAAAAAAGTAAAAAAATAAAATAAAAATAAAAAAACACAAAACCCCAGATGCGCCAAGATGGGAGATTTGATAAGGCGGACTGGGAGACGTTTCGTTATCTGTGCGAGGGAATAGACAGCGATCGCGCGACGACAGTCTCGGACAATTAACTAAAATATAGCACAGGTGCTCGATGCGAGCTTGATGTTGAGAAAAAAAAAAAAAAAAAACCACAACAATAATCTAAATGAAAAAAATCAGAGTGACACAAATACCTTAGATTACCTCCATGACCCGTTCTGACATAGGACCCTCTGTATCATAATATATGAGAGAAGGTACGGAACTTCCAAATACTTCGTTCCACCCATGACCCTAGATTTCCTTCTGCTATTCCCGTCTTTAAAGGCACACGACCAAGTGCGTGCACATATGAAAACCGGTGACAAGAGCTACATGCACCATGTTTACGACTCTACGATGTATCCCTTCTTGAATGACAGAACAGTGGTAGATGCAAAAGTAAGGTTTTACTTGCCATTAACTAAATTTAACTTTAGGAATCCTGCTCCATACAAGAATTAGACATTGTCTTCTTCACTGCACATACATCGTATTCATGCGACTCTATTTGAAAAATAGGTAAACGATGCGGCATACACGTCAACGCCGAAATATGATTGGCTGAAAAGATTATACTTATTATCACATGAGCTCGGACTTGTCTCAGAGTAAAAATTCTTGCTTTAAAATAATGTATTTGATGTCCTGTCCGTAAGTTCAATAATGCGTTTATTGCAAGCTACCATTTGTTTACTCACCAACCATTCTTCTATTGGTTTGCCATCTGTAATCATAATTGATACAAGTGGGCATTAATGTATGCAGGGTAAATATTATACATTGCATTAACTTGCTTTAATAATACGTTTTGTAAACCAGTCAATGTATTTTCGAATAATATTTTTTTGTTGTAAGATACTGTAATATAGTTAAACTGGATATAATACAGATCTTATCTAACAATAAATAAATAGCTCTCAATTTTCAGTTTTATTTTATGCTTTTCGGTTTAATAGAATACTTGACTTTTTGGCCACACCGCTAAAAAAACGAATTCAAATCGTATCTGTGGGGTCCTGGAAATATAGTTGGAATATTATGTTCTTTTGTTGGTCCTGTCTTCCCGTTACAGTGGTAGGAACGAATTCTGGTTTGGTCGTTCTAGACATTGTTAAATTTGTTTTCTAGCATATTTGCATCGTTGAGTCCATACTTTTCTTACGCGATTCTCATCCGAAAAACGATGCATGGAAACCTTCTTTTTTCAGTTTTGTGTCCACAATATTTCCTACAAATGCAATAATATAGTTCGTACTGCGGCATATCTCTTTCAGATTACTTATCTTGTCACTATCACTTATGCTAATTTTCTCAATCACATCTACTTACTACCGGAAGTTCTGCCTGATTATATATATGCCCTAAATAGTTCCAATAAGGGCGGATAACATTTTAAAGTATTGCTGCATATTTTGTTCTCTATACGCCTGGAATAGGTATGTAAAACACACTAGTTCACGACATCTCACCTTTTTAATGAATTTAATATATAAATGTAACTAACCTAAGATGAGAGAGAGAGAGAGAGAGAGAGAGAGAGAGAGAGAGAATTAAGAGATAGAGACAGAGAAAGACTATTTAATTGCCGTGTTATGGAACGATATTGTGATGTCATTAACTTACTGCATGATATCTTCAAGTGATATAATTAAGTTATGATTGACCAATGGCATGAACATTCTTCGATATGAAATATTTCACAAATTCTTATCAGTAGCATATATTGTAACATACTAATCAGTTTTACTGCAACGTAGACTGCACAATCTCTACCGCCCTTTATTTTATATCTGGACGAGTTCGCAATTTAATCCTGGTTTTATCAATCCACAACCGGTTCATCCTACATGTTGTTACATAGACAAGAACGTTTCGTTATATGTGCACGTAAATAAAGCTTTCAAAAGAATATTAGATTTTGCTATATATCCATCACAGGATGCCAACATCTAGATCAATGTAGCCTTTGCGATATTTATCTGTTTAGAACATAGCTTGTTCTAGAAAGGAATTTAGAACTTACATCCTGGCTCTACTTTGTGTCTACGCATTGATATAATCTTGTTTACTGGAGAAATTACTCACTCTTGCGATATCTTCAGAAGCAACAAACTTTGTATTTTATTGTGTTCTGTTTGTGATTAGGGTGAAATCGTTTATTTAAATTATTATTCATTGTAAATACAAAGTGCTCATCTGTACGTTTTCTTGAACAGAAATACTATTTTGGAGTTGTGGTGAAGACTGTTAGCACATCATCACACTTCAGGCCTGTGGTATTTTAGTACAGTCAAAACTATAGGCATATCAATGCAATCAGCGCTGGATCTTATTTCAAACACTAGTGTAATTTGATTAGAACTTTCAATAATATTCATTGTGATTTAATTCACAATACTGTTTTCGGTTAAAACAATTTCTGTGGTTAATATAGAGCTCAAGGGCAATGAACCTCTAGATAGATGCATTCGTTGCGAATAGGATGGATATTAAGATCATGTTATCGGACAAGTATTGTAGGAAAAATATACTTTACTTAAACTTGGCTTTCTCCATCGAATAAGTTCCCGATTACATTAGCGTTAAGACAAAAGTAACAGGCATATGGAACATTGAGCATCTTAACCCCATCCCGATGTAACCTCAAAATTCCATATACGAGTTTAACACATTATCCCAAATGCTAGTAATACAGCCCGAGGAGACGTGGCTTGCATCTGGAAAGAAGACATCATCAGATTTTCGTGCGAATCTAGCGAGAGATGCACAGGATGCTATCATCATAGTAGTGCTGATGTCATTAGGTTCAGTAGACGCTTTTGCTACTAGGTCTATCATTCCTGAGTTTATCGCTATGGAGCCAAGTCTCGTAGATAGGTATTTAGAAGATCGACTGAGTATACCGTACTCGAGGAAATCTTGGATAAATATGACAGTCAGGACAAAGCTCAGATATATTACTCTTATCTCATTAGCATAGATCCCCATGAGGCGAATCTGTTCTAGTGATATGTCAGAGTCTGCCATGAATCTTATCCACATCAACTACGATGCGAGTCCTTGAGAGGTTATGTTGTCGTTCCAAGGTTTAACTGGGAGTAAATAGCGACTTTGAGCTCTACAAACTGGCTGAGATCACTCCATATAAAGTCTGAAGAAACGTTCCAGCTGCTGTTTGAAAGCATCATGGGTTGTGTCAAATAAAGAGATGTCCTACGATTATGTTTTGAGTGGCCATCCTAATAAGACGCATCTTGGAGGAAATATATGGAGGTTGCGGATTCCGAATATTCTACACCTACCACTTGTCGATAAACATCGGCAATTTTCGACACAAAATTGTGTCCTTTACCGAGACCGACGGTACTGAGATAATGTGGACCAACTAAACGCTTGCAGGGAGAGGCCAATCTTACAGAATTGTATGCAAGTCTGAAAACTCGGCATAGCCTCCACATCAATTAACGCAGATGTGGCTGCTATATAGCGAACGATCTTTGAAGTGGTGTGCGAACTGTATTTGGCAACCGTAAAAAAGCAGGGAAAGCCATCCTGACTGAAGCCTAGGTTTTGACTACTACCTGGAAATCTGTCATAAAAGGACCGTAATAGGCTTTATATAATCGAGATTGCAATGAACGCTGGAAGTTGAATCTCAGAATAAGAAAATACTTTTCCCAACTGCGTGGAAGGACGGAAGGACTTTGTCTTCGTCGAAAAACAACTGAGACCTTGACCCTTGTATGCCAGTGTAGACGATGCGGTGACGGATATTACGAGATCGGGTACACCCCACAAATTATCTTGCCACCTTAAATCTTTAATCAGTCCGCTGTATTATGGAAGCTAACCATTCATTGTGCAGGTGTGGATCAAGATTGGCATCCGCATAATAAATTCCGGTAGGTATACAAGAATCATTGTTGTCATCGCTGATGCAGTTATAGTACCGTTCAAGGCGGTAATGCATTGGTAAAATCCTAGCCAGATGTTGAATATGCAGTGAAGCGCTTATCAAATTAAAATAGTTGCGACAGAGCTGGAATATCTGCTTGCTTACATTTACATATTACGGTGATTGAAGCGATAGGATACCGTGAACTCGATATAACGGCATAATGACTTCTGACATGAACATAGTACAATGTAGCTGAAGGTTAAGAAGGGGTTGATACCAACTGGAGACACATGCGTAAGTTATAAACTGACCAAAAGGGAGAAAACGCCCAAATGTTAGATATATTGTTCAGTGAACGCTTTACATTGCAAACAGGCACTGTAAG
This sequence comes from Sinohyriopsis cumingii, assembly GCA_028554795.2. NCBI lineage: Eukaryota > Metazoa > Mollusca > Bivalvia > Unionida > Unionidae > Sinohyriopsis > Sinohyriopsis cumingii. Next base: position 62,850,355 of record CM068835.1, read on the forward strand.
ACAATATCGTCTAAGTCTTCAAGTCTTTTATCGATGTTCAAAGCATGTACGAAAACGTTATATCATCATCTACTCACGTTCATATTTGTAATGGTGATTCACTGTCGCGTGAATTTATTTTTCAACTGAAAAAATTAGCTATGTAGTTTTATCTATTATTTATCTCTATTATATATATTGGTTTCAGTACAGCTCAAAATTATTCGATCCCCACCGACCTTAAAAAAAAATATATGGCATCATTTCCGACACTCGTCTTAATAACCTGTTCTTGCAGAATTACTTTTTAGTGTTTCTATGACATGCGGACCTTTCCACATATTAGGGACAAAATTCGAAAACTGCATATAATAATTATCTACATACCTTACAACATTTCTCCTATAGTATTTTCTGATGAGTTATAAATTATGTACAAATTACTCAGCTATTCCCACATTATAATTAGATACTTGCTTTTAATCATATTATTTGACTGTTTCCAAATGTTTAGAAATAACGAAAGTTTCAGATCAGGAATGAAGCAACAAATATTAGCAACACAGGTAATGAACACACCAGCCGATATAACATGTGGACTGTTTGAATGACTACAAAACAACATTTAAAAATTCGAAAAACGGAAGCCAATGAAAAACGAAAGAATTCTCTTAAGATAGAAAAAAGAAATATGTTTACTTTCTGCTGTTGACAGAAAAACCACATTTTGAAACAACAATGTACTGCTTGGAGCAGAGATGGAATACTTTGAAGACTATCTTGCAGTGCTTGATTTGCTTTGTAAAGTGTTCACTGCAATATATGGATATCAGTAGGAGTTATCTCACTTTTAGCCAACTTTCATTTTGCTCATACGCCTTCTTAGGTTTTAGCTATATATTTTCTTTATGTGTTCCAGACTTCGGTGTGTAGCAGCAACCTGCCCTCGGTATGCTAACACTTCAATTAGGTCGTGTAACATATAAACGTAAGACAGGAGCTGTTCTAGTTCTAATGAAACTATTCAAATGTTGGTGGTTATCCGAGCAATGTAAATATTGTATTTGCAAATATGTTTCAACTTGTTATTTCAAATATATTAGTCTATAAAGTTTCCTCAAGTATGTAACAATACAAAGTTTATATTCAATCTAGTGTTATACACATGCCAGAGTGTAACAGTATAATGATCTATACTTTTTGAATACTCTTGCCGAAGAGTTTCTAAATTGTGCATTGAGTGACAACCAAGTGATAAAATGACATTGCCGTTTATTACAGAAAATTATTCATATACCAAAGAAACAAGTATGTGAGTCAGTGATTTGAGTTTTTCACGTAGCTGTAAAAATTGGTTAGTCATATCGTTTCCATGTCTGCAGTGTGGCAGCTTATAATGATGTATAGCACTGTGACATCACGCCGTAGACAAATTGCATCATTTCCCACTTGGTCACGTTATCCTTGTTGATATGATCTAAGAAAGACAACTGTTACTATCTATTCTGTAGTGGTCTTGAAGGAGTTACCTTCGTGTGTGTTGATTAAACACGTGACTTTTGTTTTCGTCTACGAGCTATTCTTTTGAAGATATCACCACTTATGATGATACAAGCATGCTATCAACATGGTGGCAGCGGTGAACGCATATCCTGATAACGTCTGCAACGTTGATTTTCGCTGGATTAACGCACAGAATTGAAGAAACTCCGGAAATTTGACCAAGCCAGGTCGCGAAAATAGATCACATTTAATTGAACATTCGTCCCGATTTGATTCGTTCGACATGGCGGACTCGTTAAAGCCACCTGGGACTTTAGATATTACTGAAGGAAACATAAGTGAAAACTTCAAGAGATGGAAGCGACAGATAGAAATATATTTGACCGCTAGTGGTTCCCAAAACAAAGACAAGACAGTTCGAACCAGCATCATTTTACACTGTGCAGGACCGAAGGTAATTGACATTTATGACCAGTTTGTATGAGCAAATCAAGATGACAAAAACGATCCAGACAAAGTTCTGCAACAGATTGAAGCCTACTGTAATCCACGGAGGAATGAAGTTCTTGAAACCCACAGGTTCTGGTGTGTGAAATATGATGACTTTACATCGTTCGAACATTTCCTTACCGAAGTTAGGAGAAGAGCAGAGTCGTGCAATTTCAAAGAAAAAGACAGAATGATAAGAGATAAAATTGTACTCAGCACAAGTGGTAAGCTCCAAGAATTGTTGTTGAGAGAAGAAAAACTTGAACTTGACAAGTGTCTTCAAACTTGCCGAGCATTTGAACAGTCAAATAGACATGTGCAAGAAATCAGACAAGACAAAGTACATGATTCGGTGAACAAAGTTGATAACGCGAAACCACGATCACAAGCAGGTGTATCTGGTACTGGATTGGTAAGACCGAAACTTAAGTGCGGTTTCTGTGGACTGTTTCATGAACGAAGCAAAGAAAAATGTCCAGCCTGGGGAAAGAGATGTAACAACTGTGGTGTAAAGAACCATTTCAAATCATGCTGCAAGAAAGTGCAAACAGTTGACCAAAATGACAAGCCCGAAGAAGCTACAGAAGAAGAATTCTGGCTTAACTACATTGACAGTTCGATCAATTCAAAGGCAAAAGCCAAAATGATTGTAAATGACTGTGATGTAACATTTCACATTGATACTGGGGCCCAGGTAAATACAATCCAACAGAGATTTGTCCGAAAATCTCAGAGAATACAGAAAGTGTCACATCTCAGAATGTGGAACAAGTCAACAGCGAAATCCTTAGGGGAGGCAACTCTGACAGTGACAAACCCAGTGAACAATGAAACTTATAACGTAACTTTTGTAATTGTGCCAAATGAGCTAGATTGCTTGCTAGGTTTGAAAGCGGTTCAAGAACTGAAACTGGTCACAATTAACACCGATAATTTTATCGGAAGCGTCAAACGCCACCTCGGAGATCTTGGTGAAGTGAACCTCAGACTCACAGATGATGCAAAACCCAGGGCATTGCCAGCTCGCAACATACCGCTGGCAGTGAGAACTGAGGTGAAAGAACAAATTGACCTACTGACAGAACGCGGCATTTTAATACCAGTTACAGAACCAACTGAATGGGTTAGCCAGATGGCAATTACAAAGAAGAGCAATGGATCGTGGAGGATATGTTTAGATCCTCAACCGCTGAACAAAGTGTTAGTGAGAGAACGATATAGACTTCCAACTTTTGATGACGTAGTTCCAGGATTACATAATGCCAAAGTATTCACGAAACTCGATGTGCAAGAAGCATATTGGCATATTAGACTTGATGAAAAATCCAGTCTACTTACTACTATGATAACACCGTTTGGAAGATACAGATGGGCTCGACTACCGTTCGGACTGAATGTATCCAGTGAAATATTTCAGCGGAAACTGAATGAAGCTCTTAGCGACCTTGAAGGCATATTTACAATTGCGGATGATATTATCATCGTTGGTTGTGGTGATAATGAAATAGCAGCTCAGAAAGACAATGATGAAAAGCTGGCAAAGCTTTACAAACGCTGTGAAGAGAGGCACATTGTTTTGAATGAAGGAAAGAAGGATATGGGCCCTGAAATCACTTTCCATGGACACAGAATCACGCCACAAGGTATCAAGCCAGATAACGATAAAATCAAAGCTGTTCTTGAAATGAATGCTCCGACGGACGTTACTGAAATCAAACGATTTTGTGGATTGGTACAGTATATGGCTAAATTTGTGCCAAATCTGTCTGAGACTCTTGAACCATTGAGAAACCTGACTAGAAAGAACACACCGTGGAAATGGACAAAACAATGCACGGAAGCTTTTGAAAGAGTGAAACAACTGTTAAAGCAAACAGATGTGTTAGCAATCTACGATCCAAATAAGGACTTGGTACTACAAGTTGATAGTAGTAAAGATGGCCTAGGAGCTGCTCTGCTGCAAGATGGACACCCACTTGAGTTTGCATCAAGATCTTTGAAACCAGCTGAAAGGAACTGGGCACAAATAGAAAAAGAAGCGCTTGCAGTATTGTATGGGCTAGAGAGGTTCGATCAGTACACATATGGTCGCCCAGTGATTGTTGAAAACGACCATAAACCTCTGGAAACCATCCTGAAGAAACCACTCAGTCAAGCACCAAAGCGGCTACAAGACATTCTAATGAAGATGTTTAGATACAATGTTACGTTTCGGTACGTCAAAGGATCTGAATTAATCATTGCGGACACACTAAGTCGTGCTTATAGTTTGTCAGATGACACTGAACTGACCAAGCTGAAAGTATGTGAGGTCGAAATGTTTGATAAAATTCCGGATGCGCGAATTACAGAAATCAGGAGAGAAACTGCCAAAGACACAACTTGTCAGTTGTTGATTGACCGTATTATAGAAGGATGGCCCAAAAACAAAAATGACCTAAAGCCTGAAGTGAGACCTTATTTCTCTATCAGAGACACACTGATCTTTTATGACGGTATAATACTGAAAGGGGAAGCTGTTTTAATTCCAAAAGCTTGGAGAGGACAAATTAAAGAACGTTTACATAGTGCCCACCTTGGCTTTGACAGTATGGTTAGGAGAGCACGAGGAACCGTTTTCTGGCTGGGAATGAATCAAGAAATAAGACAATTAGCAGACAATTGTGAACACTGCATGGAGAGAAAGCCAAAACTCCAGAAAGAGCCCCTGCGGCAACATGATGACGGCAACTACCCATGGGAGAAAATTGGGTTAGACTTGTTTGAAATACAGGGTAGAAACTATTTGCTGGCGATTGATTATTACTCAAATTTTATAGACGTTGATTTACTCACCACAACATCATCAAGTCAAGTCATTATCAAACTCAAGAAGCAGTTTGCGCAATTTGGAATACCTAGAATAATCATCAGCGATGGTGGACCACAATTTACGTCTGACGAATTCAGTCAGTTCACGAAACAGTGGGGCATTCAACATCACGTGACTTCTCCTCATCACCCAAAGTCAAATGGCAAAGCCGAAGCCGGTGTGAAGATTATAAAAGGCATGATGGTTAAATGCCTGAACTCTAGGACTGATCAGTACGAAGCACTGCTAGAACTAAGGAATACTCCAAGACAGGACACTGGTCTAAGTCCGGCCCAAATGATGTTTGGGAGAGAAACAAGATCAATGCTACCTTTGGTTCAAAAGAAGTCGCCCAGAAACAAGAAGCGAGATGCTAGGAAGGACTGTATCAAGAAAAGTTATGACCGCAGTGCTAGAATTAAACTAAAACTTGAAAACAGTCAGCCTGTATATTTCCGACACAAACCAGATAAACCCTGGAGAAAAGGTGTTATTACAGAATCAAACGACCGAAACTGTATTGTAACTTCAACGGATGGTGTTCAATACAAGAGAAATAGTGAACACATAAGACCGACATCAATCCCAGTACAAATCCGCGATAAATCACCGGAAAGAACAACTGTACAGGAGCAAACGGCTGATACGCATGTAAAGGAACCTGATCAGAGGCGTCCCGTACCAGAGTCGACATGCCTGGAATCAGCGACTACACCAGTTATAAGACCCAGGCGCGAAGTGAAGACGCCAACCTATCTCAAAGACTATGTGAGGTTTTGAGTCAGTTTTATGCAGTTGTGAGGGACATAATAATCCCCTGTAGTGATCTAGAAATGTTTTCAAGTGTTACAGTTATTGTTAGCTAAATTAGTTGAATTTATTTGCATTGCATTTTGATGACTGCATAGTATAAAATCCTGTCTTCTTTAAATCATTTTCAGTTAAAGTCTAGTCAATAATTTTTATCTAAGTCAAAAAATCCAAAGCCAGTACTTTTTGTAACTGTAAATTTTATAACCTGTTAACTTGTTCATAAACTGATGTTTTGTTTAGATCTCAATTAGTTTCGTTAGAGAAAAAGGGATGTTGATATGATCTAAGAAAGACAACTGTTACTATCTATTCTGTAGTGGTCTTGAAGGAGTTACCTTCGTGTGTGTTGATTAAACACGTGACTTGTGTTTTCGTCTACGAGCTATTCTTTTGAAGATATCACCACTTATGATGATACAAGCATGCTATCAACAATCCTGTCACCAAGCCGTCCAGTCCTAACACTAACATCTTAATGCTGAGCCCCAAGCGAGGCAGCTGCTAGGGCCATTTTTATTAGTATTTCGTATGACTCGGCCGGGAGTCGAACCAGCGTCATCCCGCATCCAAAGTTAATGCTCTAGCCACTTAGGACACATGAGAGGAATAAAAGGCACAAAGTAAATGGCATGCTGCATAAAAGCTGTCATGTGTCAATGAGTTTAAGATTTGTGCCTCATTCAATCCAATTTCCATGAATTATTTTCCATCGTTCAATGATTGCGGCGTAATATATAACTATGACTAACATTTACAAATTCATTGTTAATTGTCTGTTTATAACATAAAAGACACAAATGTGATTACAACTGTTCTGAATTTATCAAGCTGGGGCTAAGTGTGTGTGTGTAAATTTCAGAAGCTTGGGAGAGTTGTGGGAGTGATAATTAAACACTATTCACTCTGGCATAGTGTTTAGTGGAATACTATACATAAATATGATGTGAACAAATCATTTATTATCTTATTTCGTAACATTATCTTTCATACAAGTCTACCTGCATTAATTATACTTATGCATTTTAATCCCACGCAGACATGATTGTCTCAGTTTTGCATTTGGCCTGCTTTAGTCTCGACTTTTAATGTAAGTTCCCTGTCATCATGGATATAAACGAGATTCTAATCTTCTTTTGAAAGCTCTCGTTCATTACGTAGTGATACGTGTGAGGAACCACTTTTGGATTTAAAAAAAGATCATGTATGAAATTGTCCAATTATAGTGCCTATTCAAAGGTTTATTAAGTCTGAAAGTCACAGGGAAAATTACGTGAATCGGTTAATCCTAATATAAACACGTAATACCGTTAAGACACATGGATACAGAGGTAAAAGTGTCCTTTGTAAACAATGTCAAAATTTCTATACCTCAACATACAATGCTACCGGAGAACAGCTTTTAGGCGTTAATTTTACAATTGTGGAGTAATGAAAAGAACACATAGCATGAAACAAACTAATTTAATTCCTGCGACATTTTGATAGAAATACACAATTGCAAATAGCACATTACAGCGACCTTTAAAGTTGGCAGCGTACCAGTGCTCAGTAACTCATTTAAAAAAGGAATCATTTTTTTGTCTATTTAGAATAGTCATATGCTGAATGACTCCCTGTCGGTTTAAATTTGAGTTGGTCAGGAATGCATTTGTTTATCTGTCGATCAAGCTAAATTCTGCATATGTACCACCTGACATGAAATTCTAGAAGGTTGGATGACTAGTTTTGCCATTGATAGTTTGGACTCGTAAGCTTGAAAAACACGAAATTCTTTTTATATTTATTCTCAGAAAGAGATAGGTTTAAACATTTGTTTTTGTTGAAGATGATTAAATCCGTTTCGTATTGAAGTGCAGTGAATTTACCTATAGAATGTGATTTCTTTTGCAAAAGTGAACCAGTCCTAGACATTGCAGTACATTGTCACGCTATCAATCATTTTTCTGAAAGATACTGAATGTTAGCAGTAACTACCCATATAGTACATATAGAGGTGATTCAAGATGCAGAATAGCAAGTATATTAATTTCAGCAACTAATCATATACCATAGGAACAAAAAAAAAAAAAAAAAAGAAAAATGAGCTGATGCATGAACACAACTGTCGGTTGTTCTTCATTTGAGATCGGTGGACAAAATTCACAATGCATTATTTTGTACCCCACTTTTCACGAATGATTAATTCAGCATACAATGATCGCAACATACTCCAAACCCAGGAATGATATTCAGAAATTCCACCCAGGAGTGATATTTGCAAATTCATAATTAATTTATTGTTTATAAACGTATAAACATTTCCATGTGATTTAAAATGTTTTCAATTCCTGAAACTGTGGGCAAGTGTGGGTATGATGCTGAAACGCTATGTAGACGAGGGCATTATACGTATCCATGCAGACATAGCGACTTATACTTTATAAAAGTCGCATAGGTACAATGTGTTTGCTTTCATCTATACCTTTGGTGTAGGTACCGTTCCACGACCTTTTAAAAGCTGCATATACCTGTATATATATTGCAGCAATATGACTGAACATTGTTAAAGCTATGTTACAAATCCAGATCACACACACACGCACGCACACAAGAAAACAATATATTATTGTCATATAACTTTAATGTCACCGTGCTCCTTAATGAACTGTAGAGCCCGATCTAAACATATCTAAACGTGCTGTGTTTTATTTAATTAATTTTTGTCTGTATAAGTTGTTGTTCTACAGTCGTTTTTAGCATCTAATAAAACGTGACACTGTTTGCACCTGTACATAAGAAGGACGCACATGTAAGAGGTCGATAGATGGCACAACAGTCGGCATGAAAAGACGCTATACCCATTACAAGGATTCCAAAAATCTGGGGCAATTTGTCCAAATACATTAAGCATTTATTTCAAAGAAGCCTCCCTGACTAAGTAATTATGAAGTTTTATTCGTGATCAGAAGGTTAGGGACTCGAATCTCACCATCTGTTACCGTGATGTGTAAATGGTCAAATTACTTTAACTGCCTTGAGACTATATAACCGTCAAAGTGTTGACGTGCCGTAAAACATCACACACAAACCTAACCCTTTTGCTTAGCAAATAGGAATTCATGAACGTTGATGTTGTGTATTATTCCCTGTTATTATACCAAGTAAGAAGAATAAAGTTTTGTTATTTTCTACTTCTATCCGATTCTGAGTAAAATAAACAAATCTGCTGAATATCTTGAATGGTATGAGAAACAAACACGAAAACATTATTGATCAAAAGAACGTATGTTACACCAGAACATGTTTAATTTTTCACAGAAGTTGTTTATTCTTAAGCAGTTAAATATGACCCTATCACAGCGACTTTCCTGATTCTCAAATTCCAAAATCTTTCATAAGACTTTACAGCCCAATCACATTTTCTGAATTGGCGAACTATAAATCACATTTGTTCTTGTTTATTGAATTGCGATACTTCTCCGTGTAAAATACGGATTGAACATGTTGAATTTCCTATTGAAGTGAACGTTGGTCTGTATTCACACACACACACACACACACACACACACTCATACATACATACATACATACATACATACACACATCCATGCATACATATATGATGATGATGATGATGATTATTATTATTACTATTATTGTTATTATTACTCATATTATTATTAGTAGTATTATGATTAATTTTATCATTTTTATTATTCAGTACACCACTTGAATATTTCCATCAAAGATTATTCTTACTACTGCGAGCACGCGGTAAATTCCCACTATTATACATATATAGTATATGCCGCTTTAGCTGGAATTAGAAGCCATTGATTTTGTCCTGGAATGATCTAACACCAAAATCACACACCGTACAAGTAATTGTTGCACTGGGTGGTGGGTTTTGTTTTAAGGCACATTGCGCACGTTACAAGACTTGTGGTTCATATATTTTCGCTTTAAGTAAGGGATTATTCTTGACGCAAGTACTCAAAATTCATTCATAAGTTTCAAGGTTGAGTAGTAATGTAAAGCAACTAAACGTCACGTGAGTTGAGATCGGGACAATCTTTCTTAAATGTACAATCTTAATTAATTTCTATTTGGTTTTGTTCAAATGACAGGTTCATTTATTTATTGCAATAGTTCATTGCATTCTTAAAGTACTTGAACGTTTCGAATTACTTGGAAATATCGCTTTTTTAGACACTGTGAATGTATCTAAAGCCATTTTGTATTGTATCTCGTGGTTCTGTTTTGATATGTTTCCTTTTGTATTGTAGACAGTTCCATTGTAATTTTAAATTTATTTTTTGTTTTCATTATTTTTCGTTATGTTTGCTTTAGTACAATATAATCGGAAAACATACAATACAAAGTTTTGGAGCCATTGAAAGAGATGAAGCGATAGTTTCCGTTGATCTTGATGAGGTTACATCATTTCATGCGCCTATTCCTGAAATGTTCGATTTTTTTACTGGTATCGTCGTCTTCTTGAGTTTAAAATAGACACAGACTTAATATGAAAATTATGTGTAGCTTGTGTTCCGTTTGAAGGCGGTGTACGCATCGTTTAGTACTTTTGATGGCGTGGATTGAGACACCGTTGAGCGAAATAGGGAAGGCGAACAGAGGAGATTTAGGTTCTTGGCATCGGAGAAAAAACGCTGGACCACAAGCGTACAGAGCAGTTTGTGCTTGTAGATGGTCATAGTCTTGCAATTACACACACGTTAGCAACTACAGTCTATTTGATATGCCTCCACTACTGCTAGTGTAACCTGGGAGTGAAACAATGGTCATCAGACTCCTGTGCGGCTACATTAATTGGGCGTGGGTCGACACTAGACATGGTGGTCTTTGGAATAGCCCTAATGGATACAAGGTCTCGAACAATGGGGCCTTCCGAGAGACGTGATGAATCGGGTGGCTATTAATGAACAACTCACACAATACCCCGCGGAGCCTTTGCCAACCGAATGTCATCAGTCATCTCTTCATGGTTTGACAGTTGTTTTAGGAAGTCTAAGGAAAACGATGTTACTCGTAAAAAGCAGATCTGGGCTCCCATCGCAATGTTATGGCTTATAGTCAAGAAAGGAATGCGAAAAGAACATGCGGTGGCAGAAATCAATGTTTACTACAAGAAACAGTGAAAAGTGTAGCTGCAGAAAAGTAAACAAATCGGTTGCATTATAATCAGCAAATTTTCAGTACAGAGTGCAAACGACAGCAGACCCAAGAAACGCTAGCAGGATGATGAACAGGGACAGATGGATCTTTTAATAACCACCTAGCTTGCGATATGTTCTCTCTCTACTTATTGCAATCCGTCCCTTATGTACTGCTATAGATTGCAGACCCCGTTCACGTTCCTCCGGGCCTTCAGGTGTGAATGCGTGGTCATCTTACCAATGAACAGTCTGGAATTATTTGGTACTGACACCATAGCGGTTGCAACAGACTCTAAGTCTATGATGCCATAGCAAATGTTCAGACTAAATACATTTAGAGCGTTCATAAAGGCGAAAACATGCAATGCATGCTACACTTAAGTGTGTAACAGATGCCAAAAAATGACAATAGTACTCCTATAAAGGAACCGTAGTGTGTAAAATATTAGGAGACCCAAGCCTCCAATGATAACGTAGCTGATATGTCGAAGACCAAATATTTGAGATTCATCAGGTAGCATGTCTAAAAGTCAGATACAACAACACGCAGGGCCGACGATCCCTTTACTGTGTACTGTCGTTCAAGTCTTAAGGTAGAAGAAGCCGAGGCATGACAACTCGTGGAATCGCTGTCTTCGGTAACATGAACACGCTATTTCGTTTCCCCAGTAGCTGGGGATGAAATGTCGGTACGGTAGCAATATCTGCTTGCAAGCCTGCCATGTTCTTTCGCTGAAACGGTCCGAAATACGTATTTGGATAAGAAATACTTTCCACAGTTTATTATTTGAGACGAACATTTGCAGTCACCCGCTACATTCTACAGAACTCTCTCGAGGCTGGTTAATGCATAAATAGCCGGTCAGCTGGTAAATGGTGTTTTGACTGGTACTGCTGTAGTTGCTTGGTAAATGGGCGACTGAACCGCTTCATAATGTCACGCGCACTCATCAACTGAACGAAATGTTTGGCAAACAGTGAGGATAAACACTGACACGTGGGAGCAGACTGTGGTGTTTGGCACACCTCTATTGGAGCAAAATCCAATAGGACTGCCACAGCAGAACAGAGGAAGCAGACAAGGAAAGCCTCAGCCAGTGACCCTAGTTGTTACATCCGTGTCGATCATAGTTTTTCGCACGTTAATTCTTGTAATCCTTGGACGTCAATTGTTTTTCTGTTATTCTAATTGCTGGCAATATTTAATATGGTTAATGGTTACATGAATGTACGTCCGCGTATCAAATTGAGTGGAAAAAATAAATGATCAGCCTGATGAAATTTGTTGGGAGTTTTCTCAAAACAACATTAACATGAAATCTTCCATAGCTCGTGTAGGAAAATTTACCACACCGTTTCTTTAGGTACCTACTCTCGAGTAACCCGGAAGGTAAGTTTTTCCGCTTCAGTTTTTAAGAATGTCTATAACGGATATCAAATGTTTGTTTATGTTAACATTCTTGGAAGACATCGTAGAGGAAACTGTTACTGGAATTTACCTCATTTATTGCGCACGATGGTGATATAATGATTCTATAGTGCGAGAGTAGGTTTCATAATTTTGTCACAGTTCATGGTTGTTGAGAGTACCTTCGTACTGTCGTTGCTCATACTGCGAGCGATACTGGTTCCTGCATACAATGTATACAATGCATTGGAAACCTGGTCAATCGTCATAACTCTTTATGTGTATTCGCACGCTAGATGCGTTAACAAAACTAGCTTTATCCATAGTAAATTATGGTCATTTTGCTTATGTCTAAACAAATACAAATATAAACCAAACCTGATGAAATAGTAGCCAAATATCAAATTGTTAATATTAGGCTACAACGTTTACTCACATTCACAGTAATGTTTTTTCAACTGGTGTTTGTAAAACCTGCTTTCCTGCTACCATTATATAGTTATCTATGTAGATATAGAGCTATGCTGTTGATCCTTCTAGTTTGTAGATGATCATGACGTTGATAACTGGCTTGCTTTCTGTAAGTGAATAGCCAACCATGCCTAATTGTGCTCTTAACTGTCTGTGGCACACTAGAAAGAAGATATCGATTGGTTTAGTGATCAGTAGTTGACGTGCCTCAGTTCGGAGATCTAAACTGCTTGCGATTCAGCACTGCCCTTGCAATTCTCCTCCTTTGTACCCTTGAAATTCTCCTACTTTGTAGCTCAAGCATCGACATGACTTTACCAGGTGAAGCGATCATGTGTACCATTTTCTCAAGACTTAGGGAGAATGTTGAGTGTTTCAGGGATGACTTAAGGGAATCTTTGAAGCTTTAATTCAGATCACTTTCTCTCCTTCAGTTAGTTATACAAATCTTCATAGGTAGTCGCTTGTTTGAAATCCTGCTGACGTGGCTTGCCCATCTCGAGCTTGATTAAATCAGAGTAATTTTGATGTCTGTTAGTGAATTAAATTCAGTTTCTGAGACGTTGTTCTGCCACCAATACCTCGTCATTCTCTGGGGGCAATCCACGTGATGATTAGTTTTTTCTGGCATGGCGTCTGTACTCTATCCAGGTTGCCCAGTTATGCAACAGTTTCGGCAATACAATGATTATGCAAACCTTAAAATTGTATTTATTTACTGCGCTCCCACACATTTGCACACAGTCTGTTATAGGCTTCGCCTGCTTTAGCAATTCTAACAGAATTGATTTCATCATTTACTGTGATGATATTTTCCGCGAAAGGCTTTACTGGTGCAGGTTGGGGTATTGCCTCTGTCTTGTCATTTTAATTGTTAACTAGAAATCGTCCCCAGCTGAATAGAAATAATCGATAATGTGTTGCATGTTAAATTCAGATTTTTCATTCAAGGAGCAGTCGTCAGCAAAGAAGAGATCACGAACAGTCTTTTTCTGTAACTAGGAAGATATCAGTACGCATGGCACAGAACATCATGCTGATTATATTTGGTCTCGCTTGGCTCCATTGGTCACTAAGAATTTTTCAGATTGCTGTTCATTGCTCCACATTTTAAAGAATACACAGCTTTTAAAGCGCGTCAGTTAGTTAATTATGACGCACGCACTTTGAGACTTTGAAATACGCACATATGATTTAGTTGGGACTTCGCCAGAAGGAGAATGATTTTTCTCAGAAATAATGATATCTCATAATCTTTGATTATTACGTATCCAGTAATGTTACTATTATTACCTATCTGACTTGGACTATTCACTTTCATATCTTCTGATAAGCTGTTAAAACGCTTATCAAAGTCTCGACAATCTCACCAATCTTTCACTACGAATGCTGCTGGTAAGTAGTTTTCTCTTTCATGCTAATAATTTACCAAATGATTCAACAAATAATTATTATTTAATTTGCTCCATACGTTCATAAATAACAGCATTGCTTCAAAGCTTGCCAAGACTGATCTATATTTATTTCTACCAAAGCTTTCGAGATAGAAACAACCTTTGTCATATGTACAGAATACATTTCATCAACCATGTCAGTGGATGAGGTGTATTCAAAACACGACTGATTAGCCAAAACATAATCAAATATCGAACCTGAATAACCTTGGATACACGTATTCTTCAATATGACTTGGCCTGCCACAAATCTTCCACTTACAAACTTTAGATAAATAATTTGACTTATATCAATAAACTTCTTTTCTTACTATTTTACTTCCCTTTGATCGTGGTTTTTCACGGTCGTCTGGTTCATATTTGTTATGTCTGTTTAAAGTATTGAAGAAGGCGATAAGGCGCTATCCAGTTTAACATCAACATGTTCAGTACCTGAATTAGCATATACATTGGCAGAACAAAATGAGATTTATAGTCCTGGTTGTTGGCCTTTATTTGAGCTATTTCATTTTGTATGATAGCAAACACAGATTCTTCTGGTTGAACTGATGAACCTGCATAAGATATATCGGCAAATCAAAAAACAAGATTACAACATTCTTAAACGTGATCACAAGACAACCAAAACTTTACGGACGAGTTATGGTTCTTGAAAATGTACGTGTTCTTTAAAGCTGATTGACGCGGGGGAAGATATGGTTCACTATTAATTTATGCTTACTAATCGTACTTTCATCTCATATAGAAAGCTATAGTAAAACGTTTACTCCCTATATGAAATTGTCCAGCAGCAACAAATGCGTTACATTTGCATGTATTGACATTACTTTAATCTTCTTTACTTCATCAATATATAAATTTAACCAAGTATCAAACATTTATAGTATTTTAGATACATTCTCTTAACATAATGGAGCTATTATCACATTGTTAATTGTTCTTTGCACTAGTAGAGGAAATCTCGTTATAGGCAATGTCATGTGACAACTTCTTCACTTCTCCTATACTGTATCCTTATCTTTCATATGCAGAAAATTTGACAATGTTTGGTAATGACATCTTGGTTGATGTTAGTCTGTGGGTTCGTTTCAATAATATCCCTGCTGTATTCAATACAGTTACCTCACTCATTTACTGCCTTATCGTACGTTTGCTGTCCTATCAGTTATAACTACGCTCTGTTTGGACATTCAGTAAATACAAGGTTATATTATTTTAACTTAGCAACCTAGGTTTCCCTCATTTTTCTGTAGAAGCGCTTCTCACTGGTTTATTGTTCAATCATATTTCACAATTCGCTTCGTATTTCTTGTCTTAACGTTTTTAATCTTCTGTTAACCATTGACTGACTTGGATGCATTTTGTTTTTGCCGAAATTGACCTGAATACTTCGACAGATGTCTTCAGAAAGCGGGGTGTACTCATCTGGGTCGTTGCCGACACAATAGGTTTGCTCTATGTATGGGTGGGAATAAACTGATTCTGCTGAAAGTTATCCATCCACGTTGCCGACGTTATCGAAGCCTGACATTTGTATGCGTTGGTACGCGGCTGTCGACTAGAAAAGTTTCGACTACTCAAGAAACCTCTAATTCCATTTGGCATAGATCATTGTAAATGTTCTGTATGACCCAATTCGCGACAAGGGCTCGAAATAATTTCAACACCCTGCACAAACAGACAGAAAAAGTAATCATTTCGGCAGCACTGAAATTCGCCCGTTTTCGTCATGAAAATTCACAAATATTCGTATCATATTCACTGTACTATTTGGTAATGTCTGGGAAAATCTCAACACAGCAATTCTATACCTGCTTAACCAGTAAATACCCATTCAAAGGGATGCATATGTTGGACTAATTGTTCGAACTTCCGTTACATGTCACTCTATCAAGAAAGTGACATACTTTCGATGTGCTGTGAATTAATTTAACAGTGGCATAAATTGAACTCTGAATTCTTTATTAAAATGTATGCAAAATGTACATAAGGCGGAGTAATGTTCACTGTCCCTTTCGACTCGATATGTAATGATACTATTAATAATAATAATAATGATAATAATAATGATCAATATTGCTTTGTTTCTTGTGTCTTCGTGTTTTTTTATCCACAATGCTTTGTTAATTTGTAATCAAGATATAATATATAGTTAATGCGAGCTACCTTTATTGAACATCACATTTACGTGCATCAGGCGATATATGCGGAATTACATATATACCACTTTACGAGGTTTATACAGCGTACAATGAACTTGTTTCGAACGAATCTGATATATATATATATATATATATATATATATATATATATATATATATATATATATATATATATAGATAATGAAGAAGGAGAGTAAATCTATGAGTGAATTTCACTATACATAAATTTTAAATTGCTACCTTTTTATGCGGAATTATATCAACTTAGTTTATGAATCAGTCCTGCAGAACGCTTTCAGTTTCTATCTATAGTCGGTTGTAATAAATAATGATCCCTCAAATTTGTCAACACACAGGTAACCTCACCTTTCAAACTAGGCATTGAACACATATTAGGCACTAAAAACATTATCGGTATAGATCTAGCTTATCGCACCATTCAACCTGGTCATAAAATACAGGTATATATTTCACTTTCCGAAAGTTATGTTTAACACAAAACTACTTTAATCTGCTTACTTTAGCCATCATACAGATTTAAGTTCCACAGTTCATATTTTGTACAGAGACTATACTTATCCATTCGAAAATAAAGAGACAATTGCATGATTACAGGTATGAGGAAAGAGACATCATGCCTGATCATTTAATGCATTCATGGTCAAGTGAACGCATGATGTCACAAACATTTAAAGCTCGGTTAGAAGTATTACATAGACCAGCCAAGGGATCAGTGTGCCAGGATTCATGTGTAGGTCAAATTACATTTGTAAACACGAAGGATATAGGTGATTTCGATTATATCTTATGTAATCAGTCTGCTGTTTACTTGTTTGTGACCATTTGTCGCAAACCCATCCAGATCATATACTGGTCATGATGCCATACATTTTAGAATGAAAGTAAGTGATTTTGTTTGTAAAATTAATAGATGGGAGAAAAGCACCAGTTCTTTTAAATCTAAATATATCTTGAAGACTGATGTGCTAAATGAATTTAGTGATATTAACCTTCCCATCAGTCAGAGTGAATTACAATGGCTAACTGAGAAATATATTGTTGAATATTAATGTAAATCAGGAAATAAATGAATCGAACATGGAAATCACCGAGGCAACATAATTCGGGAACTGTGGCTAGCTTAAAAAACTCCCTATTACCAAATATATGCATAAGTACAGCCACTGAATTTGAATTCGTCTTGGTTTGTGGAAGAATGTTTACGTCAGTGAATATAATCTGATAAATGCCGACATGAATGCATGTAAATAACGTAACAAATTGCTTAGGTATCACTCTTATGTGTGCCATAAGTAAATTATTTACTAGGACATTAAATAATAATCTTGTTGAATTGGCGGAGGATCATCATTTATTTGTCAAAGCACTTTCTTAACGAATATAGGTCCATAACAATAATACCCCCGTTATTGTGGAGTGAAATTCAAAGTCCGGAAGTACAGCTTCAGACTGCAGATAAAATGTCGTGGATTCGATTCTCACCATGGAAGTTTTACCTATCATTGAGCAAGATAATTAATAAACATAGCTTTGTGCTGGTTCTATATAGAAAGCCAGCGATCGTAATTAATATAAGCTGTACGAACTTTCTTTATAACGATGAAAAATAGATTCGTTTTAACTAAGCATTTCAAACGATGTGCATTGACAAAAATAAAAAACATATAATAATATGCCACATATTTTTATGGGCAATTTCACATCATAGTATCATGGGGACATGGAGGGTGAAATGTGTACGAAATCGGAGTCGAAAAAACGAGGGTGAGTTTCTTAATACATTTTAAAATCATACAGTCATCACCTACGATTACATATGCATGCATTTGTGTTAGGTTCAACAGTTCATTTATTGTACAGAGACTATAGTTAGCCAGTTCAGAATAAAGAGACAATAACAAGATTGTAGTTGTGATGATAAAAACATCATGCCTAATCATTTAATGCATTCATGATCAAGTGTACGCATGAGGTCACGAACATTTAAAGCTATGTAAGAGGTTTCACCTTGAACAACTAGGTGACCAGTATGCCAGGAGTCATGCATAGGTTAATTTGCCATAATTGTAAACACGAAAGGTAGAGGTGTTGTCGATTGTCTCTTATGTAATCAATATCCTTTTTACCTTTATTTGACCATTTCTCGCCAGCCCATCCAGTTCAAATTCTGGTCATTGTGCAATATATTTTAGCATGAAAGTAAGCAATTATTTGTAAAATTATTAGACGGGAGAAAAGCACCACTAATTCTAAATCTAAATATATCAGGATGCTTGATGAGATTAATGAATTTAGTGACAGTAACACCAGGCAGAGAGAATTGCAATGGCTTACTAAGAAATAAATTGCTGGATATTAATGTAACTTGGAAAATGAATGAATCGAACACAATATTCACAGAGGAAATATAATTAGGCAGCTGTTGTTTACTTCGAAAACTCGTTATTACCAAATATATGCATAAGTACAGGTATTTAATTTTAGTTAGTCTTGGTTTGCTGAAGAATGTTTTCGTCAATGAATATAATCTAATAAATTTCGATATATATGCATGTAAATATAGGAACTAATTTCTTAGGTATCACCGTTCTGTGTGTGTTGGTAAAATGTTCAATAGGACATTAAATAAAAAAATTGCTTGTGGAATTGGCGGAGGATCATCAGGTATTTGTCAAAGCACGTGCTTTAGGAATATATGTACGTAACAATAACAACCCCATTATCCAGGAGTGAAATGCATAGTGCAGTGGTACAGTTTCGGACTGCATATAAAAAGTCGTGGATTAGATCCTCGCCGTGATAGTGTTGCCTATCATTGAGCAAAGGTAATTAATAAACATGGCTGTGTACTGGTCCTCTACAAGAAACCAGAGGGTGTGAATAATATAAGCCGTAAGAACTTTTTCCACATTCGATGAAAATAGATCTGTTTAAATTAAGCATTTGTAACGATGCGCTTTAACAAAAATAACCCCAAAAACCAAAATAAAAAATAGGCCCTATATTTGAATGGATAATGTCATATTATTGGTTTTTGCTGATAAGCTTGGTGAAATGTGCAGTCGATTTTTCGTTGGAAAATTGAAGGTACTTTTCGTAATACATATAAAAATCATACAAACATAACCAAAGAGTAGATAAGTATGCATGGTAATAAGTTTTGCGACCTGCTAGTTTCAATGTTGTGACTTTTCAGTTTTTAACGTTATACACTTGATTATATTTCTCTGTTATTTTTTTTCCGAATCAATGCATACTTCCTTTTATAGTGATGTATTGTTCTTGCTAACAACATTTATATGATAAAATATAACTTATGCTCAGTTTTCATGGATAAATGAAATGCTTAGCTTTTAAAGCATAACTGTGTTTATTAAACGCCCGTCGTAAGACGGTCGTATTATCTGATGGCTCGTGGCGTCTGTCTGTCCGTCTTTCTTAAATTCGTGTCCGAGCTATAATTATTGAGCCAGTTCGTATATTCGAATTAAACTTAGTAGGAATATTACTAGGCAATGTATCGGGCGCAACTTTCAACTCAGTTCGTCCAAGGCTACTCTCAATATTGATTAAAGGTCAAATTGTGCCCGGGTTGTAATTATTTTCCCGGATAGTGTGTTCCAGTATAAATTGGTACACACGCCACTGAGATCGTGACGCAGATACACATATGCTGTCCAATTAGTAGGCACTCTTGCTATTTTATCAGTTCACCTTATCATGGGAGTTGCCATTTGTCAACATGTTAACCTTCTGCGCACCTTAAACGCTTGATTATATACAGTCTTAATTCAACAGACTTGACAACAACATATTTCAATAATTACTCAATTCCTGTCTTTAACCAGCAATATTCCTTTATATTAACTAGATGTATTAAGCTTCGTTTACAATTGTAATAATGTACCTTGTGTCTAATTTTGATCAGTCGTATTGTCCTTCATTAATATAGACAATATGTGAAAACCAATATCTATCTATCTATTTCTCTCTCTCTGTATATATATATATATATATATATATATATATATATATATTGCCTGAAACAAGGTAGACGATATGTTTAGTTGGTCTGCGAAGGTATTTTCCTTTAAAGGTAATAGATCTGGATTATTTTCATAGAATTGTTCAAATATATTTTTATTGCTTTATAATAACAAATATAAAATAATCTGAATCACAAACCACCAAAATAGTTGCACTAAACATACAAAAAATAAAAGACACAAAGAAGGTGTATGGTCATGGTTATGCGTCAGGGTTAACTATTTCAAACCTGGCGCTATTTATTGCAACTCGAGCGTCATGTAAAGATATGGCCGAAATGGACCCCGGATAGCTAATTATAACTTGGGGATTCCACTTTGGCCATAAGAGGCTTCTTGTAATTTATAGTTAGTAATAGATGCGCTGTTTGATTGGTAAATGTAAATTGTCCAT
Source organism: Sinohyriopsis cumingii (assembly GCA_028554795.2). NCBI lineage: Eukaryota > Metazoa > Mollusca > Bivalvia > Unionida > Unionidae > Sinohyriopsis > Sinohyriopsis cumingii. The sequence goes on from CM068835.1 coordinate 62,871,102, forward strand.
CTATTTCGTTGAATCATTTCATGCTTTGAACAAGTGTAGCCACAAAGCCTAATGCGGAACAATCGTCAGGTTCACTGAAAATTTGATATGCTAAAGTTGCATTTGGTAAATTGTGTGGCGCTTGTGCTTTGTGTACTTATTTCACTGAACGACTTGAATACACCTTTAACTAAATGATCGCGGCAACTGTCTTCGTGGAATGTTATTAAAAATAAAGCATTTTTGTGATTAAACTTTACAAAATGGTACAAGTACGACACCTTTCCGCTGGACACCAAATTATGCACAAATGGGATAAAACAATTTGTGTAGATAGGTCTATAGTTTTGCAAATTTATCATCTCCGCGAGAATGAACTTTGCAAGTAAGTGAAAAATGATATTTATAATATACACTTTTGATGAGTCGGGGGTACAAATTTGTGTTTACTTTGACGAGACGGGTCTTAAATCTTTGCGGTTCATTTTATTTTTCCTCTAACGAATGTAGATACTGTACAATTTTTCTATTGATAAGTATCACTGGACGGACGTGTTCAATAATCAAAATCGATTGATATCGATTCCAGCTCTATACCTAATCAAACATTTACACAAAGTTAAATAATGTGTACCTGTCCTGGTATTCTCTAATGAAGCGAGGAAATCAAATCTAATCTGAGGATTGTACAGAAATAGGGTGGCAATTTCTATGGCCTTTTTGAAGTAACATTTTCTCTGGCACGTGACACAGTTCTTGACAATGCTGCTCACATCCTTGTAAGAACGTTTCCAGTAATATCTCCTGCTCCATGTCTTATTCCGTGTAATGAAGAAACAAAATATTCTTTGTATTCAATATGGTTTGTAAAGAATACAAATATACAAAATATTAACGCTATTCCTACATGATGCAGTTATATTTAATCAAGGTTCAAGTAGATAACGACATTGTTTAATATATTAGTTAATGTATATTCTACAAATTGAGAATTATGGTGCTTATTTTAGTACTTTCCATAGATATTGCTAACTACAAAAAGAGTCTTGATTCTCACGGCCTGAGGGCAGATTTACTGCCACTACTTTTTTAAAATTTATCACAAACTTATACATCGTGCCTATTTTAAGGAGATACATTAGGTAAATATATTTACATGTTATCACTATTTAAATGCTATTCAAATTCATATAAGTAATACACCAACATTGTAATTAAAGTACAACCATAATCGAGAAAACGGATTGCAAATTGTTTTCTTGTTCTCGTTTTAGGGCCGTTCATCCATTCATCAGCCTACGAAAATTTGATGTGGGTTGGAAATTCCGATTGAGAACTTTTCGTTCCATGTTAGATAAATTTCTCATCAAGTGTGCGTGGTCATTATGTAATACGTTATTTTTTAGTTTATTAATACACTTTTGCGAGAAAGCTGTTAACAAATTAGGCAAGGTCAAAAAACTCTTCTGACAATATTTTTAGACAATTCCACTTCTAATATAAACTTGAATTTTATATCACGTTACCCAAGATAAAAATCATAGATATTGAAGTTCAACGACTCTTCAACATGTTACGGGTTAGTTAGTGTCTCCCCAGAGAAAGCGGGACGACACTTCGGAATCGGAAAACTTGCTCTTACCATTGAATAGATTCCTTTCTTTCTTTAACGTGCGCTGTAGATAAACCAGCTGAGGAAACAGATGAATCCTACTGGCACCGGAAAGTCGTTGACCAGGGTCGTCCGGTTTCAAGTCCACCGTGCTATCCATTGGGACAACGCCAGTCCCTTAGATATTAAAATAACAATTAAATACAATGTACTGTAATAATCTTCATATATATCTTCTGAAAATATCAATACATCAGTCATGTAAAATGAATATCAATGAAATCCAATTTACATTCATAAGACCTAAATGTTTAAATAGGATGTAAATAAATCAAATTATTTTTAATTCATAATTATATATCATACAAATAAATGTGCACAAACTAATACAAGTACAAGCATCATTCTGAAATATATGTATCTAATTCACACAGTATACATTAATAAATCAGTCACCATATAATGCTCTTTTTATAATTTAATCGTCATATATTTAACTTATTCATTGCATAATTAACATAATAGTAAACAATCCAGTCCCGCAAAAAGGAAATGTTCAAAGTGCAAGGGTAAACACAAATTTTACTATCACAGATTAACATCGTAAAATAAGTATTGCTTCGATTCTGCTAGTAAAGGTTTTCTTCCATTGCCCAATTGATCTAGGTTTGGACATAACTGAACCACTTTTCAACAAGAATCGGAGACTCATACAAAAATTTGGACCATGTTTAGTTTAATGTGGCCTCTATGGTTAGCGAAACTTTTCTGTATAAACATATAGGGGAACATAAGTCACACCTATTTTGTCAAGAAATAAAGTCGTTTTGAACAAATTTGACATAAAATAACACAAATATTAATTCTGCTAAATATTTGGAACTTTAGCGAGTAGTTTTAGGGAAGAATTTTAAAGTTTTGTATGTACGCTTTTAAAAAGAAACAAGCCTCATCACTAGAAAGATTTTTTAAGAAATCAACCTGATTTGAACAAACCTGACAGATTTATGCAAAATTGTTTGTAAATCTGACCAACAGTTTCAGAGATTGTTTAAAAATTCTCTCTTCGTTACCAATACAATCAGAATTCTTGCTTTGCGATTGCCTAAGCGGTTTCAGAAAAGATGTCTTTTGAAGCAAAGCATTGGCGACGAGCGAAGAGTGATCAAAATAGATCACCAGGTTAGCTAATAATAATGTCATCACCAACATTATAGCGTATTTTATTGATTCAATTTTAAACGGAAATTGCAATCCATTATCTATAAGATGATGTAGGACTTGAAAGAGGCATAACGAAATTATCAAAGGTTATCTTGCCAGTTGATAAGCTCAAAAATTAGCACAAAAAACAAGAAACTTTTGTTTTCAGCACGCCTACATGCCCTCCATGTTCCGGACTGTATAAACGTTTACGTCCTTATTTATTTATCACTAAAAGACATTTATGTTCTCACGATACAAAAGTTTTGTTTTCTTTGTAAGATGCATTCAATTTACTTTTGAAATTTCTTTATCTTTAGATTTTAAAGTCACAGGATATTTGCTATTCTCCACGAAAGCATATATGTGACAATAGTCCCTGTGATGCATAACTGAAGTAATAAAATTGCGGTAAAACAGACCCCTTACATAGATTACAACCATTTGATCCAACCGACGGCATCAGGCCACACTTTTCATTGTAATAAAACAGGCCCGACGTTTCCTTAAAACACTATTGTAGTTTCACTGATGATGCAGATGTAGAGTATACAGTTACTACAGTTAGATGTCTTTGATGCTGCTGCTCAATGTTTCCTCGTATCAGTTGGTAAAAGTCGGGAAGCGAGATCGAAGGAAAAATAATAAATTCTTCTGAACAATTAGCGGAGACTGATAAAATTAACAAGAAGAAATTGAAGAAATAAATAAATAAATAAATCATAAATAAATAAATAAAAAAATAAATCAATAAATAAAGAGAGAGAGAGAGAGAGAGAGAGAGAGAGAGAGAGAGAGAAAGAGAGAAGAAATAAAGAAATTAAGAAAGAAAAAGAAAGTGACTAGAAAATTACCGTGAGCGTAAAAAGACGATACTTTGGAACCTTCTCTGTGACTTTGAATACCACTGGGAGCTGATCTTGTAAGTGAGAAAATGTATAGTTTTACGGATGAAGATAGGTAAACAGTACTGGCATTACCCAGGAAAAAGTGGGTGATTTGCCTCCACGACAAAAAAAAAAAAAAAAAAAAAAAAAAAAACATCAAACAAACAAACAAAAGAAACGTTATTTATAGTTTAGATTATGTTGCAAATGATGTACAACACGTTTCAACCAACCGAGAACATTACGATCGTTTAAGTGGAGACCGTACGACATTTTTTCTGGACTTGTGTTATATAGGATATTTTCAACGTATTAAATTAGGTGTATCACATCAAAAGAAAGACAAAAATACAACGTCTTACAAGCAGATAAGCCGAAGAGAACAAATATAATCAGTGTCTTCATCCACAAAAGTATTGACGGGGAGTCACTCAGATATATACATAGAAAACTAAAACGTATACTAAATCGACCCGACGGTGAGCTTACATTATATGGATGAAGTCACTATTTTATACTGTTGGGGTCGTTATTATATATCAATTAATGACAGAGGGTCAGTTTTATATTTAAAATTTCGACGCAGCGGTCATTATTCTAAGGGGGGTCGATTTACTTCAAAACTTGTTTTGCCACTCGATTGGAACAAAACATATATGTAGTTTTGCCTATACACCGGATGAAAATGTGCCAGCGAAGATAAGATGAGAAACATGCACAAAACTAATTTCACCAATTCTTAAGATGAGCTTGCATAGATAACATTGGACGGTCCGTTTAGTGGAGATGTTAACAATGATTACTGAAATTATGTACAATATCTGGGAGAAAAAACCGAAAAGAGGTACATCTATATAAAGCCTGTATGAGCTAAAATTAATGTTCATTTTACACCGGCTGTGGAACCTCTAGTGTTGACTATTGCCATCTTATATTAATGTTTGTATGTTAATTTCTACACTTCAAATTAATGATGTTCATGTTTGCAACAAAGATTTTTGGTATGTGTGTTATGTTAATTGTATTGTGTGCTTGACCTTAGTGTGTAAATGAAAGTAATTTTTGGCCTAACTCACTATATTCTTGGTTTTTGTTATGGGTAGCAATATGAGGCATTACAGTTTCTAACAGGACATTAACTTGGGATAGCCTCTGTGACCTCAGAAGGGTTTAGAGCCTCAATAAGGGTTTACGGGGACATATGGGTCTATGCTGTAAAAGGGGTTAATCAGGGTCAAAGGGGAAATGGTAGGGTTCCAAGATTGAGTTGAAAGTATAAAATTACACATACAAATACACATACATACAGCAGTTAGAAAAGTTGTGGCAATAGTGAAATAGTGTCTTTTCTAGGCATGAGAGGAGCCCTAAAAAGGAACGTTTGAGTTTGTTAATCAAAGATAAATAGCATATATTGCGTCTCACCGATCATCTTTTACATACAGCAAGACACTCTTCAGGCAGTCTTGCCTCTTCACTTAAATCCTTCACTTCCAAAGAAATGTGTCTGTCATCACAGCCCATGATGATTTCACATTCATGATATAGTTCGGGTTGTACAACATCCTCTGTATGAGTGCGGATACTGTCACACTTGCTAACATGGTCTACAGCTTGGAGTCTTTCATGTTCAACATTCTATGCATCTATATCGTGGTTGAGAACAATTGAAAACATGACGGAGTCGCTAATAAGTATTGGCCAAGCTTGGATCGCAACGGATTGAAATGTTTCATCAATTCAAAGTCGCGTTACAAAATTCAGTCTTATCATGAAATCTCTTTCACGTTACATGCAATATATAGGTGCGTCAGCGTTCGTACGCAGTGAATCTATGCGATATGCTTTTAGTATGGATAAGGAAGGAAGACAATTGTTCGAGGTGCACTCACGGTGGATACTGGATGAAAATATTACGGCTATAAAGCCACAGTCTTATTTCCAGAAGTTTATGATTTTAATTTAGTGGATTTTCTTTAGCTTTCTCATCCGTTTCATTGGGTATATCATTTTAGGCAGTGATAAAATGAAGAACAGGTGGTGGAATGTTTGAAAGAACAGAAAGAAGCATAAAAAGCATTTGTAATTAAGAAGAGGAAAGACGAAGGCGATAAATAGAAGAGAAGTGAAAATGCGAATAGCTGGACAGAACAATGACAGTGAAAACCAAACGGTGTATATCTGAGACAAGTATATTAAACGTTTTAACTCGGATGAAGAGAAAGAGACATTCACGATCCAAGCATTTCAAGCCAGACATCAGTACATCTACGATGACTTCCTCTGAAATACCATCAGCAACAGTGACTACCACCAAAACATCGCCAGTAGCAGGAGAAGAAGTAGGATTTATCGTGGATAGGGTATACGAAAGTTAAATCTTATTATGTCTAGCCCATACGTTTGTTGAAGAACAAACACCTAACAATCCTTTTCAGGGCCACCCACAGCTGTCAAAGATGCCAACAGAAGTAAAACTTATATTCTTTTTCTCATGATGCTTTAAATATCTACGTACTGCGAATGCTAGTGTATTTATCTATAGCATAACAAATTAAAGACAAATAGGCACTTACTTTTTGTATGATATATTCTGTTCAGTGAAATCACAATAAACATTTCACTACACATCACAAAAGTCTAATTTCTACTTATTTCGCTATATATCCGTCCTCTATAATGTTTTCACTTTCTTCTCATTTTCTTTTATTGTGTTTCCTGATAGACATGATATTATCTTTATTTTCGGAAGACATCTAATTTTTCTCCTCTTGTCTCGCATGATCCATACGGTACTTTGAAGACTGATGTCCTTTCTCCTTCAAGGCATCATTCACGTTACTCATGAAACCAAACGAGTTTTTGAAAAACGTAAGGTTACATTGTCACAACTGGCATGTCTAATTATCGATGCTCAAAACGAATCAATTTGAAAACTGGATGTGGCACGTTTCTAAGTGGTGTCATCATTTGTCGCCTCTTAAAATTGGATCCTAATGCCAAGACTGTCACCCAGAGAAAACCTCCCCCAAAATAGTTCTACAAAGAAGAATGGTGCCACGGCCAGTGCACACTCTAAAGAAACAAAACAACTATGAGAAAAAAAGCCCCAATAGGAAGAAAACAACTTATTCAACAAAGTAAGGTACTGTTGCACGATGATTCGTATTACCACAAAACCATATCCCTAGTTACAGCATCTCTAGCGTCTTTTACTTATTCGTTGTCTGTGATGCAGACCAGACCCGAATTGTCACGCGTTCTTCCTAATTGGATGAAAAGATGGAAATCTCTTTCTTATGGCACTTCTTCAGTGTGGTAAGCCTCTTCATTTTTAGTGACAGCTTGATCCATAAAAATGTACCCTCCCCGAGATTAAATTCCAGGAGCAAATTGAAATGTTACAACGTTTAGTTGATTTATCCAAACAAAAGTATTCACTAGTTAATCCGTTGCAGCACCTCAACGTCTGGTGGTGTCCATCATGAAGATGCTACAATGTGTCGCTCATAAGTTGAAACGAATTATAGTCTACTAAAGACATGTGACAGCCGAGCCGTTCATTGTTCGTGTCTCCTGAAAGAAAAAGATGTCATCATCTAGAAGTGAACTCCACCTTTCTCCCAAAACACAAATAAAATGAAAATGAAAGGTACTGCCTCATCGTTTAGCCAAATAATGAAATTATAGTTGTCGGTACTGACGAAATCCATTTCACTCCTGCGAAAACAACTCATTCAAACAGATTCCAAGGAAATCATCGATACCTTGTGTGAATGTTGTTTGATTGTTTTGAAAAGAACGGTGCGGTTGTCCAAGCATCAGAAGGAACGCTTAGGAAAGCTTCTGAAGGTTCATAGCCAAATATTTAAAAGGAAAATACATATTAGTTAAAGAAAATGGTGCTGGTGCAACGCAAAGGAGTTCTATCTATGCTAAAATGACCCTTTCTGAATGTGGCTCTTCATCTGTTAGTCCTCATACGTGTGCCTTGTAATCTCATGCAAGGACGTAACTTTACCTTAGTGCCCTATAAATAATGGACATGATCTCATCGTTGGCACGATCAACGGGTAAAAGATTTACAGCCAAATCATAACATCATTGAGATGTGACAGTTACAAGAAAAATTACAACCGTTGATCGATCACGCCGATTTGTCAGACACGGAAAAATTGCATGTTAGGGACAAATTTGACAACGCATTCAAGTCTTTTACCAGAAACCGACTCAGAAAGATATCAAGGCGATGATGATATGCCAGCCACCCCTGCAGTGGCCACATCGCGAATGCAAGAAGAAGAGGCCATATGAGAAGATTTTTAACGCCTTCTGCTTCCATTTCTAGTAAGACTGCACCGATCTTGCTGACACCTTACCCTAATTGATAACGAGAAGAAATAAAAGCTTGAGTCAAAACGATGATGTCGACCCATTATTTGGCAGACGAATACAAAAATGAAAAAAGGCAGACTGAAGTGAAAAGAGAGCAAGAAAAAAGTAAATCTATTTGCCACCACCACCCTCGGTTTGAACTGATATTGATTCCCGGACACACCAAGCAGTCTCCAAAGCCCACAACACGAAGAATCGCAGCAGCAAACAGTGAGTAACTTATTGAAGAGAGTCGTTATGAAGAACACTGCATACACCCCTCTCCATCCCGTGGGCTACGAAGTAGTTCGAAAGTTGTAACGTGATGCCGAAACCAGACCAAAAGGTTCATGTTGACCTCAGGTACGACGACAGTTACACAAACCCAGTTGACAAGAATTATCCAAAAGTTAAACCAGAGTGGAGGGTGTTGACCATTAATTGCAAGCTGATTTAGTCGTTATCTCATATGGCCAAGTACTATAGCGGTTTCAAATATCTATTTTATGTCATCGATATCTTTACGAAATTTGCCTGGGTCGTGCAGTTTGCTTAGATCCGAGTGCGAAATTTTGAAGCTGGCGTCGAAAGAAAGCTGTCATTGTCTCCGATATCAAACAGTAAAAGGCATCGAAAATCCCATGACATTACATTTTGTCCTATTTTGTATTATATTGTGAATGTAATCCCTACTACGTCTCAGCAGCAGGGAGGGCAAACAGACCAAGGAAATCGACGGACCAAAAACATCTCCACGGAAATCTCATCCGAAGAAAGATTTTATTTACCGAATAAAGGCTTCCTGGAAGAGTTACATCGTTATTGACCCACAATCCAAATATAAACACTTAGTTCGAAACTCTAGCTGCAGAATAATATGTTCATGAGTTTTGCTATTTTTTTGATTACATTTTGACGACCGACTATACTGAGATGCCCTCCCTGCTGCTGTCGTATTTAAATGAATTTTTTAGATTTTCGTCGTTAAAATAAAATAAAATATTGTATCAAATAAGATAGAATTTTAATTTCAAGATACAAAATGAAAATAAAATAACATGGATGTTGGAGAATCACTCAGTTCGAAAACAGCACGAGAGCGATTAAAGGCAATAGAAGAGTATCTACCAGTGCAAAAGGAAGTCAAGAAGAAAATACAAGCCGTTAAGAGAGCAAAGGAGGGATTTGCTGAGACAACACAGGAATTATTCAAACCAGTGACCAAAGCAACCGAAAAAGCGTTCATAGGAGACATAAAGGATTCAGGAGGCGGCGAAAGAGGCAGCGAGGGAAGGAATTTTACGTTTGCTGAAAAGAATCTAAAAAACCACTGCTAAGATCCGTACCGTTGACAAATTTAAAGATGATAGCTCAACAAGAATAAAAACGATAGCAAATGTTAATTTACTTGCTAGATTCGCCTTTACCTCATTTGATGATCGAAGAAATATTTTAAAACCTGAATATGCTAATAGCGTTGCTGGTCGCGAACAATGGTATAAATGGATCTATTATGTGTATCGTAACATCAATAAAATTGATCCTGGGTATTATGATTATATTAACACAATAAGAGATTTAGGAAAGGCGCTTCGATCTGCAGTGCAACCTCAACCTATAAAGGTGCCTATGCCGCACGAAATATTTACCGAAGATACTCTTCAAGAAATCAAAGATAGAGATAAATTGATTGAGATAGCTAAAAATACAAAGAGAGCGATAAATATGTAAAACCTGAATACGTTAAAAGGATCGCACAAGCTGATTGGCCTCTCATACTATATTTTGCTTCCAAGAGAGCAGCAACGGATCAAAACGATCCGGATTATTTAAAATTTCTTAAGGAATTGCAACCTAAACCTAGGCAGGTAAAACTATCTGAGGTCGGTCCATGGATGTTTAAACCTGAAGCTATAAGACTTTTAAAAGATCGTAAAAGAATCACTGAGCTCGCTGCTCTTGACTACGATGAAAGAGATAAATATCTGGCACAGGGTTATATTGATCAAGTAAAAGAATCTGAGTGGACTCCTGCGTTATATTTTACTTTTTATGAAAATAAAAAATATAATCTGAATGATCCGGATTATGAAAAATTTGTTAAGGAGGTAGAAGAAGAAAAATCACGCTCAGAGGAGGAAGAAGTACCAATACAACAATCTGTGGATGTTCCAGCGGATCAGTCAACGTTGCATGGTGTGAATCCTACAAATTTTTTCCTTTCTACTGCCCTTAAACATTTCGCATCCGATATGTATCGTATCGCTGCATTCGGATACGACAACAGAGATAAGTTTTTGAAAAAAGCGCATCTTAACACAGTCACTAAGGATGATTGGATTTCTGCGGTATTTTTTGCTCAAAAGAATGCTAAAATTGATCTCACCGACAAAGAATACATTAATTTTAGAAAAGAGGTATACAGATACAGACAACCCTCAATACGACCACAATCGCCAGAGGAGGAATTTCAAGATGCACCTTAAGCACCAAAAACAGGTAGCGGATATACCATTTGCCCTGACAGCGTTGTTAACGATGTATCTCGATTGGAGGTTCTTTTTGGTGGAAAACGAGCTGGAAATAACTCACGCGAGATAATCAACGAAGCAACAGATATCTGCCGAAGATTGTTTCAGGGAAAAATCATTGATGTATCTATCTATCGTGATCTTATTGATGAGCTCGTAGATGATTATCACAGTGATTGAATAATTGGATTATAAAATAAAATGATAGTTCACAAGAGCCATCAGAGAGCGATACAGGCTTGTATCATGAATTCGAGGTTACCTGTGTATAAACTCAAGTATGGATCGGGTATAGGTGATTCAATAATTAAATTTTTCACTCGAGTAGCTCCTCAGGTCGGTCCGTTAGCTAAACAGTTATCGTCAAAGGCCATAGGGGTTATTCGCGACAAAGTCATGGGTACCGTTGGTGATGCTACTAGTAAAGCATACAACGCCATTACAGATAGAATACTGCGATTGGTAAAAGGAAAACCGAAACCTGCGGATAGATTACCTGTCACGGTTGAGATGCCTAGCAAGATCATAAATGACGCGGCTAATGAAAAACTAGCATCGTTGGCACTAGAACAAATACAACAACAACCACAACAAGTAACCAGTACTAGCGCATTCGGAGGGCGTCTTCGTTTTAGACGATAAAGATATTTTATAAAAACATGTTTTCGCGTGCATCTAATGAAGCTTTTAAATTGGATGAACCAGCAGAAAGAGACGACTCAGTGCGAGATTACCAGTATTACTCGTATGACGCGATAACACCAAACAGCCCCAGTAGAATTGAATTACAAGTATAAGATACAACAAGGTATTTTCTCCCGTGTGAGGCATTCACTGAGGTTGTTGGCAAGATTGTGAAAAACGATAATACTGATTACGGAGCTTTCAAGGTTGGATTAGTCATTAACGGTATTATGGCGTTATTCAAGAGCGCCGCGTACATGACTGATGGTAGAGAAATCGAATCAATCAACGACAACGTTGATGTAGCAACCACGATCATAGGCTTAGCGAGATACTCAGATGATTTCACTAGATCGGCTGGTCCTAGCATGATGTTTACCAAGGATAATTCAGATGCTGCTAATCCTGATCCATTCATAATAGGAACACCAAAGAAAACTAGTAATGCTGCTCAAGATGCTGATATGGGTCCGGTTGTCATTAACTCTAATGAAACATACAATCTCGGATTTGCCGCTCGTGTAGCTATGTTGAAGGGTGACAGTAAAAAATTTTCATGTGCTATCCCGCTGTCACACATCTTTGGATTTTGCAGAGACTTTAGAAAAATTATATTCGGAGCTAAACACACCGTTGTTTTTTATCGAAAAGGCGACAGCAACGATGCTATCTGGAGAGGAGCAGGTGATCATGGCAAGGTTGTATTGGAAAAACTAACGTTGTGGATGCCTTCGATTACACCATCGATAGACGAAGAGAGAAATTTGTTATCGTTCATGAATCAAGGTGGTAAATTCGTCATGTCGTGGCTGACGACGTACACAGATAGCATCCAGAATAACATCAAAGGTAATTTTACTTGGCATATAGCGTCTCAGCAGGGTGTATCTGCACCAAGACATATCTTTGTGGCTCTTCAACAAGCTGGTCGAGTAGGTGATCAAACTCAAACTCACATGATCTTTGATAATTTTAACGTTAGCGATGTATAACTGAGGGTAAATGGACATCAAGAGCCAATTGAAGAGATTCAACTAAATTACGCAGAAGGATCAGTGGCACGTGGTTATCATCGCCTGTGGAGTTGCATGGGACGAGATCAAAATATAGATACCGGATTACAAATATCTCAGATAGATTTCAGAAATTTCTATCCGATATATTATTTTTCACTGGAACACATGGATTTGATAAAACAATCTGTCGTTGATATTCATTTTAAGGCTAGAGTCGGTCCACTCAATCTAGCTCAACCCAATGATGTTACTCAATACAGAGCTATCGCTGTCATACTCAGCGACAGGACCATGATTCTCGAGGGTATCGAAGGCAAAATGAGAATCATCGACGCTCCTGTGGAAAAAATGTGATTTAGATTCAGTGTAAATTTTATAAATGCCGTATGATCACGTTAGTGTGACTCCGACTCAGGGTCAGATAAAAAAAAACTCCAATCAGAGTTAGCGAAAAAATGTGGGACTAAACTGACGTTGAAACATGATCAGATTCAAGGTGGTCCAAATAAACTATCGTTGACAAAAACGCAACAAAAACACTTCAATAAAGCTAAATCATCTAACACCGGAGTGCAAGTTACATTATCTCCAGCTGCGTTAAAGGATATGGTTAAGGTAGGTGGTATTTTCCCGCTGTTAGCTGCGATACCGGCGTTAATAGCTGTTAGCTGCTCAAGCTGTAGCAAAGGCGGCCGCGTTAGGCGCGGTAGGATACGCGGGTCATAAACAAGCGGAAAAAGTCACAGGCGGCAGATACAATAAAAAAAAGGACGAGGACTCTATCTGCCAGGAACACGATACGGTCGGGGTCTTCGCCGAACAATATAACACCGATGTCAAATTACGATCTACTTAATGCCGCTAAAAAACAAAAAATAAAATCCTTCAGAGGTGTGTTTATGCGAGATCAATTACCGCGCCGTCCGAATAAATACGAAACAGGAATTATAAATCTCGATAACAGCGCCGGACCAGGTACTCACTGGGTAGCGTATGCGATAAATCCATGTGAGGTTATTTACGCTGACTCATACGGATTAGCCCCACCCAGGGAGTTTTTAGATTATGTATCTCAGGTAAATATTCCAACGTGGTATTCTACGCTACCGACACAAACACTGACCGATCCTCCGATATGTGGCGATGAGGCAATAAATATCTTATCGGCGATATCTAGATCAAAAAAACCGTATCATAAAACAGTTCACGAGTACACGTCAGATAAATTAAATTAGGTGACTAGGTATATGGCTGACATGTACGGTAGGCCTGGTTCATCATCTGACATCGATGCGGACTTATCCAAGTACGCAACAAAAGACGATCTTGATAATCTTTAATCTCTAGCCGGAGTAGATCCTGATGAGGTTGTTGTTTTTCAGGATCAACATGGTAAATTAAAAACCAGCAACATCAAAATAACTGATATAATTAAACGAGATGAACACAGTACGCACGTAGATAATCTCAATACCGCTAAAGAAGATATCAGAAAAATTAACGAAAATATTAACAATCGTGTGAAAATCACCGGCGATACAATGTTAGGAGAAATTAACATGAATAAAAATAAGATAACTTCACTAGGAATTCCAACGACGAATGAAGACGCTGTGATAAAAAGATACGTCGATGATGTAACTTTAAAGTTAACTCAATTACGTGAAGAATATGATTCTCATATAATTACATTTACAAATTTCAGAAGAAACACCCTGGATATGAACAAAGCCGCAGTTGATTTTTTTGGAAGACCAGCTGCAATCACCACAAAATATCAAGGAATTAGGAATTTACTCGATAGCATGGTTCGTGTGGTGAAATTATCTGAATCTGATACATGGACGACAACAGATAATACAATAAAATATACTCCAGCTGCTACTGGCGTATACAGATTAACAGTAATCAGCGCAGATTTCAGAGTGTTTATACGTGGATTATCAATTGAAACGCCCCATCCGGTAACGATGATATTACATAAAGATGCTGAATATATATTTGAATTACAGCCGATCAACCGCATATTGGCTAGAACAGATTACTCCTACGTGTTAGAATTTTTGATTAAAATATAATGAAATACAGATACAGTCAGGCTCGTGCGTGGCAGATGTCGCTAAAGAGTATCATCGACGTTTATCAGGTAAAAATGAAAAAATATCAACGAAGATTGGTTATAATTGATGTTGCTGTTTATTCTGTCTCTGCGGTCATCACCGGTGTTGGAATAATCCTATCCGCGTTAACGATGACTGCTCCTGTCGTCATCACGATAATTGTTTCAACAACAACTACACTCGCCGGTGTATTCGGTATCATAACGAAAAAAAATATCCTCGTGTACTAACACAAAATTAATCTCGTACAAAGACAAACTAAACACAGCAACGGCAGCGTATTCTAAATTATCTTTGTTGCTGTCAGAGAGTCTCAACGACGGTGTTATATCCGACGTAGAATTCGCGCTGATATCTAGGATTTACAATCAAGCGATTAAAGATATCAATATAAATAATGACGGAGTTACTGCAGCAGATTGCGACGAACACGACAGCGATATAGACGGTTATGATCTCAGCTAGTTCAACTAAGCCCGAATTTAACATAATTTTTCCCACTCCTATCTCCATCAGCGAGATGGCATTAGGTCAGGTGAAAATTTATTACAGCTGGCCAAATATCAGATCAAAGACATTTGGTGAACTACAATCGAATAATTCTCTTGTTTTTGCTTATAAAAGCAAACCTGATGGTACTCCAGACTGGAATGTGGTTGGGATACCATCAGGTAGTTACAGCATTGTTAGTATCAATGATGAACTCACACGAAGAATAAAAAATATAACGCGAAAAGATCCTGGAATAAAGATAACTGCACATGAACCAACATTAACCTCAATTATCGAGGTCTACTCTGATTATCAGGTTGATATTTACAATAGCTCAATAAGAACGGTGTTGGGTTGGCCAGTAATCAAACCACCGGAACAACCAATACCACCAGAGCCACGGAGAGAGAATTTTATTACAGATAAATCAGCCTATCATGATATTGATCTTAGAATCGGATTTGGTCACATAATTTCCTTAAGATCAAGACCAACAATAAGGACCGAATTCTATTTTGGTGAAAAGGATAATATGCTCTGGAATTTTATTAAAAGTGAAGAATATACCTCCGGAGGCGGTAGCAGAATCAGCATGGTAACTTTTATTACCATTAGTATTAATCATCTTACCAAGAAGATCAACGAGATCAGAGGTAAGGCTGTAATAAATCACGACAGGTATTGTTATGAATGTATCTCTGATGTATCGACTTCGTGCGATAATCTCATTAAAAATATGGAGTTGATAAACCAAATAGCGGCAGATGTTGAATATCTTAACACGCAGTTGATCAAGGCGATAATTGATGATAAGACAGGCAATAAAGAAAATTTTATGGCTGCATATTCGCTAACTGAGGCAACGTTACCAAATTATAAATTTCTCAAATTCGACCTGAGTGAGACGAAAACAACCCTCGTTAATTCTGTTGATGAAAATTTTCCCAAATTATACGCCGCGTGGAGAAAAAAGTCATTATTGCGGCCACCATCTATCCTCAAGAGTAATAACGCCGAGGATGGTACTGGACGGCATATTTCACCTGGTGTGGTTAATATCACAAATGTTATCACGGTTAATCTTAATTGCGATATTGTCGAGAATAGCTACAGCGCCGATGCGGAGGTGTCAGATCAGGCGAAACAAGGATTTGTTTTGCATTCGTTTTCACCAAATATACCACCAGGTCATTTGATCGTGCAAGAACCAATCAACCCCGTTTATCTTAGGTGTCACAATAATTTATTGCAGCAGGTGAATTTTTCCCTGAGTGATCAATCTGGTCATCTGCTAGATACACGCGGAGAAACGCTGAGTATAAATTTATTGATAAAATCATGAAAAAATAAAAAATATTTTTCATCTGCAAATTTTCTGTAAATATTTTATTTTTTTTTGTGTAAAAATTGATTGTTTTGGTCGTTTATCTGATTGTTTTACCCCCAACTTGGTCGATTTTCCAAATGATTTCAATTAGAAGAGAATCAGGTATCTTGCCCAACCAAACTGATGAGTGAAATTGGCCAAAACATCAAGAAACAGAAAAAAAAATATTCACAGAAAATAAAATATTCTACAAAATAATATTTCTCATCTGTGGTTAACGTCGTTGACAATGGATCCCACAGAAAAAATGTTCACAATCATTACTCCGGGTCACTTCATCCCGGATCGGTTCATCCGGGATCGTTTCACTCCGGATCGGTTCACCAGCAACGAGGTCACTTGCTATCAACCTCCGCAATTGTCTCGCACGTGTATCTATTGTCTTTTTTGACTCGTATTCATCAGATAATGACGATCGAATCTTTTCAACAGCACGTGCCAACGGAGTAAAATCACCTATGCCAGATTCATCAATGTTGATGAGCGATTTGTACATCGCTGATTGTATTTTTTTCTGAGGCTGTATTCGGACGACAACGTGTATCTGTTTTCTTGTTTGTGTTGTAATATTGTATCAAAATCAGCAATGATTCTATCAGAATCTAGATCATCTGATAACGGCATTTTTTTGATTTTTAGCGCTTCAATAGATTTTATTATCTCGTTGATGTTTTCTTGATTCATATTCATCAATGATTCTATTTGTCTAATATGAGAGGAAAGTAAGAGAATTTGATCCATGATCCAGA
Organism: Sinohyriopsis cumingii; assembly: GCA_028554795.2. Taxonomy (NCBI): domain Eukaryota; kingdom Metazoa; phylum Mollusca; class Bivalvia; order Unionida; family Unionidae; genus Sinohyriopsis; species Sinohyriopsis cumingii. The sequence continues at coordinate 62,888,136 of CM068835.1, forward strand.
TTTATATGAGAAGGTTGATTTATTTCTTCCCTCTGCAACAAACCGCACTGAATTAGAATTGATGCCAAAGTGTTTCGCAGCCAAACCCATCGATTGAAAATGTAACTCCTGGCCTGTCTCCGTATTTATTGATTTTACAGCTTTAGAAACTCTTTTCTTCCGCCCGCATCGCCCTTTTGTAGATTTTCACTATGAGTAATTGCTTGTAGATTGTCTATAGAGTTATTCAATTTATCTCCATCAATATGGTCAATTACCAGACCATCCTTGATTGGTCCATGAAAACATTCAAACACAAATCTATGAATGGAGTAAAATTTTACTTTGCTGACGGTGAATTTCAAGTAACCAGCATGGTCAATACGATCAACCGTTTTTTTCGTTCTAACGTGTCTGACTGTACCATCAGCAGATGCTTCGTAGTTATCAATGATTGTGTGTTTCTTGTAAATAGGATTCATTATACAATATTCCATTTATCTAAATGAAAATTTGTCTGAGAATCTATTAAGATAATCCTCCTCACATTTGATAGCGATATCACTGTTGGAAGATTTTTTATCGTAATGTCGTTTTAATTCTCTGTATCTTTTTGCGCCACATTCTAAACATATTCTAGTCTTTCCTCGTATTCCAATGTTGCATCTGATGCATCTCGTCGGACCAATTCCACCTCGTCGTATATAAGCTAAATGTATTCCACAGTATTCTTTTCTGCACAATCTATCACAGCAAGTAAACGAGCCAACCATGAGCCATTTGCAATTGTTCATATTTATTATTATTTAGATACTTGCTTAAAATATAACAATGGTATTTGATCTGGACGAAGCAGAACATATTATTCCTGAGCTAGATCAAGCAAAAAAAGAATTCTACGATGATGGCGCAGATCATGTATGGTCGACGTGGAAAGCAGCTGATATTGATAATACGATGAACGATACACGAGCCAAAAAGATAATTGATTCACTCGGTAGTGATAAATATATATTTAGAATAAAATTTATTGTAAATAACGAAAACGATGTTTGGATTACTCGAGATAAACGTGATCCTGTGATAAATGGAAAAAAATCCGTCACTGTCAGCTGTAATTCCAGACCAGGATTACTCACAGGAATAGATAAACCATATTACGTACGAGCCTATCCTGTAGCGGCTGTTGTTTATGGCATTTACAAGCTGAATAAACCCGCCGTTGAGAATCTCGCCAAGATGAAAATGTCGGTAAAGATAAATTGTGTAGCTGAGCGAATGATAGAACACTTCACTAACATAAAACGCGGAAACGGATTGACTGATCTAAGAAAAGAAAAAATAAACGACTGGGCGGAATCTGTTGTTGATGGTGCATCAATAAGCGACGTTGCTGTGTTATCAGCGAAATTAAAATTCCCAATCACGGTAAAAACGATATCAGGTGAAATATTATATTCTTCTGCGTACAAATCCAAAGGTGCACCTATCGAGATAATTGATCACAATTCTCATGCTTGGTCCAAATCAGTAACTGTTTTTCCTCAAGAACGTAATATTAAATTTTATCCCTCCGCAGAGAATTCTGCGAGGAATATGTTCGATTTTATTCACGAGGTGAGTAAATCAGATCCAGTATCTGTTTGGTTATTTTCCAGCGATGATCGATATGATCAGTTCGTCAGACCCAACGGAGATATATATCGAAGTGAGTCCTTACATGATTCTATTACGGAGATAGCGAAGAAATATTCAGTAAATGAACAATTATTGGTCAACTGCTTCACGATCCCGTCCGTTGTTGCTCATGCAGCGCGAGAGAAAATATCATGGAGGCCAACTAGAAAAGATTTTCTCAAAGATATACAAGATAGCTGCGTTGAATACGGTCACGGCGGATTATGGAATACCAACTATGGTTTCATCGATATGATTTCATTCGACATGATAGCATGTTATCCCGGTAGTTTTCTCGGAATGGGAGAATGCAACAAATATTTCACTCAGTTAGGTCATCCGTGTGACGAGATGACAAGAGTATCAATTAACGGTCCGTTGCCGGATTTTCCCCTAACAGGATTCGCCAAGGTTACATCGTTCAAGTTTGCATCAGGATTACATAAAATATGTTATGTTTGGTTTGGACGGCATTTATCAGAACAGAGATGGACCTCGATAGTATTATTAAGATATATGTTAGATTCTGCCATGTTAACGTCGTTGACGGTCAGCGAAGCAATTATTTCGTATCAGAGGCAATTTGATGTTTGGCTACCAACAGAACACGATGATGCAAAAGATTTGGGTAGAAAAATTATTGGGAAATTCACTCAGGGTGGAGCATATGATCATCAGAGACGTAGTTGCAGATTGATTATGGATGATGCTGAATTGGATTTCATAATTACCGATACCGCACAACGAGGTATATTTTGTACCAGAGAAGATATTTACGTCGCTGATGGAACGAAATTAGGTACCGTGGTCAATTATCTCGAAGGAGAATCACCTCAGGACGTTCATCTAAGATCGTCGATGTTGTCATATGCGAGTATAAATCTTTTATCGATGATAAACAGATTTCCTGATGCCGCAGTCAGAGTAGCTACTGATTCATTCTATAGTGATAAAAAATACCTACCGGAGTTAGAAAAACTGACCGGAAATGGATCATGGGGTACGTGGCGAGTGAAAGATGAACATATCCTATGGTATTGTGAAGATGCTGATGTAATTGATGAGGAAAAATATCACTCAGATAACATATCAGAAACATCAATAGCACCGTCTGTTTATGATCCCGCTGCGAGACATAAAACAATCTACATAAACGGACCTGGCGGATCAGGAAAAACAACAAGAATGATTGAATTATTCAAGAACTCCGACATGATTGTGTTGACGCCGACGCATCGATTAGCACGAGAAATGAAACAACGAGGAGTAAATTCATGCACGTATCATAGCTTTTTCAAGTATAACGGCGGTACGTGGAGTCCATCTAGGATGGGAGAAAAATATATAAATAAAAAAATAATATGGGATGAAATTTGTACAGTATTCGCTGGTACATTAAAAATATTCTTGGAGTGGTTATCAACGAAAAATACCGTCGTAATTATGTGCGGCGATCACGGTCAACCTAATCCTATTGATGGAGAATCGCCTCATGAGTGGCTGAAAGATTTTGTTGATTATTACGAAGAGGTTGATACTGATTATAGATCTCTTGACGGCAGATTGAGTGAATTTAAGAAATTAATTCGATTACAATCAAATAAAATTCAATGTAGTGTGATGAGAGAGGTAATTCAAGAAACATCAATGAAAGATTTTCTATCACATGGACACCAGGTGATTTGATAGTTGCCAGTAGAAAGATAATAAGAGACGTTCTTCAGCAGAAACTATTTAAGATACATCAAGAAAAATTTCCTCTGATGCCCGTTCCGTTGTGTTACAGACCAATCGATACAAGATTACAGAATATCGACGTCGATATACCAGGACGGGGTTAAAAAAAATCTTGTGTTAAATGATATTGTTTTTGTTGATATTGATTTCGTTGATGATATGCTAGGTGCAGAAAAATCGCCGTGGACGTTAGGATATGCCATGACGATACATTCTTCACAGGGATTGACTATCTCTGATACTGGGGTTTGGATTGTGGATGATAACGTAGAATGGTCTAATCTGGTGTATTTAGCTGTATCTAGAGTGTGAAAAATATCTCAGTTGGGCAGAATCGTATTAGATAGATCGGTTATTAACGACGAAACGAACGAATATGTGATTAAAAAAATTTGTTCAGCTATAAACAAACTGATAAGAAAAATAATCACGAATTCGATCTGGATGTGGATTTTATCTTATCGTTGAAAGAAGAGCAAAATAATCACTGTTCCGGTTGTAATTGTATTATGACGTGGACGTATCAAAAGAACGATTCCAGACAATTTACCGTGGATAGAATAAACAACAATCTAGGACATAACAGAAAAAATGTCACTCTGGCCTGTTTAGAGTGTAACAGACGCGGCGTAGATTATTTGAGTGACTGAGGCGGTAACTGAGTATCAGCAGGAATTACTTGTAATTCTTCTCGTGTGAAACCTCGTTGAGGGGCGAAAGCATCGAGTGTGTAGATAGCTGGTCTACCTGATGATCTCGTTACAGATACTATCTTGTGTGTTGTTACGCTCCAGATAGGATCAGTTGTTCTTTTTCTGCCACCCTCCGCCTCGCAGTGTTTATATAAATACCTAACAGTAACATCACCGAGGACCGGTCGAATTGAAAAATCCTTCCTGGTGATCGGTATAAAATTTTTTTGTATAGCTGCTGCTGGTTTCATTTTTATAGCTCTTGTTATTTCGTTATTTATCGCCGAGATAACGCTCGATAGCCTAATGACCCAGTCGCTGGATCGTTTATCCTGAATAAATTCTCTCGCGTATTGATATCCAAATAATTTTTCAGCTAATGTTTTGTTAAATCGCTCAGCAATTGCCTGATTGTTGTGAATATTTACCTTTCCGCGTCGTATTGCAACATTCTTCTTGTTCATTAGCCGAGTAACAGCACCAAGGAATTCTCGTCCAGGATCAACCTGTAATAACCTTGGCCACGTTAACGGACCACGATGATATATTCTTTCAAACGCGTTAGCTACCTCAGTCGCTGTTTTCGTTATCAGCGGTTCAGCTTCTTTGTATCTGCTAGCGATATCCACCACGGTTAGTACGTATTTGTATGTTTTATCATTAACGGTATCGTGTGGTAGAAACATTATATCAGCCTGATGAACTTCGTTTGGAACGCTAACATCAAAGTGAGAGTATTCGATTCGTTTGGGCGGCGGTAGATAAATCTGCCATATAGCTTGTTTAGATAACCACGCAGCAGCTACTGATGGTTTTACTTTAGCAGCTTTTGCTAGTTTTCTGATCGCTGATTTACCTTTCCAAAATCCAACAGGAGAATAATAAATATCTTCCATATTATTAATTACCACCAAAAACTAATTTACCTTTCATCGCGGCATTAATCACCCAGCTGGCCAATTTTTCCTTGAGGGTCTTATTTGTTATCGAATTTATTGCGTGAAATAATTTGATGTCAGCTAGATGCCGTTGTTGTAGATCTTTACTTCGATATGCGATATCATGAATACGACAGGCTTGATCAATTGCATTTACAGGATCCTCACCAGGATTCGGTTGATCTTGATCATTCAATCTGATATCGAGTCGTGTTCCTGGTCCACAGTAGCTATATCCTGGTAGATATTTTTCTACGGGGTAATTGGACCAAAAGAATCCTGGTAACGATGATAACTTTGCTGTGACGTCACCTCCGTATTTTCTTCTTTTTTTAACCAATTTCACTTCGCCCGATTAAGTAAATCTAAATTTTTTTGTGCCACATATTTCGCATTTGCCAGTAACTGCCGACCTATTATTTTTTGTAACGACAGTAGCTAGATCTATGGTTGGTGTTCGTGTTCTACACCGCACACAATATAAATTCATAGTATAATTATATCATGAATGTAATTGATTTTTCAGCTACAAAAAAATCTGTCCCGGTGAAACATCATGCCGCGTTACCTAATTCGATCAGAATGATCATAATAGGACCATCAGGATCAGGTAAAACACAGTTATTGTTGAATCTGATTATGAGATGTCTAAAATGGGACAAGCTGTATTTAGTTGCACCATCCGTAGATGATCAGAGATGTTATCAGGTACTCAAGGAATTTAATGAAAACGCAGCGTTGTTGAATAACGGCGAGAACATAATTGATTTTATCACCGATATTGAAGAAGCACCATCGGTTGATGTTCTAGATGGTTCGATAAACAATCTTGTTGTTTACGATGATGTCATGCTAGATAAACAAACTAATCCTGCAAGAATCTTTTCACGTGGACGACATAAGAACACCGACGTCATTTATGTGACTCAGAGATATACTCAGATTCCAAAGGTAATCAGAGATAACTGCAACATGTTGGCGATCTTCAACGGCGTAGATACACATACACTGAGAAATATTCATCAGACGTGGTGTAGCGGCGATATGGATATAAATAAATTAAAAAATTTCTTTGGACGAGCTCAATCTACACCATATGGATTCGTCACTGTCAATTTATGTGATCCAAGAACCAGATATCGAGTCGGCCTAGATAGAATATTTTAACGACGAAAATCTCAAAAATTCATTTAAATACGACAGCAGCAGGGAGGGCATCTCAGTATAGTCGGTCGTCAAAATGTAATCAAAAAAATAATAAAAATCATGAACATATTATTCTGCAGCTAGAGTTTCGAACTAAGTGTTTATATTTGGATTGTGGGTCAATAACGATGTAACTCTTCCAGGAAGCCTTTATTCGGTAAATAAAATCTTTCTTTGGATGAGATTTCCGTGGAGATGTTTTTGGTCCGCCGATTTCCTTGGTCTGTTCGCCCTCCCTGCTGCTACGTCTCCCAAAGAGAGACACATGTAACAACAAGGAATTCCTCATGTAATGTAAATATCCTGTGGAAAGAAATCAGTTTGATGTTTGTGTACTCCGATATGGCGGAATACAACGTGGTGGAAAACACAAAAGCACCTTTCATGAGAGTCATTCATTTAAAAGTGGATTCTACCATGGATGCTTACGATGGGGTGTAAGCAAATATCACGTTTACCGCGAATTTGTACATCCTCGCTATTTCCCTGTCAGTAAGTCGTATTTAGATAATGTCGACATTGTTAAGAAAGGAGAACAAAATATTTTATTCTCGATACTATAAGTCCGGTAAAACTGCACGTTTGAAAAGGATTATCTACTAGCTTGCAGGCCATGTATGTACCAAGAATTCGCTCGACAACGAGGGCACGGTTTAGGAGATATTCCCCAAATCAGCTTTTTCTTCAGTGATTCCCATCTGAAAACCAATGGCGACACAAGGATTGCACCCTTTATAAACGCAATTGTGAAAGTAAGTTCGCCCAAATCTTAACCAAAACTAAACACCAAAGATGAATTCGTGAGAGCAGGCAAATATGTATTTATTAAAACTGCAAACTACCTTTTGTCTCACAGAAAGGTCTTGATAAATGTGATGCACGCATTTAACCAATGTATTCCTTCGTCACAGCATCATCATGGCATGGTTTGAATAACAAACTGGTCATCAGTAGCATAGAGAGAATTAGAAACCACATTCAGAACCCAGAATCATCTTGAGACAATAACTAAGAAAAGAAGAACAGCCACAGAATTAGACGTCCTTGATTACTAAGAAAAGTATGCATCTATCTTCTTGCGAATGCATACAACCAGAACTGGATATGTTTACCGTGCCACCGATCATGATGACGAACAGAAATTCCAAACGGTAGCCTGTCATCATATTGTGGCTAAGACTGCTTCAACTCACATCGACTTTGAAATTATCGGACGGAACAAAGATTACATCGACCTGAAAAGCAATGAAAGTCAAAGTTATCAATGAATAAAACAGTGTTTCAGCAGGCAATGCCAAAATAGTTCCCGTCAACAATGTAATGCATTAGTTGGTCATAAATTTGTATTTGAATAACAAACTGGTCATCAGTAGCATCGATATTTACGATATTGTACAGAAAAGAAACCAAGGACACCTATCTGGAATCTATCGAAACCTGACAGTTAGGAAAGGTCAATGACACAGCATTGATTACAAATGATGATGAACGCCAAATGTGGGACTTAACTGAGTTGACGAAGAAATCACGAAATTGGAATTATAAGGATTAAATGATCATGGGGGAAATGGGTGCGCATTGGAGAAAACAAAACGCACCTTCGGACTTTATTTACGTTGTGAGTGATTAGGTAAAATTTACACATCGATAAATACCCAACCATGATCATTTGATCCTATAATGATTATGAGTTATAAAATAAAATCTCAGTTTAATTTAGCTTAATTATATATATATATATATATATATATATATATATATATATATATATATATATATATATATATATATATATATCCTAATCTCGCCTTCTAAACTAAGCGTGCATATTGCTAGAGAATTTGCAAACACAACTTTGTAAATGTTAATTTAATACATTTAATTGCATTGAGCGTTACATCTATCTTATGGAGGTAAACCAAAATTATATATGTTCTTTTACAAAAAGAAATTGTGATTGAAATGTAATTGCGGAGATAATAAAATGTGTAGACAAAATATGATGTGCCTCATTCAGTTGCTCCCTTACTGACGTATGTAATGGTCATTAATGGTCAGATTGTTATTTGATAACAAGTTTGCATGAAAGGCCTTACGGTGAAAGTTCGTACATCGTTCAGGGCATGTTTTCTTGTTTTCGTAAAGGTATTTAATGTAATCCTTGTCACATGCATGGTATGGCTGCTTGATTTTTCACTATATAAGAAGCGAAAAATGGAAGCAGTGTTTCACTAGCTGGCCGTAGTCTGTTCTGAATAATGTGTCCAATGTCGGTTCTAATTGCCATATCACTGGCTTTGCTGGCTGCTTGTGACGGATTCAAATACTCTGAGTGTGGTAAGTCAATAATTATTACCGTGCCGACTTTTGTCAAATTGTGCATTTTTCTCGAATTAGCTGGAAAAGACAGACAATATAGCCAAGACTCAAAATTTGTAAGTTTTGAATATATGCGAATGAAACTAAACAAACTGAAAGTTTTGTACAGTCAAATAAAAATAAAAGAAAAATAAAAAAAAACAACAAAGAAGAAATGATTAATTTAGATCTTAATATAAAGGAATCACCCTATTTAAAACGAGCGTTGACGATACATTATGATTAGATAGATCTATACTTTGACTTGCCATATTTTAAATCAACGTATTATACAAAACTTTAGGAAGAAGGAAGCAACGTAGCATTTCTAAAGAAAAGTAACATGTAAAATAAGTTTCATTCAGATGAGACACTCATGTCTTGTTCTTATTGAAATCATGCATCTTCCACATTAACATTCTGCATGGTTACGTTCTTTTTTAAGTTGTGATTTGTTTTGATGGTTTGTAACATTCTCGGACCTTCTTATTTTGCAAGAGAAACTATCGAACATATGTTATATAAAAGTTTGTACTACCAAATTTAATAAAAAGGTACTAGACGTATGTTGCTGTGCAAGAATTGATAGTTGCATATGTTGTATCACAATACATGTTTCACATAATACATATTCTCTTCGATAACACTTTTGTTACTCATTAATAAACATATATATTACTCTTAAAATTGTTTAAGATATGCAGGAAGATGCCATATGATTCACATCTTTCATGAGAGATGCAGACTTCAACTTTGTTCAGATATGTCGGATATGTCGAGTTTTATCAGGTTTAGGTACATGAGTACAATATTACTTGACTGTTTTTAACAACTGAGAGCGACATTGTCTTGAAACCAGAATTTATTGTTCTTATTTTAAAGCATCGAATATCGTTCCAACAGCAGGAGGAAATGTGACCTAATAATGAGCCATCAAGTCCAGGCTTTTCACGTTTTGCATTCCCTTTCTGTTCATAGCGCATTTGTATCGTCCCATATCAGATTCTTTGGTTTAAGTTCAACGTCTGTCTCAATATTTCATATATTTGTTATAAGATTTGATAAAATGTTTATTATTAAATATATTTAGTGTCACACTATTAATTTCCAACACTATTATAAATATCTTAAATCAGTTTGCATAGTTTTTCCTTGAGTTATAGCGTAGCTTTTGTACCATCGTGCCTATTCAGTATACCAAAAGTGAGATCTTGTCATGTGCCTAATGAATCGAAAAACCATGGTTATAGTTGAAGAATGCTTATACGTCAAGCGTTAGTGCTGATTTGGAAATAGATTGTAAACTGTTACTTTTGTCATGCTTCATTGGGAGGATTGGTCGTTACTGTGGACATATAGTGCCGTATATCATTATATTGTCAACTACTGTTATGCTCTATTATGTCAGGTTGCCGTTTCAGTGTGGCATTTTATGTATGCATACTATTTTCTTGCTTCATTTCTGTAATGTATCTTCCCATCCCCCCACTCTTTGGAACGGTTTCTACCCAATCCTCAACATTTGGAACTTTTTACACAGCATTCAGCATCCAGAATCACGTTCTGACTTATTGTTTCTATTATACTTTCTAATGCATTTATTATTCCTGCTTGAGTATTTTAATTCCCATCGTTTTAATATGTTGCTGCCAAACTTTCCGTTGCTTCCTAACGTGCATCCAATTTCTTTCATATCGCGTCTAGCTAGGTCATGTTTTCTTCTTCTGTTGTGATAAGTTTGCTTATTTATATTTGGGCATAAGATGCAAGAGGTGGGGCTAGAAATGCTTGAGACGCGGAATCCTCTTGTTCATACCTGGTGCCACTGAAACCATGGTTTGGACGCACTTGTTCTTTGACATTTTAATTCTGAACGTTTATATCCTGTGCACACAATGATTTATCCATAAACCTATCTATTCTCTTGCTAATATACCGGTTTGTAAACATGTTCCTGAATCGATACTTTACTTTGATGATGTTGTATTCTCAGGGCGAGAACATATAAAGGAAATTGCGATAGTTTACAGTGTTTGCGTTTTTATTCACATGCGTGTTATGTTGGTCTCATTGAATCATATACTTCAATCGACATTTGTCAGCAGAAATGGTCAATTATCTGGGAATGTCATTATAGTTTACATTTGGTTTTTTACAGTGTTATAATATTGTCAGATAAAGACAAGGTGATATCAAGTATTCAAACTGAAAATGGAATAAATAGCTATACATAAATGATATTATTAAAAACAATTGTCAGGGGAAAATAAAATAACCGCATTCATCACGTGATCCATATATACAGGTAAATATTTGGACAGGTTTCGTTGCATCATTCGCAAAATGTTTTTAACCTAACCTCTTCACATATAATTTAATATGCTTTTAATTTCATTATGCAATCTCGTCACTTACAACATACGTGTATTAAGTGTTTTGAAGTACAGATGCATAAGGATGGGATAGTATTTAGTTTCTGGTTATGTGCATTGTGTTCTAAATTTGGATGAAATTTTTTAAAATTAATTAGTCAGAAGCTTTCCTGTTTATGCCTGATAATTTTGATCATCCCTATTTGTAATACAAAATTACTTTAGGTACTTTAGGCCGCAGGACACTGATACATTTTCACGTAATAAAACGAAAAACCTGACAATGACAGCGAATAATGGTAATATTACCATTACTATTTGCTACAAACAATAATGATGACTATTTTTTCCTACTGATTAAATTGCCTTCTAGTAGGTATATGGAGTCAAACTAAATCTTATTCATTTTACTTCATGGAATCAAGGAATATCTTCGAAAATGGATATTCATTTGTGTATTATGTGCTTGTGACCTGTTGTTCTATGCTACATGGCTACACATGTCTATGTCATACAATTGCATGCAGACAAAATCATACAAATGTGAATTAAGTGTATATGTGTGATTCAGATTTTTAACGTAGCTTCCAGCCATGTCGCGATACGTAGCATGATGTCTCACCTAGATGCTAGTACCACTTTTATAAGTCTTTGTTATGACTCAGACGGTGTGCAAACCCGCGTCCTCCCGCATTAGAGTCCCTTGACTGGGTTTTATTGAGGTCAGAATAACATTATTATTAACACATTTCTTAACACTCAACCCATAATGACGTTCGCCTTGAAGATCCTTATAACTGACAAATATTGATCCCAAGCGAACCTCACACAGTTTGCTTACGATCAGTCTTAATGTCAACCAATAAACTGGCCGCCTTCAGATTATTGGCTTACTAAAATAATAATAATAATAATAATAATGGTTCGTAATTATGTATCATATTCTGGCGATAGAATTTGTTATTTAAGTCGTTTGAGACTAAGAAGTTATGTTCTATATCCTTTAGTTCAATGATTAATACTATAATACGTTTATACTCCGTCGCAAGAGTTCCATTCATGTCAAGGTATATCACAAAGGAAATAAGATGAAATCAACCAATGAAGCTGGTCTGAATTATACACGAGTATTAATTTTGGGTTGCGTGGGAATTGAACGGGCATTTGCCCTGAGAAGCACGTGCTAGCATTTGATTGGTTATTGCTATTGTTACTTTAGTGTTTAACGCCATTTTCAGCACATGATAGGTTATAGATGGCGGTATGTATTAATGGTGGAGATAGAACTCGGGAAAACTCCGGAAAGAACCAAAGACCCACGAAAAACTACTGACAAACTTTCTCACATACCCACATTGGCCGAAACAGAGAACGGAACCAACGCAGACAGAGGAGAGATGGTAGTGATCCGTAACGGTAAGCGCTTTTTGGCCACTGAGCGCCCCTTTTGATTGGTTCAGTGAGATTAGAAGTTCAGATCAAGTCTACTGTGGTTGCATCAGCGGAGGTATATTGAAATATAAGATTTAATTGTTGAGGAATTGTACTGAATCCACAGACTATTTATTTTAAACGTAAAAAGGCACGATATAATGAAAATATACCCTTATACGTTATATACAGGATTAGTAAGGGCCAGAGAGGAATTTGTGACTAACATATTGTTGTGCATACATACAAACGTTAATTTAAACAGTAAATACTATGTGGATTTGAATATGCTCAAAGATTTGAATACATAGATTTTTAGTGCACGAAATATATATATATATATATATATATATATATATATATATATATATATATATATATATATATATATATATATATAATAGATAGATAGATAGATAGATAAACAGATAGATATATAGATATACAACTCCATCAGTTATCATACTATCTATCAAGTCAGTCAAATCATCCTGTTCATTGCCGTTTAGTAATTCATGGGGATCATTAATGATTTCAAAATACTCAAAAAGTCATTTTGCGAATAATTTACTATATGAATTTCTGTAGCAATGTATAATATTTCTCTAAAAGCCTCAGGATTAGATTTAGCAGTATTTGTTAATTTATAACTTCATTAACCTTATATTTTTTCATGTCTGTTTTCTTTATTATTTATTGGTCTAGCTTTAACATAATTATGATGATTTTACAAACTTTTTATTCGCAGTTACTCTTTTCCTGTACGTTAAACCCATGTCTTACACTCCAACAAACTTTAATGCAACCATACATCACTTTTTCGTTTGTTATGATGTGATTGTGTGGAAACGTTATTTCCAAAGTACGGACGTACACATTCCAAATAATATTAAAAGACTGTCAAAAATATAAATGAATTAGTCAGTGGCCTCTGATTTGCCAATACATAATTTCCTTAACCATAAAGTTGATGATATATAATATGTCACATTTATGTATTCATAAACAATAATTTCAGAATTATTAATACACTGTCAAAGCAAGGTGTATTTCCATGTCTGTTTCCATTTTGTCCTTTTCAAGGAATTACCAGCAAAGCTTTTCACAAGTTTGCATATCTTGTCATTAAATATTTAAACCTGTCGAAATGAATTGACTTTGTTGCATGTAAATAAAATCTGCATGCACTATTAAAACTCTGTAATTGAATGATTACCAAACTTGCATTTCTTTCAACCCAACACTAAATGTTACGTCTTCCATGAATTATTAGCCCATACCATTCAATGCCTCAGCTAAATGCAAATGAATCACATTCACATGAATATACTGTTCTGAGGAGGTATCTTAAAAGACATATAAGTGTGAGACTGCGTCAAATTTGTAGAGATTAAAAATACGGAAAAATGAATTCCTATTTATTAAAAGAAATTGACTTAGAACCGACTTGTTATAGTTTGCTCATTTCATATACTGAACCATACTATGAGGGTTTCGTCTTCTAAAAGCGACTTCCACATGATCACGGCTGAGACGTAATGCACAGAAACTCAGCTGGGCTCTAGAATGAAAACTTTCAGTGAAGATTCAGTCCAACAAACTTCTATTATCTAATCGAATTCCTGAAACTAAGGTGTATGTGATTACTGGGATCTGCTAATTATATTATTAACGGACTGTAATTGCTGTTTATATTATAGATACAATTCAGCATTTATTAACCTATCTAGGAGAGAAGTTAGATATTAGGACATAGTGCCTACTCTGTTTTTATTACACTTTAGAAATAATCCACATCCTTCCGTTTAATAGACTATCACGTGCCAGTGCCACTCTAATGTCTCATGCGCATGGTTATATGCATGGAAGAAAATTAAGCATTTATTATCATTCTTGGAATCGCGGCGTACTATGAAAGTAAAGTCGGTGTTATTTCTGTCAGACATGTTTCGTGGGACTTCCGGAAAGGGACATAATGTAGTTGCATGAAACTCTGCACGTGGTGGAATTGTATGTTCTATGAGCTGGACAGATGCAAGTGGAGTGTCTTTGTTAAACATTTTTATACACAAACGAGTCAATCCATGTGCATAATTCTCGTGCGACAAACACATCTTTCCACTAGGCTTTGTTTAGCCCTAATCTCGCTCAAAGTTATGTTAAGACCTTGTAAACATGCCAAAATAACTGTAAATTCTTGTCAGTTCTATCTGCATGACATATCTGCCATGATTTTAAAATTGAATGGTCTTGATGTTGACCAATGACTTAAGAATGTTATAACTTTGCTGTACCTTTATCTTTGACTGCAGTTTATCCTTCATCTTGTACGAGTATATATTTGGGCACAGACAAGTCATTCTTTTCCCACAGAGCATTGTTTGCCAATCTTGAAATATTCTTAGTGAGAATATTAGTGATCTAGTTTCTGCCACTGAAACCGTTTTGCGTATTATCGGTGATACGAGTACCATAGTTTAAGAGACACTGCCATGGAGCATAATGTTAAAGGTAGGACAAATTACTATACTTTCTTGGTAAGACCGGTAAATCACGCTTGGATCATAGAAATTATGTTCAAAATAGAAGACCTTTAAAGCGATGAAAATGATATGCTCGTTTTCGAGAAAACAATTGTATTGTAGGTGCCCATGGGGCAGATGTTGTCATCCTGTTCACAACTCAATGCGGCGACAGCGATTAAATAAGAATTATTTTAGATTTGAGCCTTCTGTTGTTTGCATATGTCCAATATGTTTATTCTTTCAAATTTCCCAAGCCATCAGTATCTTTTTCAGAGCATGTCACAAATCCTCTTTTGAGTTTACATTCATTGACAATCAGTCCGACGACTGTGACAATCCCAGGAGCCCTCAGTCTAAGTTTCCAAGCCACCGTACACAGGCCAATCACGACGAACCTCAAGGTTGACGTTACAGTGAAGAAGAAAACGTTGATCGGCGAGATAAAGATACCTTGTATATCCAAAAAGGGAAGCTGGTAATTGTGATATCAAAAGCTCACTTGCACGTATGAGATATACTGAAAGAATAAAACAAAATTAAATGAAGCAAAAAATTCCATTAATGAACACATTAATGTGTGTGTGCATGTGTGTTTGTATATTTGCACTTTTTATCTCTGTATATTTTCAAATATTTGCATATGTCGTATAAATATAATCTGTCAATTTCTTCCTACGTACTATCTGTCACCTACTATGTCCTCGTGTCGTGTTAGTTAGTGTCGTATGTTACAATATTACCCTCTGGTCTTAAAATAAGTAATAGAAAAGAGTGAGAAGCAACAAGCTTTGTACAATTCAGCAAATAAGAAATATATACAGAATACAAAGTGATAATTATAAAAGAACCTATGGTATTGCTAGAAAGATCTAAAAAAAATCCCAGAATTTCGAACAAAAGTTCTAATGATTAAAGTTTCGATTAAACGTTAGCGATATTTCAAAATATTCAACGCTGGAGGTGTGGATATGTTTAAGGTGGCTAGTGATGTGGTATATCGATATCTTTTTGTTAAATGACCCTAACAAAATCCAAGCATACATCCTTATTTGAAATTTCACACTAAATCCAAGTTTATATCCAATATCGGTATTTTTTAGCAGTTTGTATTTCCAGAGCTGATTCGCATGAAAAAAATAATAATTTGAATCCATAAATTCCAGCCTAAGTGAAATCCTGTAGACAACAATAATTTACATGATTCTTCTCAGACCTCAAAGCAAGAATACATAATTTTACCAGTAACACGATCATATAACCTCTGTCTGACAACAGGCTACAACTAAAATATTTTAAACAAAATTAACTTATGTAAATTGTCATTCAAGAAGGTTCCCAGTGTTTACACAAAAAAAAAATCGTTGTTATAATAAGAAGGTCTGTTATTAGAATTATAAGTTTATATGTTAATTTCTATTGATAATGATCCTAATAGCTAACCCATTCTCAAAGAGAATAAAAATGTTACATATTAGTTGTTAAGAAAAAAGTTATTGAATCAGTAAAGGTAGTAAACGATCCCTTGGGATTTAATTACGGCCGCGAACGTATGTTTTCATGAAATATGTTTCACATTTAATGCGTGGAACTTAGCTGGTAAACTATATTTATAAAAGAATGAACATAATTTATTTTATAATAACAACATTGCACATTGTATTGTCATGTATAGTCCACGTAGACACTATACAAGATAGCGAGACTTGGAACATAAATCTAAGAATGCTCAATTTCTCTAGGATATGGTTTTGGAACGATACAAGAATATACAAACTTACGGGCAGACAAAACCATAGGGTACACGTATTTCAACCAGTCGTAATATCTTTATGCTCATTCGATCGTTAAGTATCTGAATTATCATAGACATTCGATTTGTTTAATCAGGTACTCTGTTATTTGGATTGAAGACTCTCATCATACAAAAGCGGCCTCCTCCTAGTGAGTGAATTACACAAATGCTGCTAGGTCACTACCTTATATTCATGCATGTTGACATTATTTGCTCATGGCTAGTTCTTTTTAAATAGAAGTTTAGTTATATTTTATTTTCAAAATGTATATGTATGTTTCTGACCTTAAAGTACATGTATGTTTAAAAGCCTGCTTGTGTCGTACAACTTAAGAATTGGGATGTTCACTTAGACAAGTGTTCGAAATGGTTTATTTTACACCATCTATAGGTATGTTTATATTAGTAAATACATTGTGAACTACACATTTAGTGATAAAATTATACTGACATGTTCAGTACTTCACAAATTCTTAAAATTTAGGCTTCACTGGCTTATGTGTATTGGCTGAAATTGCGAATAAAGACAAATTACTATGCTACCAGAAGGTTTGTTAGAGTTAACGGCTTTTGTCTTGCAGCTGAAAGAGAGAATTTTACAGTTGATGATAGACTGCTATGCAACGTGGTTGATGGTATGGTCATCACCTGGATATGCATATTTAGAAAACGCACGATACCTGCAATTTTATTGAGAGATATAACCTTCTTTCGCTAGAAGGTAAATTAAAAGAATAGAATTCAATAATCATCTCAGTAGAATCCAATTATATTTAACCGTTATATTATCTCCGCCCACAAACAGCAACGGCTTAACAATTATAATTGTTACGTATTATAAATATTGCAAGAAAAGGTATAAATCCACGAGCGAAATTTGCTTTCATAGAGCGCATTAAAGAAAATATATTAATGAAGGATGTGGCGTGATCTCTTTATCCGAAGTGCACAATTTTTAAGGATGACAAAATAAGAACATAAACCGTTTGATAGTACAGATCCATTATCACGTGTAATAGATGGATGTTACATGAATTTAACAATAATTAATATTTTTTTAGTTGGAAAATTGTTCATTTTTATCAGCTCTAAGTTTGGAACGTTCTATAATAATATTGATACGATACTGGGTATCTAGGTTATAACGCGGAGTAAAAGGTAGCATGAGTGACAGTTATTATTAAAGAGTAATACGAGATCCTTGTCACTATCCTTCATTAAAATAAGTATTTGTCAACACTCTTCAGTACTAGTTCGCGGTCTGTTTATTCTGCTTTTTGTCATAAGTAGTAATAAATAGGCTTTATAGGTCGCTCTACATTAACCTTAGCGTAAAGGAACAGAAAATTAGTTGGAAATAGATTTAAGTCTAGAAGAAGATATTTTACTTTGCACAGATCGAGATATCATCTATGAACACTTGTGTTATGGTATTTCACATGTAAATTTTCCATAAATTTAAATAGGTAGAATTGTGTAATATTTTACCATAGTGCAGAACTTCGTGCTGCACGACACCAGTATCTAAAAGTAATTATCTTGTCTTGAGAACTAATTGTATTGTACGCTCATGTAGCAGATGCCTTAGCTTTCGATGTGTTAGACCTAACATAACAAGCTGTTTTACCCATTTGAAAGTAGAGATGATAAAATTGGCGATGTGGGTGAGTTTTCATTCACTCACGAAAGACACTTTCAACTAAGCAAACTAATGAACGTTATTTATCAATGTCTACAAGAAACATGAGACATGCAAAATTGAAAATACCGTTCTGATCATTTAACAGTTATTAACAGTTATTAGAGCGACATTTGTATAACTATGCTCAACTCGATTGGCTCCGACTATGACCCGCGCAATCAAAAGTCTATGTAAATGATATAAAACATATTAAAGCCAAGGATTATCAGGTCTTCATCAGATACGTCCCATTTTAAACGCCAGTCAAAATACTAAAGTCGGAAACATAAATACAATCGACGAAGACGGGTTTTGATAGCAAATAAAGAGCCACAGAACCAGTCAGCAAATATGTTAGGGAAGTCTTATTTCCGCTCTGCATTTGTCCTCCGCTGCTTAATATTTAGGTATAAATGATTCGATGTATAGTTGTGATAACAGTCATACATTTTATGTAAATACTTGGGATCTTCCCAGCAAAGAGCATGTAAATGACAGGACATAAACATGCGTTGTCTTTAGGTGGTAATAGCAGTGTCAATATAGATACTTACCATTTCTGCATTTGGAATCTTCTCACTTTGTTGTGAAAATTAGGATTACAAGGGTTTCAACAACTGATCCAGACACCGATATTGAACTATAATTTCTAATACATTTCCAGAAATTACATCCTCCTTAATGTACCCAAAGCGATTGAATGTGATGGCCTGTGGCAAAGAATATTTAATCTTACAGCTTTCTGAAAATTTAAATTAAAATAATTCACATTTCTCGACGTTGTGATTCCAAACAGTCAATGCCAGAATAGCAACACAGATTCAGTTGAATCAAGGTCAGTCCCTCCACTGCTAAAAGCATAATGTACATCGTACAGAAGTGGTCGAGCTAATAAATCCTGTCGAGAACAAATATTATTGCAGTACGTAACTCAATCAAGCTAAAAACAAATTCCCTCCATTCCAGACCAAATTAATACAGTTGTTTAAATATGCATTCGTTCGAAATGGTACTTAAATTTCAAATTTAAGTAGTTCAAAACGAAATTTTGTTTTGAAACTAATTACTGAGCCCGCAGTCAAGTTCAAAGGTCGCTGAGATGTGTTATGTGAGCATTAATATTTTTCTGTGTATTGTTGAACCTACAGTTGAGTCTTTACTTTGGAGTCCAAGATAAATTCAAATAACATTTCTTGTAGTGTGCTATGTTTATTGTTCAGCGTTAAGTATAAAAGTAAAATGAGCATATAATAAAAAGGCTATTTCATTTGCATGGACAACTATGAGTTCGTTTTTCTTATAGTAATACTGGATTCCTAAAGCCTTGCAGTATGGTTTAGAAAAGCTCGTTAAAAGTTCCCATTCAAATGCAATGACCTATACATACATGATTTATTGAGTGTTCTTAATTGACATAGCTTATATTATATACAGTTGTAGATACATACAACTCTCAGCATCTGTCAGGCAGTTTATCGAAGATGTGAAATTGGTTAGAAGAAGCGTGTGGAGTAATTGCTCTATACAACACGTATTAATTGCATATCTTGTGACGCATGTAACGAGTACCATATTTACCTGCATTCCGTGGTATCATGACATTTTAAGAGGTGATTTATCCATGTAGGTTATCTAACTTTAGCGTTCAATATGGTATTAAAACTACCTTAGATGATGCTTTTGCATAGATTCTTGCAAAGAAAATCCCTAAAAATGTCTTTTCTCCTGTTTCTAAAATATATATATATATAAAAAATTGAAAATACATGAATTGAGAATTTGTCATATAAGAATGCGGGTAAGAGCCGATTAAATATATCTTGTGTCTATCGGAATCGGAATTGCAACCACTTGGCTAAAATTATCGACTTTATAAGCACCATAGGCTCTTTAGAATATCATTTGTGCTTATTGATGTCTTACATTTCCGACAAAGCACAAAACCCACATTATTTTCTTACCAATTATGAATTCAAATGGTTTTGATGAGCTCCAGTTTTAGGTCTTTATCTTACAGAATATGCAGTTACTTATTCTGTTCTGTTCGTACATTAGGTAACCTCCATATAATACTTTTTTTTTCTCTAGGAAATGAACTTTAAAAACAGAAAAAGCCAGATTTTGATCCTGTATGATGTGTTGCTATTGTTTATCTATCTTAAGTTAAAAGCTAAATTGGATTGTAAATCGATGATTATTTTTGGAAGTGTAAAGGAAAACGTTAGATAAGTTTCGAAGCTTGCATTTTCATTTATTTAAACTAAAGAATAAAACAGCATGGGAAAATAATAATGGATATAGATTTCTTTCAATTGCCTGAAGTACAACCAGATTTGCTGTTTCTACTTTGTTTCGCCAGCTCCTACAATATATGCGATAAGCTTTCCAAGAAGTATAAGACGCAAGATGTCCAATGTCCCCTTAAACCAGAGAGGAGTAACTCCAATTGCACCTGTCCCTTTCAACCAGACGACTATGTAGTCAACAATGAAACGTTCCAGATTCCAACGATTTCATCACTAGTTGCTTCTGCGGTCTCAGTAAGAGTCTTCATCGTAAATCTCTTTAACCTTCTTATTCGATAACCAAAGAGAAAAGCAAAATGACATTATATATATATATATATATATATATATATATATATATATATATATATATATATATATATATATATATATATATATATATATATATCGTCATATTCCTAAACAAAACGTTTATTACCACGTGTTTGTATATTATCACCATTAACATTTTGGATTTTTAAATGTAACAGTCATATACTTCATCCATTTATTTACATATGCTTGAACTTCCTTGTAAACTCCTTGAACTATTGAACACAAGCTACGTGAATGAATAGTCTAATTTTCTTCGGTTAAGGAGTTATACAAAATCTAATAAGTGCAACAACCTTAAGCCAGGCATTGGATGTACAGCTTTGATCGAAATGGTCATTTGCCAACCACGTATTTGCCTAAAATGAACATTTGCCATAGAGAAATCACGAGCTACAATTATCCGGCTTACTGAGCGTGTGCCTAATAGCAATGCTTTTTATTTACCTATTATCATTTATTTACGTTTGTTTAATAAATCGATTGAAATGTGATGAAAAACACATATCAAAGTGATTTGCAATATCACCCATGAAGTGACAGAGGAGTTATGATTTTTCAGAAATACAAAAGATAACATCTTTTCAACCAAAAGATGTCTTTTACCTATATTACTATATGGCTGAAGAATAATATATGCATAAAATGTTTAAAGAAAAATTCTACACTTATTTCGAACGAAGATATAATACCGCTGCAGAAGAGACTACAACTTACTCCAGGAGAGCTGCAATTGCCCAGAAAAATGTCTTAATCTGAAGTTAAATTTGTCCGCCCTCATCTACGTAATGCGTTTATATTAAATTTTACAGTCCAAAAATCTAGAGAAAGGGTGATCACTTAAAAGTGTGAATGGAATTCATATAAAATATATACGATATTCAGTAATATAATTTGCTGATACGGTGCTCAGTAGGTGAATGCATTTACAAGAGATAGTAAACGAGGAAGTGAAATTAAGAGCAAGATAATCATCAATAAATATAGTGTTGCAAACACAGTAGGAAAGATAAAGTCTTTCGGCTTTGTTAAAGTTTTATTTTTCAATGTATGCAACAATTTCCCATAGGACAGAAAGAAAGGAGGTAACTTATCATTACCAGTAGAGATGTTAAGTTAAGATACTGTATGCTTTCTACCATAAAAATATATTAAATTGCATTACAAATTATTATTTAAACTACATTATTATTTTGCAGGGAACTTACAAGATCAACGCAAAACTGATCGATACTGTGACAAAGGTCGTCGTTGGGTGTTACGACATGGAAGTTTCCGTCAAAGCTTGACCTATGCAGTAGATTTCTAAGACTTTTGGAGAGTAAATAATCAGTAGAACATTTTAAGAACACAATTGTCACCAATGTGCAAGATGTACATTTAATTCAGAAAATATTGATTTAATAAATATTTTCAAATTGTGTTCTACTTATATTTATATGTGCACGATACTTTAAAGGACATAAAATGGTTCTTAGAATACCAAAAATGAGAATAAGTAAGTGAAAAAGAAGTATGTATATATGTTAGTGTGTGTGTTCCTTTCATTATTGTACGAGAATGATATCTATACATTTCATGCGTAATTCTCATTATTACAAAGGTATATCCCTAAAATGTGGTATGTATTTATGGTCCTTTGTCTGTATGTTTGATTTTATTTTGTTCCATATAAACTAATTATTAATTTTAAATATATTATAAAACATTATTGATGCTACAGAGATAAATTTTAGGTTTTGATAAGAGGAGAAACTTGTGAAGCAGTTTAAAGAAACAATAATGTTGCTCAATACTTCGCTCAAAGATTTCTTCAGTGTGGTGATATAATAACACAATTTGAGAGAAAGACACATGCAAAAGCCTAGGAATGCATAACTAATTATTCAGTATGTTTGCACATACAGAAAAACGTGACATATTATTCACTGGATTTCAAACGATTATACTCTATGTAACATTTATAAATGGAATCGAGGTACAGGAACACCTTTATGATGTTTGCATTGTCTGAGATGACTGTATTGTCCTGGATATATTTTGAGATATTATATTATCCGGGATATATCTTCAGATTACTTGAGATTATTGCGATGATCCTGGATATATATTGAATTGTTTTCATATATATATATATATATATATATATATATATATATATATATATATATATATATATATATATATATATATAATCCTGAATAATAGAATTGTATGCTCCGTTGAACAGTTACATTTTTTATAGAATAATATTACATATAGAAAAAGCAGTATGTCTCTTTTAATTTGTTTAAAAAGTAAATTCATGGAAACGTATATAAGTTTATCTCCCCGTCGCCCTAACTCCGTTGTTAGCTGTCATCTTTTCGTCCTTTCAAATTTGTCAATACTTGCTGATCTATTCGCTGGATGGCCTATTGTAAACAATTCTCGACCCAGTCACAGACAGGTGTTTTAAAGTTCAATGCAACTTTTTCAAAACTATACATCTGATCAAGCCATCAAATAATTTAAGCAAATCTTGTCTGCTAATGATAAGGACGGTTAACCGATGAATGTGCGATTTAAAATAGTTTCTTAGAATATAAATGGTTTGATTGGTAGAACAGAAAATGCAAAATAATAGTATTGTTAAGTATAACGTAGCTTGAATGGCGATAGGAGGTACACAAAGGATATATATATATATATATATATATATATATATATATATATATATATATATATATATATATATATATATATATATATATATACAGCTAGCTGACTTGACAATTAAATTTGCCCGTGGAAATTTCAGCTTCCTCGAGACATACTATCCCATGATTAAAGTAATATGACAAAAGATTGTATATATTAAGCAAATCGCATTATATTTATTGGTCTTTTGATTGTTTTGTATCTCTGTCGGCACGTAATAACCTTATATCGATAGTTAATTTAATATATATATATATATATATATATATATATATATATATATATATATATATATATATATATACACTTTGAGAAACATCCCTGGACAAGTACACACAGTCAATGAAAAAAGGCAACAAGATCCCAAATGCGCAAAGATGTCCAGTCAGACATAAGTCGATATATACTAATTGCAATATATGCAGTGACCAATATACTACTGGACTGCGACCCGACTATTAAGTTTGTAGAATATCGAGCAAATCATACTCATAACTTTAGCACGGGTATGTTTGGGACATTGTACGTTGCAAGCATACCATTCGATCACTCACTGTACGTTAAAAACATTTACATAAAGAAATTGCTCAAACAAAATAATGTATTATCCACAGATCATAACCAAGCAGAGCCGACTTTGAAGTTAAGACCTCTCTCTATATATTCTTAGTACTCACATTACCAGTGTGTCCAAATCGGAAAGAAATTCATATGTTTATGAAACAGTCGTCTATCTAGACAAATGTACAGTAACTGCCATATGTTATCTGGCATTCTTTGGAGAAGCCATTATGTAATAAAAACATCTTGCCTCGGGTCACACCTGTCATATTGATGCTTTTTTCTCAGTGTGCTCTGTAGCCCAAATAATAAGAATTACACAAAAATCTTAATAATCTAAAGGATAAACATTGTTCTCCAAGTTTTTGATGAAAATGCACATCAGTACCAAAAAGAAGGAAGAGATCTTAGAAGAGTAGATAGGGACTTCATTCTTCAGTTTATCCCTGAAATTGATAATGGTGATAAGAGTCTTACTTAGATCTTTTTCGAGCAATTTCTGCCAAACTCTTCTATGTGCATGTATCACATGTTTCAGATTTACTGAGCAAATGTATGTGGTTTTCATGACTTGTCAGAAAGTTTGTGGTCTTTTGATTTCAGCAAGAATAAATTTTTGGATCAGATGGTTATCGGACCCACAACAAAATGTACCCAAATCATTCGTGCTTAATGGATTTTTACACAGAGAAAAACCTAGTTTCTAACACAAAAGAAATTTTTCTATGAAAATAGTTTTAAATAAAAAATAACATTGGTAGATTTATATATTTTAAAATAGTAATTTAGATTTTATAACGAATTTTGAAGACAAACTTAATTTGTTTCAAACTTCAGATTGAAAACATGAAAATGACAAACTTTTCAACAGCAAAGTTGAGCAAATAATAATATCAGGGATAAGTGGTAATATGGTCACAAATGATAACACATAAACATTATTGTTCAGAGAGGCTTTTGAAGCACATTGTGGTATGTCTGTTAAAAGTTGTACAGGAGTACACACTAAAAGAACAATGACAAGTATCATTCTCCTGTTGTAATGACAGAAAAAGCATCGACCTGTGATCTATATCGATGAGACCAGTGCGATATATTATAGCAAAGTAGACACAGTGGTAATGAAAATAACCATGCAAGGAAATCCTGTTGTAGAAAAGTATAGCTCCATAACGATCTGCCTCGTTTAACAGGGATGTGCGCAGTCTAATACATAAACAGTGTCGTTCAGGTTTAATATCCCAAAGTGGCAGTATGACCTAGGCCATTGTATATATATGTATGTATATATATATGTATATATGTATGTTTATATATATATATATATATATATATATATATATATATATATATATATATATATATATATATACGCATACACAACGTTTCCAGGAGAATGCTTATCAGACTATTTTTAAGGTAGCCATTTACATGTTAAAATCATAATGATGGGCACCAACTACGTTAAAGGTTAAGGCCCTATTGAGGACCGATCGCTTGCTTAAAGATTAGTACGTAACATTATATACGGGAGTTTGAGTGCAGAATGCTATATTAAAAGATATTAGCAGATGTAAGCTTTTTCACTATGAAACTAAAACATTTGATAGTTCATGATTATTTAATGTGCACGTGGGACATGTAATCGTGCAAAATTTATGATCAATTGGACAAAATTGATTCCGATGATTCCGATTAACCGTCTGAACATGTGTAGTTATGGTGCTTGAGAGTCAGTAAACAACGGATGTGTTGAATTGCATATTTAAGTTATCTACAATCAGGCAGGCCCAATATCCGCACCATCCTGATGTAGTCACAGTTGCAGTCACACACATGTATCCCACATACCAGACAAGGAAAACGCTCCAGAGGAGTCCAGGGGAAACACTACAAGGAGATCTTGAAGAAGTCATTGAAGGTTTTTGGGGATAAACACTGACTCGTCGGAGCAGACTGGGGTGTTTGGCGCACCTCTATCAGAACAAATTCAAAATGACAGCCACAACAGAACGGTGGAGGCAGACCAGGAAAGCCCCAGCCAGTGACCCTAGTTGTTTCTGCGGTGTCGACCATAGTTTTTCGCGGACGCTCATTCTTGTAAACTCATAGTTGCCGAATTTTTGGACGTAAATAGTCTTACTTTTGTTCTAATTAGTGGCAATATCTACTATGGTTAATGGTTACTGATATTTAAGTCCGCGTATTCAATCTCGTGAAAGAAATAAATGATGAGCCTTTTGAAATTTGTTTTTGTCATTTTCTCAAAACAAGATTATCATGAAATCTTCCTTAACGCTGGTAGGAAAATTTGCTACACCGCTTGTTTAGCTGAACACTTTCGAGTAACCATGTAGGGAAGCTTTTCTGCAATAAAATTTCAACGGCAGTCTTACCCCTTCAATAACTGAGCGAACGTTTGTTTCCTCATATAAATGTACTTTACCTCGAATGAGAATCCGATTCTTCATGATCCATATAGTGAGGGATTAATAGCGTTTACGTCATGGATGAGATTAAATACCAGCACGATCACAGGCATGGATATATTTGATGTCGCATAGCAACATTATATCGATAACCTCAAACTTTGTGCAAGCCTACGTTTGTGTCCACGGTCAGATGTTCCCATAAACAGGAACTTTGTTGATGCTTACTTAATACAAGTTCTGTTAGTCTCAGCTCTAACATTACCTGTTGGAACCAGCGATATATTTGGAGTACATGTTTTTGCGCGAAGACCCGAGCGTGTTGTACAACAAGTGCTGTTTTGTATGGTTTTTACTGTCATTGTTTTTTTTTGCAGGTAAATGCAGGCATAAACAAGCCACCCAAGCACGATGACTTGTATTTTAATTCGCGTGGCTGAGCCAGGAAAAATCGAACAGTTGTTGAATCTAACTTTTAAATTATTAACTTTCGATCGGTTGAACATAAGTGCGCTGTCGGCTAATGATAAACCATGGTATCGTGCTGCTTATGGAGCGCATTAGTCCTCGCCAACAAGCGAAACGTCTACTATTTCTTTTCCACTTTTGAGGAAGGTCACACTCTTGATCTTTTTGCTAGAATACAACGATAGACACACGATCCAACAATGATCCGAAATAGCTGCAATATGCTCATCAAATTTCGTGGTATTCATGTAGGTCATAAAAACATTCACTGGACATGGTTTGCAACCGACCTATCGTGAACTAAGTCTAGGAATATGTTTGAAGAGGTAACCCAGGACCGATATAGTTTTCTCATGATTGACGTAAGTGGTTTCGCCGGGTCCAAGTAACTATCAGATCTGGGCACGATAGGTTAAGTCAGTCAGACATTTCCTCTGTGTGATTATGCAGAATTAGCTTGCTGTTTAATTCAAGGCTGCCGTTACAAGCATTGAGGGACGGCCTTTCATGAGGTCATCTTGTAGTTAAATCATTGCATGTACTTGATGTTCACAATCTTGACAAACGCCAATTGGTGTACGAAATGCCTGTTGACATTTACTGACATTCAACCAGACGAAGACACTTCCCTGACGTGAAACTTACCAGGTTGGTCACTAAAGCGGGTTCGACTGTGTTAATCGGCCGTGTTGTTGTTGACATCAACCAAAGACTGTGATTCTTGAAGATGAAGTTGGTTACCTTACAATATCCTACGTACATATTTATGATATGATTTTGAATCTGCGGGGTTCTATCGCAAATAACCTGGCCAAAATCAATAAAGTCAGGGGAATCTGTCAATCTGGTATGTCGGTTGCTTTTATCACATTGTATGTTAACGATCCTGATGCAACAAGAAAAAACTAAGAGCCAAAACTGAATATACCTGTGGATTGATTCTACATTTTCCGTTGAACAGGTTGTACCAAGAACGACTCAACGAACTAGAGAAAAGTCTCAACCGCCATTTAACAACGACGCATTTGTCAATGTAACACTTTCAGGAAAGGACGATAACTATCGTTTTAAAAATATCTGTGGTGTAATCTGTATAATTTTATACGAACATAATGCCAGGCTAAATAACGATAAATTGCCTCAGATTTAAATATTCGTATCAAAAATATATTCTGTGATTGTATGACAATTGCACCAGTAAAACAATATTTGTTTGGAAGAAAATGTGCAGGTATGCACTTGGATAAGACCGGCGTGTAAGGCACTTATACTTCGCGATAACATTAGTAATAGAAGAACTAGTATAAACTATCAACGTTACCAAACACAAGAAAATAACCAAAGATGAGAGAAAGCTGCATGACGATATCACCAAGAGAACCGCACTACACGTAAAATACATACGAGAGTGTGAAGTTGTATATCGTATTTGTGAAATTCGAAAAAAGATTTGAAGGCACGAATACTTTTAATTGCTTCCTATAATTCACAATGATGTTAAGATTGGGACCATATGAGGGTTGCAACCTGGCATAGTTTGGCCCATTGTTTCACATAGTTCAAGTAATACGGAACGTATTGCCACATGGATTTATATATATTTCGTCCATTTTGATTAGAAACAGCTTATATTCTAAAGATACAAATGGAAGTATTGGAAAGTAAAATAAAATAATAACCCATTTGAAAGCTACATTCTGGTTACTTTTATCAATCACGGTCATGTTTAGAAAGATCATACTTCAGAATATTGATCCAAATCGACCTCTTTAGGATACTTCAACATAACTACTACTGGTTTTTGAGAATAAGTATGATCTCCCAAAAGGTGTTAACAGTGTCTGTATAACAAGAAACAGTGAAGGAATTTATCTTTGTTCTCTTTTATCAGACCATAGGAAATCCATTTAAACACAATTTCTCTATTATATATATATATATATATATATATATATATATATATATATATATATATATATATATATATATATATATATATATATATACTGCCAGAAAATTGTTGCTAAGAGATGCAAATATGTTAATGAGCTGGGGCAGGAAAGATGAACGTGGTCTTTGCTCAATTTCTCCGAAATATAAAAATGTAATGTATGTGTCTGACACAAGGATATTTTCAAAATGCAGTTGAGTATAACGATTGTGTGAAATCAGAGATGTTATGGTTCCAGATTCAATAGGTTTTCTCTTAAATGAAACATACAATGGAAAATCAGTTGATACGCAAAGGTGTTCCACAGGAAATTAAATGAAACTGATTTTGCATATCAGAATAATTAAAGATATACATTGATTGTAGCTCAAGGCATTTGTTCCAGCGTATACAAATAGTTTGTAAATAGCTCAAATGGAAATGGATTAGTCGCTAAATACCATAATTTACTGAGGTTTTTTTTGTTGCTTGGTCTATTTACGTCATTAGCGTCATTTGGGCTTAAGTGTGAATTGCAAGAATAATCGACAGTTATCATGTAATACTGAAAATATATAGAATAATGAAAATATAAACGATTTATTTTCAACAATCTGAAGGAAAAGTAATTTTGTAAAAGGTTAAGTCTCTTCGATTTTTTAAACCTTTATAAAAGAATCCTATCCTCCTGGAATTTAGCAAGTGAGGCTGAGATCTTACTCATTTCAAGATCCAATGATGTAGACATAGCCATTGTACTACCATAACTATCTGCCTTTAGATCTGTGCTATCAGTTTTGATCAAAGTGAAAGCCACCCGCTTACCCATGAATGCAGTTTAAACCCATTTATTTCTACCATACAACCATTTTTAGAAACCTAATCCTAAGGTAAATCGCTGTAGAGTATATATTTTAACTTTGTCTAGGTACAGTAAGTATCCTCCTTTTATTTTTCAGTGGGTTGTTCGCTATCTTTCATTAACTTCTAATTGCATACATTCTATTTTTGCTAAGGATATATTTTGAGATTTTAAAAGGGGATGTAAATAAAAAGATGTGCAATAAAAAACCCACATACGTTCATTCGTTCAAGTTGGTCGAAGAAAACTTGTTTGATACAGCATAGGAATATATTTCTCGGCCTAAGCATATTTTTGCGACGTATCAAACTCATTGTTTCCGTCGACTTAGAAAAACACTTACGTTGCTTTGTCTAGTAATTTGAATTGCTTATGATACTACTATTTGTAGTGGAGTTATTGACTCTGCATCCTGATCAAGATAGCTTTGACCTCAGAAGGTTAAACGTATATAGTTTTCTTCTTTGAATTATGAACGATCTTATAATGCTTTATTGAAAGATTATATCAGACATAAGAATGTAAAGTATGTACGTGACACTGGGGCAGATATAGGTATGACACATGCTTTACGAAAATGTATTTTTCCTGGAAGCTCTAAGTCTATTGCTGGGTTGTCCATAATTGTATATCTTATGTTCCTTTTGGGTATCTTACCTGACAAAATATTGTCCGCAACAGAGACGGTTTTTACATCGTGCTGATTTGTACCAAGGCGAATGAATGATACCAGATTGATAGAGCGATTTACACGAATACTGAACATATTATTGTGTCTCGGCTTGTATAATAATAAATCTTCTCTTCCTTATTGCTGGGTAAAGCATTATTTTATCACTCATATTGAGTGCAAAAGAACAATATAAAATGGTCAAATTGCATCTAAAAGTTATAATAAGGCTGAAAAACTTGGAAATATTACTGTATAACAACGTTCAACACGATACGATTTGATTACCATTTGGAAATGTCAGCTATCATCGCTTAAATATTGTGGTTGCTTGATGATTGCTTAAGATTCTTTTTCCTTTAAACTCTTCTTATTTCATGTGTAACAAGGATAGTTCGGTGTCATCTCCTGCTTTATTACGAAAACAAAACGTACCACGTACAAATCAGTTCCTGCTGAAAAACATATTTCACATATACAACGCTTCAGTTTTTAAGAATGTCTATAACGGATGTTTGTTTATGTTATCTTTCCTGGAAACTCTTACTGGAGCTTTCTCATTTATTGTGCACGATGGCGATATAATGATTCTATAGAGCGAGGGTAATTTTCGCAATTTTGTCACAGGTCATGATCGTTGCGAGTACCTTAGTACTGTCGTTGCTCCTACTGGGAATGATACTGATTCCTGCATACAATGCATACATTGTATTGGAAACCTGGTCAATCGTCATAACTCTTTCTGTGTATTCGCACGCTAGATGCGTCTGAAGAACACTAGCTTCATCTATAGTATATTATGGTCAATTTGTTGATGTCACAAAAATGCAAGCATAAACCAAACCAGATGAAATAGTAGCCAAAAATCCAATTTTTAATATTAGGCGACAACGTTTAATCACATTCAGAGCAGTGTGTTTCTTCAACTGTTGTTTGTAAACCCTGCTTTACTGCTACCATTATATAGCTTTATATGTAGATAAAGGGCTATGTTGTTGATCCTTCTATTTCGTAGATGATCATGACGTTGCTAACTTCTTGCTTTCTGTAAGTGAGTAAATAGCCATTCATGCTCATTTGTGCTCTTAACTGTCCGTGGCACACTGGAAAAAAGATATCGATTGGTTTAGTGATTATTTGTTGACGTGCCTCAGTTCGGAGATCTAAACTGCTTATGATTCTGCACTGCCTTTGCAATGCTACTCCTTGTACCCTTGCAATTCTCCACCTTTGTCACCTTGAAATTCTCCTCCTTTGTAGCTGAAGCATCGACAGGACTTTGCCAGGTGGAGCGATCATGTGTAATATTTTCGCAAAACGTAGGGGGAATGAAATTTGTTTTAGGGATGAGGTGAGGGAATCTTCGAAGCTTTAATTCAGATCGCTTTTTCTCCTTCAGTTAGTTATGCAAATCTTCCTAGGTAGTCGCTTGTTTGAAATCCTGCTGACGTGGCTTGCCCATCTCAAACGTTATTACATCAGATGAATTTTGATGTATGTCAATGCATTAAATTCAGTTTCTGAGACGTTGTTCTGCCACCTATAACTCATCATTCTCTGGGGGCAATCCATGTGATAATTATTTTTTTCTGGCATGGCGTCTGTAGTCTATCTAGTTTGCGCAATTATACAACAGTTTCGGCAACACAATGTAAACCTTAAGTTGTATTTATTTACTGCGCTCCCATACATTTGCACGCAGTCTGTCATAGGCATCCCTTGATTTAGCAATTCTAGCAGCATTAATTTCATCCTTTACTGTGATGGTACTTTCCGCGAAAGGCTTTACTAGTACAGGTTGGCGTATTGCCTCTGTCCTTTTATATTAATTATTAACTCAAAATTGTCCCCAGCTGAAGAGAAATTATCCATATTGTGTTGCATGTCTAATTCAGATTTTTCATTCAACAAACAGACCTAGCAAATAGATCACAAACAGTCGTTTTCTGTAGCTTCGAAGAGATCAGTACGCATGGCAGAGAACATAATGTTGATTATATTTGGTATCGCTTGACTCCATTGGTCACTAAGAATTGTTCAGATTGCTGTTCCTCGTCCACAACAGGAGCGAACATAGCATCATGGAACCACCGAACCATTACGATGATCTTTTCTGAGTAACCAAATAATGTCATGATCTTCCTAAGGCCTTCACATTGTAAAGAATTCACAGCTTTTAAAGCGCGTCAATTAGTTAATTATGACGAAAGCACTTTGAGACTTTGAAAATACACATATATGATTTAGTTGGGACTTGCCCAGAAGGAGAATGCCTTTTCTCAGAAGTAATGATAGCTCATAATCTTTGATTATTACGTATCCAGTAATGTTACTATTATTACCTATCTGACATGGACTAATCATTGTCATATCCTCTGATAAGCTGTAAAAATACTTATGAAACTCTCGACACTCTCAAAAATCTTTCACTATGAATGCTGCTGGTAAGTAGTGTTCCATTTCCTGCCAATAATTTAGCAAATGATTCAACAAATAATTATTATTTAATTTGCTCCATACGTTCATAAAAGCAGCATTTCTTCAAAGCTTGCCAAGACCGATCTATATTTATTTCTACCGAAGCTTTTGAGATATGTTGTCATATGTACCGAATACATTTTATCAACTATGTCAGTGGATGTTGTGAATGCAAAACACATCATTAAAAACAAGATTGATTAGCCAAACATAATAAAAAATTTAAAAGCCGAATTACGTTGTGTACACGTATTTTTCAATATGTCTTGGTCTGCCACAGACATGCAACTTACAATCTTTAGATAAATAATTTGAATCATATTAATAAACTTCTTTCTTTATTATTTTACCTCCCGTTGATTGTTTTTTTCTTTCTTTACGGTCATCTAGTTCATATTTGTTATGTATATTTAAAGTATTGAAGAAAGCGCTAAGGCGCTATTCAGTCTAATATAAACAGGTTCAGTACCTGAATTAGCATATACATTGGCAGAAAATAAAATGTGATTTATAGTCCTGGTGGTTGGCCTTCATTTGAGCTATTTCATTTTGTATGATTGCAAACACAGATTCTTCTGGATGAACGGATGAACCTGCATAAGATATATAGGAAAAAAACCCAAATAATAAGGTTACAACATGCTTGAACGTGATCACAAGACAACCAAAACAAAATTTACGAACGAGTTATGGTTCTTGAAAATGTACATGTACTTTAAAGCTGATTCCCGCGCAAATACATATGGTTCACTATGCTTACTAATTGTGGTTTCATCTCATATAGAAAGCTATAGAAAAAAGTATACTCCTTTACATCAAATTGTCCAGCAGCAACAAATGCGTTACATTTACATGTATTGACATTACTTTAATCTTCTTTACTTCATCAATATATAAATTTAACCATGTATCAAACGTTTATAGTATTTTATATACATTCTCTTAACATAACGGAGATATTATCACATTGTTAATTGTTCTTCGCATTAGTAGAGGAAATCTCGTTATAGGCAATGTCATGTGACTACTTCTTCACTTCTCCTATACTGTCTCCTTATCTTCACAGGTAGAAAATTTGATAATGTGTGGTCGACACGTCTTGGATGATGTTAGTCTGTGGGTTCGTTTCAATAATATCCCTGCTGTATTCAATACAGTTACCTCACTCATTTACTGCCTTATCGTACGTTTGCTGTCCTATCAGTTATAACTACGCTCTGTTTGGACATTCAGTAAATACAAGGTTATATTATTTTAACTTAGCAACCTAGGTTTCCCTCATTTTTCTGTAGAAGCGCTTCTCTCTGGTTTATTGTTCAATCATATTTCACAATTCGCTTCGTATTTCTTGTCTTAATGTTTTTAATCTTCTGTCAACCATTGACTGACTTGGATGCATTTTGTTTTTGCCGAAATTGACCTGAATACTTCGACAGATGTCTTCAGAAAGCGGGGTGTACTCATCTGGGTCGTTGCCGACACACTAGGTTTGCTCTATGTATGGGTGGGAATAAACTGATTCTGCTGAAAGTTATCCATCCACGTTGCCGACGTTATCGAAGCCTGACATTTGTATGCGTTGGTACGCGGCTGTCGACTAGAAAAGTTTCGACTACTCAAGAAACCTCTAATTCCATTTGGCATAGATCATTGTAAATGTTCTGTATGACCCAATTCGCGACAAGGGCTCGAAATAATTTCAACACCCTGTACAAACAGACAGAAAAAGTAATCATTTCGGCAGCACTGAAATTCGCCCGTTTTCGTCATGAAAATTCACAAATATTCGTATCATATTCACTGTACTATTTCGTAATGTCTGGGAAAATCTCAACACAACAATGCTATACCAGCTTAACCAGTAAATACCCATTCAAAGGGATGCATATGTTGGACTAATTGTTCGAACTTCCGTTACATGTCACTCTATCAAGAAAGTGACATACTTTCGATGTAAAATCATTTCAACAGTACTGAAATTCTCCCGTTTTCGTCATGAAAATCGATGATGACTTGCTTGACTTGATTTCAGAAATATTTGTATCATATTACACCGTAATATTTCCTAATTACTGGAAACACATTAACACAGCATCGCTATACCTGCTTAACCAGTAAATACCCATTCAAAGGGTTGCATATGTTGGACTAATTGTTCGCACTTCCGTTACATGTCACTCTATCATGAAAGTGACACATGTGATCGAAGTATTGTGAATTAATTTAATAGTGGCATAACTTGAACTCTGAATACTTTATTAAAATGTATGTAAATTGTACATAAAGCGGAGTAATCTTCACTGTCCCTTTCGACTCGATATTTAATAATAATACAAATAATACAAATAATAATAATAATAATAATAATAATAATAATAATAATAATCAATATCGCTAAACTTCCTTGTATCTTCATTTTTTTTAATCCACAATGCTTTGTGAATTTCTGATTAAGATTTAATGTAAAGTTAATGCGAGCTACCTTTATGGAACATCACATTTACGTGCATCAGGCGATATAAACGGAATTACCTATATACCACTTTACGAGGGTTGTACAGCGTAAAATGAACTTGTTTCGAACCAATTATACACACACACACACACACACACACATATATATATATATATATATATATATATATATATATATATATATATATATATATATATATATATATATTAATAATGAAGAAGGAGAGTGAACTTTAGTCTACATTAAATTGTAAATTGCTATCTTTTATGCGGAATACTATCCACTTAGCTTATATTCGAATTCGTAAGATCTTTTTGCATGCCAGATTAGTTTATGAATCAGTCCTGCATAACGCTTTCAGTTTCTGTTTGAAACAGTTTTTGGCCTCTTAATATTGATTATTGCCAACAAAACATATATTGAAGCGGCACACATAATCGGTCATAATAAATAATGTACCCTCAAATTTATCAAAACACAGGTAATCTCACCTTTCAAACTAGGCACTGAATACATATTAGGCACTTAAAACATTATCGTATAGCTCTAGCTTATAGCGTTATTTCACCTGGTCATAAAATACAGGTACATGTTTCACTTTCCGAAAGTTATGTTCAACACAAAACTACCTGAAGCTGCTTACTTTAGTCTTGCCATCAGATATACTTAAGTTTCACATTTCATGTTTTGTAAAGAGACTACACTTATGCAGTCCAAAATAAAGAGACAATTACAAGGTTACATTTTACATTTATGAGGAAACAGACATCATACCTGATTATTTAATGCGCTCATGGTCAAGTGAACACATGATGTCACGAACATTTAAAGCTCGGTTAGAAGTATTGCATAGACCAGCCAAGGGACCAGTGTGCCAGGATTCATGTGTAGGTCAATTTACATTTGTAAACACGAAATATAGAGGTGATTTCGATTATATCTTATGTAATCAATCTGCTGTTTTCTTGCTTGTGACCCATCTAGATCATATACTGGTCATTACGCCATACATGTTAGCATGAAAGTAAGTGATTGTGTTGGTAAAATTAATAGATGGGAGAAAAGCACCACTACTTTTATATCTAAATATATCTTGAAGACTGATGTGATAAATGAATTTAGTGATATTAACCTTCCCATCAGTCAGAGAGAATTGCAATGGCTAACTGAGAAATACATTTTTGAATATTAATGTAAATCAGGAAATAAATTAAACGAACATGGAAATCACCGAGGCAATATAATTCGGTAAATGTGACTTTCTTCTAAAACTCGCTATTACCAAATATATGCATAAGTACAGACATTGAATTTGAATTCGTCTTGGTTTGATGAAGAATGTTAACGTCAATGAATATAATCTGATAAATGTCGACATGAATGCGTGTAAATAACGTAACAAATTGCATCGGTATCGCCCTTCTGTGTGTCATAGGTAAATTATTTACTTGGACATTAAATAATAAACTTGTTGAATTGGCGGAGGATCATCATTTATTTGTCAAAGCACCTGCTTTACGAATATAGGTCTATACCAATAATGCCCCCATTATTGTGGAGTGAAATTCATAGTCCAGACGTATAGCTTCCGACTGCAGATAAAAGGTCGTGGATTCGATCCTCTCCACGGTAGTTTTACCTATCATTGAGCAGGATAATTAATAAACATGGCTTTGTACCGATTCTATATAGAAAGCCAGCGAGCGTCATTAATATAAGCTGTACGAACTTTCTTTATAATCGATGAAAAATATATCCGTTTTAACTAAGCATTTCAAACGATGTGCATTAACAAAAATAAAAAAAAATATAATAATAGGCAACATATTTTATGGGCATTTTCATATCATATTATCTTGGGGACATGGAGGGTGAAATGTCAACGACATCGCAGTCAATTATTGACCACAAAACGAGCGTGATTTTCGTAATACAGATCAAAATCATACAGTCATCACCTACTAGTGCATATGCATGCATATTAATTGGATTTGCGTTAAGTTCAACAGTTCATTTATTGTACAGAGACTATAATTAGCAGGTGCAAATAAAGGAGACAATAACATGATTGTAGATATGATGATAAAGACATCATGCCTGATCATTTAATGCATACATGATCAAGTGTACGCATCAGTTCACGAACATTTAAAGCTATGTAAGAGGTTTCACCTTGCACAGCTAGGGGACCAGTGTGCCAGGAGTCATGTATAGGTCAATTTGCCATAATTGTAAAAACGAAAGGTAGAGGTGTTGTCGATTGTCTCTTATGTAATCAATATCCTTTTTACCTCTATTTGACCATTTTTCGGAAGTCCATTCAGTTCAAATTCTGGTCATTGTACAATATATTTTATCATGAAAGTAAGCAATTGTTTGTACAATTATTAGACGGGAGAAAAGCACGACTAATTCTAAATCTAAATATATCAATGCAATGGCTTACAGAGAAATACATTGCTGGATATTAATGTAACTCGGAAAATGAATGAATCGAAGACAGTATTCACAGAGGAAATATAATTAGACAGCTGGGGTTTACTTCGAAAACTCCTTATTATCAAATATATGCATAAGTACAGATATTGAATTTTAGTTTGTCTAGCTTTGCTGAAGAATGGTTACGTCAATGAATATAATATAATAAATGTCGATATGTATGCATGTAAATAACATCACTAATTTCTTAGGTATCACCATTCTGTGGGTCATACGTAAATTGTTTGCTAGGACATTAAATAATAAACTTGCTTGTTGAATTGGCGGAGGATCATCAGGTATTTGTGAAAGCACATGCTTTAGGAATATATGTACACAACAATAACAACCCCATTATCGAGGAGTGAAATGCATAGTCCAGTGGTACAGTTTCGGACTACATATAAAAGGTCTTGGTTTCGATCCTAGCCGTGATAGTGTTACTTATCATTGAGCAAAGGTAATTAATAAACATATATTTGTACTGGTCCTATTCAGGAAACAAGCGGGTGTGAATATTATAAGCTGTAAGAACTTTTTCCGCAATCGATGAAAATAGATCTGTTTAAACTAAACATTTGTAACGATGTGCTTTAACAAAAATAACCCCAAAAACCAAAATAAAAAATAGGCCCTACATTTTAATGGATGATGTCATATTATTGGTTTTTGGTGATGAGCTTGGTGAAATGTGCAGTCGATTTTTCTTTGGAAAATCGAAGGTACTTTTCGTAATACATATAAAAATCATACAAACATAACCAACGAGTAGATAAGCATGCAAGGTATTAAGATTTGCGACCTGCTAGTTTCAATGTTGTGACTTTTCAGTTTTTAACGTTATACACTTGACTACATTTCTCTTTTTATTTTCGTTCCGAATCAATGTATACTTCCTTTAATAGTGATGTATTGTTCTTGCTAACAACATTTATATGATAAAATATAACTTATACTCAGTTTTCATGGATAAATGAAATGCTTAGCTTTTAAAGCACAACTGTGTTTATTGAACGCCCGTAGTAAGACCTTCGTATTATTTGATGGCTCCTGGCGTCAGTCCGTCGTTCTCAAATTCGTGTCCGAGCTATAATTTTTGAACCAGTCCGTATATTCGAATTAGACTTAGGAGGAATATTACGTACATCAAGGCAATGTATCGGACGAAGATGTTCAACTCCGTTCGTCCAAGGCTACTCACAATATTGATTAAAAGTCAACTATTTTCCCGGCTGGTGTATTCCAATATAAATTGGTACACACGCCACTGAGATGGTGACGCAGATACACATATGCTGTCCAACTAGGAAACCCTCTTGCTATTTTATCAGTTCACCTTATCATGTGAGTTGCCATTCGTCAACATGTTAAACCTTTTGCGCACCTGAAACGTTTCATTATATGCAGTCTTAATTCAACAGACTTGACAACAACATATTTCAACAATTCCTCAATTCCTGTCTTCAACGAGCAATATTCATTTATATTAACTAGATGTACTAAGCTTCGTTTACAATAATGTACCTTGTGTTTAATTTTTGATCAGTCGTATTGTCCTTCCTTAATATAAACAATATGTGAAAACCAATATCTATCTATCTATCTATCTATTTATATATCTATCTATCTCTGTGCATGAAACAAGGTAGACAATATGTTTAGTTGGTCTACGAAGGTATTTTCATTTAAAGGGAGTAGATCATGATTATTTTCATAGAATTGTTCAAATATATTATTATTGCTTTGTATTAATAAAAATAAAATAATCTGATATCGATTCCAGCTTACATAACTAATCAAACATTTACACAAAGTTAAATAGCGTGTACCTGTCCTGGTATTCTCTAATGGAGCGAGGAAATCAAATCTAATCTGAGGATTGTACAGAAATAGGGTGGCAATTTCTATTGCCTTTTTGAAGTAACATTGAAGTGACACAGTTCTTGACAATGCTGCTCACATCCTTGTAAGAACGTTTCCAGTAATATCTTCTGCTCCATGTCTTATTCCGTGTAATAAAGAAACAAAATATTCTTTGTATTCAATATGGTTTGTAAAGAATACAAATATACAAAATATTAACGCTATTCCTACATGATGCAGTTATATTTAATCAAGGTTCAAGTAGATAACGACATTGTTTAATATATTAGTTAATGTATATTCTAGAAATTGAGAATTATGGTGCTTATTTTAGTACTTTCCATAGATATTGCTAACTACAAAAAGAGTCTTGATTCTCACGGCCTGAGGGCAGATTTACTGCCACTACTTTTTTAAAATTTAACACAAACTTATACATCGTGCCTATTTTAAGGAGATACATTAGGTAAATATATTTACATGTTATCACTATTTAAATGCTATTCAAATTCATATAAGTAATACACTAACATTGTAATTAAAGTACGACCATAATCGAGAAAACGGATTGTAAATTGTTTTCGTGTTCTCGTTTTAGGGCCGTTCATCCATAAACCTACGAAAATTTGTTGTGGGCTGGAAATTCCGATTGAGAACTTTTTGTTCCATTTTATATAAATTTCCCACCTTGTGTGCGTGGTCATTATGTAATACGTTATTTTTTAGTTTATTAATACACTTTTGCGAGAAAGCTGTTAACAAACTAGGCAAGGTCAAAAAGCTCTTCTGACAATATTTTAGACAATTCCACTTCTAATATAAAATTGAATTTTATAATTTTATATCACGTTACCCAAGATAAAAATCATAGATATTGAAGTTCAACGACTCTTCAACATGTTACGGGTTAGTTAGTGTCTCCCCAGAAAAAGCGGGACGACACTTCGGAATCGGAATCGGAAAACTTACTCTTACCATTGAATAGATTCCTTTGTTTCTTTAACGTGCGCTGTAGATAAACCAGCCGAGGAAAACACGGATGAATCCTACTGGCACCGGAGAGTCGTTAACCAGGGTCGTCCGGTGTCAAGTCTACCGTGCTATCCACTGGGACAACGCCAGTCCCTTAGGTATTAAAATAACAATTAAATACAATATACTGATGTTGCAAATGATGTACCAAACGTTTCAACCAATCGAGAATATTACGATCGTTTAATTAGAGACGGTACAACATTTTTTTCTGGACTTGTGTTATATAGGATGTTTTGAACGTTTTAAATTACGTGTATCACATCACAACAAAAAAAAACAAAACAAAGAACGTATTACAAGCAGATAAGCCAAAAAAGTCAAATATAATCAGTGTCTTCATCCACAAAAGCATTGACGGGGAGTCACTCAGCTATATACATAGAAAACTAAAACGTATACTTAATCGACCCTACGGTTAGCTTACATTATATGGATTAAGTCACTATTTTATACTGTTGGGGTCGTTAATGACAAAGGGTCAGTTGTTGGACTAATGACAGAGGGTCAGTTTTATATTTAAAATTTCGACTCAGGGGTCATTATTCTAAGGGGGTCGATTTACTTCAAAACTAGTTTTGCCACTCGATTGGAACAAAACATATATGTAGTTTTGCCTATGCACCGGACGGAAATGTGCCAGTGAAGATAAGATGAGAAACATGCACAAAACTAATTTCATCAATTCTAAAGATGAGCTTGTATAGATAACATCGGACGGTGCGTTTAGTGGAGATGTTAGCAAATGATTACTGAAATTATGTACAATATCTGGGAGAAAAGAGCTAAAACAGGTCCATCTATATAATGCCTGTATGAGCTAAAATTAATGTTCGTTTTACACCGGCTGTGTAACCTTTACTGTTGACTATTTCCATCTTATATTAATGTGTGTATGTAAATTTCTACACTTTAAATTAATGATGTTCATGTTTGCAACAAAGATTTTTGGTATGTGTGTTATGTTAATTGTATTGTGTGCTTGACCTTAGTATGTAAATGAAAGTGATTTTTGACCTAACTTACTATATTCTTGGTTTTTGTTATGGGTAGCAATATGAGGCATTACAGTTTCTAACGGGACGTTAACTTGGAATAGCCTCTGTGACCTCAGAAGGGTTTAGAGCCTCGATAAGGGTTTACGGGGACAGATGGGTCTGTGCGGTCAAAAGGGGTTAATCAGGGTCAATGGGGAAATATTAGGGTTCCAAGATTGAGTTGAAAGTATAAAATTACACATACAAATGCACATACATACAGCACTTAGAAAAAGTTGTGGCAATGGTGAAAT
The DNA here is from genome assembly GCA_028554795.2 of Sinohyriopsis cumingii. NCBI lineage: Eukaryota > Metazoa > Mollusca > Bivalvia > Unionida > Unionidae > Sinohyriopsis > Sinohyriopsis cumingii. The sequence continues at coordinate 62,930,380 of CM068835.1, forward strand.
AGTGTCTTTTCGAGGCATGCGAGGAGCCCTGAAACGGAACGTTTGAGTTTGTTAATCAAAGCTAAATAACACATATTACATCGCACCGATCATCTTTTACGTACAGCAATACACTCTTCAGGCAGCCTTGTCTCACCACTTAAATCCTTCACTTCCAAAGAAATGTGTCGGTCATCACAGTTCGACTTGTACAGCATCCTCAATATGAGTGCGGATCCTGCCACACTTGCTAACATGGTCTACAGCTTGGAGTCTTTCATGTTCAACATTTTATGCATCTATATCGTGGTTGAGAACAATTGAAAACATGACAGAGTCGCTAATATGTATTGGCCAAGCTTGGATCGCAACGGATTGAAATGTTTCATCAATTCAAAGTCGCGTTACAAAATTCAGTCTTAACATGATAACTCTTTCACGTTACATGCAATATATAGGTGCGTCAGCGTTCGTGCGCAGTGAATCTATGCGATATACTTTGAGTGTGGATAAGGAAGGAAGACGATTGTCCGAGGTGCACTCACGGTAGATACTAGATGAAAATATTACGGCTGTAAAGCCATAGTCTTATTTCCAGTAGTGGATGATTTTAATTTAGTGGATTTTCTTTCGCCTTCTCACTCGTTACATTGGGTATAACATTTTAGGCAGTGACAAAATGAAGAACAGTTGGTGGAATGCTTAAAAGAACAGAAAGAAGCATAAAAAGCATTTGTGACTAAGAAGAGGAAATACGAAGGCGATAAATAGAAGAGAAGTGAAAATGCGAAGAGCTGGACAGAAAAATGACAGTGAAAACCAAACGGTGTATATCTGAGACAAGTGTATTAAACGTTTTAACTCGGATGAAGAGAAAGAGACTTTCACGGACCAAGTACCTCAAGCCAGGCATCAGTACATCTACGATGACTTCCTCTGAGATACCATCATCAACAGTGACGAGGACCAAAACATCGACAGTAGCAGAAGTATGACTTTATCGTGACAAGGGTATACGAAAGTTAAATATTATTATGCCTAGCCCTTACGTTTCTTGAAGAACAAACACCTAACAATCCTTTTCAGGGCAAACCACGTCTCTCAAGGATGCCAAAGAAATAAAACTTATATCATTTTTCTCATGATGCTTAAAATATGTGCGTACTGCGAATGCTAGGATATTTATCCATAGCAAAACAAATTAAAAACAAATAGGCACTTACTTTTGTATGATATATTCTGTTCAGTTAAATCACAATAAACATTTCACAATACATCACAAAGGTCTAATTTCTACTTATTTCACTTTATCTCCGTCCTCTATAATGTTTAAACTTTCTTCTCATTGTCTTTTATTGTGAAACCTGATAGACATGATATTATATTTATTTTCGGAAGACATCTAATTTTTCTCCTCTTGTCTCGCATGATCCATACGGTACTTTGAAGATTGATGTCCTTTCTCCTTCAAGGCATCATACATGAAGATGCTACACTGTGTCGCTCATAAGGTGAAACGAATTATAGTCTACTAAAGACGTGTGCCAGCCGATCTGTACATTTTTGTGTCTCCTGAAAGGAAAAGATGTCATCATCCAGAAGTGAACTCCACCCTTCTCCCAAGACACAAATTAAATGAAAACGAAAGATACAGCCTCATCGTTTAGCCAAACAATGAGACTAGTTGTCGGTACTGACGAAAACAACTCATTCAAACATATTCCAAGGAAATCATCAATACCGTGTGTGAATGTTGTTTGATTGTTTTGAAAGGAGCGGTGCCGTTGTCCAAGCATCAGAAGGGACGCTTAGGAAAGCTTCTGAAGGTTCATAGCCAAATATTTAAAAGGAAAATAAATATTAGTTAAAGAAAATAGTGCTGGTGCAACGCAAATGAGATCTATCTATGCTAACATGACCCTTTCTGAATGTGGCTATTCATCTGTTAGTCCTCATACGTGTTGCTTCTAATCTCATGCAAGGACGTAACCTTACTTTAGTGCCCTATAACTAATTGATATAATCTGATCGTTGGCACGATCAACGGGCAAAAGATTTACCGCCGAATCCTAACATCATTGAGATGTGACAGTTACAAGAAAAATTACAACCGTTGATCGATCATGCTGATTTGTCAGACACGGAAACATTGCATGGTACATACAAATTTGGCAACACATTCAAGTATTTTATCAGAAACCGACTCAGAAAGATATAAAGGCGATGATGATATGTCAGCCACCCCTGCAGTGGCCCCATCGCGAATGCAAGAAGAAGAGACCATACGAGAAGAATTGTAACGCCTTCTGCTCCCATTTCTAGTAAGATTGCACCGATCTTGCTGACACCTTACCCTAACTGACAACGAGAAGAAATACAAGCTTGGGTCAAAACGATGATGTCGACCCTTTATTTGGCAGAAGAATACAAAAACGAAAAAAGGCAGACTGAAGAGAAAAGAGAGCAAGAAAAAAGTAAATATCTCTGCCACCACCACCCTCGGTTTGAACTGATATGGATCGCCGGACACACCAAGCAGTCTCCAAAGCCCACAACACGAAGAATCGCAACAGCAAACAGTGGTTAAATTATTGAAGAGATTCGTTATGGAGAACACTGCATACACCCCTCTCCATCCCGTGGGTTACGAAGTAGTTCGAAAGTTGTAACGTGATGCCGAAACCAAACCAAAAGGTTCATGTTGACCTCAGGTACGACGACAGTTACACAAACCCACTCGACAAGAAATATCCAAAAGTTAAATCAAAGTGGAGGGTTTTGATCATTAATTGTAAGCTGATTTAGCCGGTATCTCATATGGCCAAGTACAATCGCCGTTTCAAAAATCTGTTTTATGTCATCGATATCTTTACGAAATTAGCCTGGGTGGTGCTTGTAGTTGGCTTTGATCCGAGTGCGAAATTTTGAAAATGGCGTTGAGAGAAAGCTGTCATTGTCTCCGATATCATAGAGTAAAAGGCATCGTATTTCTAAAAGAAACATTCCAGAAAAGAATTGGTGACACGAAACACTACTCGTTGTGGACAGATTTCAATTAGAATGATGTGAAATATTTTACGCATGAACAAACGCTCAATCACATCGATGTGTTATCGTGTCCGTTTGACGTTTACAATCAATCTTACGAGTACTATACAACTTCTCGTCGCATGGGCATGTATTGTATTGATGACAAAACCCATGACATTACATTTTGTCCTATTTTGTATTATATTGTGGATTGAATCCCTACTACGTCTCCCAAAGAGAGACATATGCAACAACAAGGAATTCCTTAAGTAATGTAAACATCATGTGGAAAGAAATCAGTTTGATGTTTGTGTACTCCGATATGGCGGAGTACAACATGGTGGGAAACACAAAAGCACCGTTCATGAGAGTCATTCATTTAAAAGTGGATTCTGCCATGGATGCTTACGATGGAGTGCAAGCAAATATCACGTTTACCGCGAATTTATACATACTCGCTATTTCCCTGTCAGTAAGTCGTATTTAGATCATGTCGACATTGTTAAAGGAGAACAAAATATTATATTCTCGAAACTATAAGTCGCGGTAAACCTGCATGTTTGAAAACGATTATCTACTAGCTTGCAGGCCATGTATGTACCAAGGATTCGCTCGACAACGAGGGCACGGTTTAGGAGATATTCCCAAAATCAGCTTTTTCTTCAGTGATTCCCATCTAAAAACCAATGGCGACACAAGGATTGCACCCTTTGTAAACGCCATTGTGAAAGTAATTTCGACATAAATCTTAACCAAAACTAAACCACAAAGTTGCATTCATGAGAGCAGGCAAAAATATATTTATTAAAACTGCAAACTATCTTTTGTCTCACCGAAAGGCCTTTATATATGTGATGCATGCATTTAACCAATGCATTCCTTCTTCTTTCAGCATCGTCATGGCATAGCGATAATTAGAAACCACATTCGGAGCATACAAACATCTTGAGACAATAACTAAGACTGTTTCATCTCACATCGACTTTGAAATCATCGGACGGAACAAAGATTACATCGACCTGAAAAGCAGTGAAAGTCAAAGTTATCAATGAATAAAACAGTGTTTCAGCAGGCAATGCCAGAGTAGTTCCCGTCAACAATCTAATGCATTAGTTGTTCAGAAATTTGTATCTGAATAACAAACTGGTCTTCAGCAGCATCGATACTTACCATATTGTACAGAAAAGAAACCAAGGACACCTATCTGGAATCTATCGAAACCTGACAGTTAGGAAAGGTCAACGACACAGCATTGATTACAAATGATGATGAACGCCAAATGTGGGACTTAATTGATTTGACGAAGAAATGACGAAGTTGGAATTATAAGGAATAAATGATCATAGGTGAAATGGGTGCTCATTGGAGAAAACAAAACGCACCTTCGGACTTTATTTACCTTGTGAGTGATTAGGTAAAATGTACACATCGATAAATACCCAACCATGATCATTTAATCCTATAATGATTATGAGTTATAAAATAAAAATCTCAGTTTAATTTAGCTTAATAAAACTGATATATATATATATATATATATATATATATATATATATATATATATATATATATATATATATATATATATATATATATATATATATATATATATCCTAATATCGCCTTCTAAACTTAGCGTGCATATTGTTAGAGAATTTGCAAACACAGCTTTGTAAATGTTAATTTAATACATTTAATTGCATTTAGCGTTATATCTATCTTATGGAGGTAAACCAACATGATATATGTTCTTTTACGAAAGGAAATTGTGACTAAAATGTTATTGCGGAGATAATAAGATGTGTAGACCAAATATGCTGTGCCTCATTCAGTTGCTCCTTTAGTGACGTATTTATCATTAATGATCAGATTGGTATTTGATAACAAGTGTACATGAAAGGCCTTACGGTGAAAGTTCGTACATCGTTCAGGGCATGTTTTCTTTTTTTCTTAAAGGTATTTAAGGTAATCTTTTTCAAATGCATGGTGTGTCCTCTTGATTTTTCACTATATAAGAAGGGCAAAATGGAAGCAGTGTTTCACTAGCTGGCCGTAGCCTGTTCTGAATAATGTATCCAATGTCGGTTCTAATTGCCATATCACTGGCTTTGCTGGCTGCTTGTGACGGATTCAAATACTCTGAGTGTGGTAAGTCAAGAATTATTACCGTGCCGACTTTTGTCAAATTGTGCATTTTTCTCGATTTAGCTGGAAAAGACAGATAATAAAGCCAAGACTCAAGGCTTGTAAGTTTGAATATATGCGAATAAAACTACACAAACTGAAAATTTTGTACAGTCAAATAAAAAAAATTAAAAAAAAAAGAAAAAAAAGAAGAAATGATTAATTTAAACCTTTAATAATGAAAGGTCCAGTGAGATTCGACGTGAAACACTACCAGTAAATATATGTTTTCCTCAGAGCAGTAGCAGCAATATTGACATAGTTTAGTTCGGTTCTGGCTCGCTTGTTCCCTAACAGCAGGATTTTAATTGGATGTGGATTGAACACGTCCAGTGTTTTGCGAGTTACATGCTAACGTAAATTAATCACCCTTTTTAAAACGAGTGTTGACGATACATTATGATTAGATAGATCTATACTTTGACTTGCCATATTTTAAATCAACGTATTATACAAAACTTTAGGAAGAAGGAAGCAAACGTAGCATTTCTAAAGAAAAGTAACATGTAAAATAAGTTTCATTTAGATGAGACACTTATGTCTTGTTCTCGTTCAAATCATGCATCTTCCACATTAACATTCTGCTTGGTTACGTTCTTTTTTTAAGCGAACATTTTTGTAGGGAAATAGTCCTAATATATTCACACTAAAAGTTTATTATTTATCAGCTAGTTTAAAACATAAAAGCAATTTCAGTACAGTCAACTCAAATAAAGTGGTTTAAATTCTGAATATATTTATTCTATGTTAACCATTCAGGCTCAGAAACTTGCATATAATATTTTACAAAGTCTCCAAATCTTCCTTGGAACTTCATGCATTAGGTATCATGATTCTTACATGTACTAATACAAAATATAATATGTTTGATAAATAAAAAAATATTAAAATCTTGTACACCTAAATTTTGATAAAACGGTACTATATGCATAATGCTTTGCAAGAATTGATAGAAGCATATATCAATACATATTGCTGTATCACAATACATATTACACATAATACATATTCTTTTCGATAACACTTTTGTTATTCATTAATAAACGTATATATTACTCTTAAAATTGTTGAAGATATGCAGGAAGATGCCACATGATTCACTTCTTTCAATAGAGATGCAGACTTCAACTTTGTTCGGATATGTCGAGTTTTATCAGGTTTAGGTACATGATTAATAATAAGCCAACAAGTCCAGTTTTTTATACGCTTTGCATATTGTTAAACTATTTGTTTTTAGTTAATCGTATGTACATTCCTTTATATAGCACTTTTATATCGTCCCATATCAGATTATTTGGTTTCTGTTCATTTTCTGTCTCAATATTGCATACATTAATTGTAATATTTGATAAAGTATTTTTTATTAAATATATTTAGTGTCAAACTATTAATTTCCACCATTATTGTCAATATCATAAACCAGCTTACATGCTTTTTCGCCTTGAGTTATAGCGTCGCTTTTGTACCATCGTGTCTCATCATTATATCCAAACCTTTGACGTCTTTCGTTTGGCACGACTGCGATATTGTCATGTGCATAATGAATCGAATAACTATGGTTTTAGCTGATTTCCTCCAGCTCTTATGTTGAACAATGCTTATACGTCGAGCGTTTGTGCTGATTTGGAAACACTTGTAAACTGTCGCTTTTGTCATGCTCCATTGGGAGGGTTGATTGTTGCTGTGAACATACAGTGCAGTGTATGTTTATATTATCAACTGCTGTGCTGCTCTATTATGTCATGTTGCCGTTGCAGTGTGGCATTCGATGTGTGCAGACAATTCTCTTGTTTCATTTTTGTAATGTATTTCCCAGTCCTTCCATACTCTTTGGAAAGGTTTCACTTTCCACCTAATCCTCGATATTTGGAACTTCTCACATAGGCTACAGCCTCCAGCAATACATTGTCACTTACTTTGTCTATCATTCTTTCTAATGCTTTCATTTTCCCTCCTTGTGTATTTAAATTGCTATCTCTTTAATATTTTGTTGCCAAAATTGATAGTGCTTCATAACGTGCATCCATTTTCTTTTATGTGGCCTCTAGCTAGGTTATGTTTTCTTGTTCTCTTGTGATAAGTTTGCTTATTTATATTTGGGCATGAGATGCAAGAGGTGGAGCTAGAGACTCCTGTTACGCGGAATCCTTTTATTCCTGACTGGTGCCAATGAAACAAATCTTTTGGACGCAATTGTTCGTTCATGTTTTAATTCTGAAAGTTTATAATTTGTGGATTTAATGCATAAAACCTCACGAAAAACAATGATTTATCCATACACCTGTATATTATCTTGTTAATATACCGGTTTTAAACATGTTCCTAAATCGATAATTTACTTTGATGATGTTTTAATATCATGGCAAATTAACATTGTGATGTTTTATAGTATTGGCCTTTTTATTCACATGCGTGTATTATGTTGGTCTCAGTGAATCGTCGACTTTAATCGATATTTGTCAGTTATAATGGTCAAGTATCTAGGAATGTCTTTATAGTTTACATTTGGTTTGTTTACAGTGTTATAATAGTGTCAGATAAAGACAACGTGCTATCAAGTAATCAAACTAAAACTTATTCATTTTACTTCATGGTATCAATAAATATCTTCGAAAATGGACACTCATTTGTGTCTTATGTGTGCTTGTTAACTATTGGTCTATGCTACATGGCAACACCGTCTACGTCTTACAATTGCATACCGACAAAATTACACCAATGTGAAATAAGTTATTTGTGTGATTTTGATTTTTAAATTAGATTTAACAATTGTGCAATCGTATCACTACGATGTATTTAGTGGGGAAAGTTATGATGATGTCTAGCACTGGGCTATCATGCTGCAGATACTTAGCATGAGGTTCCACCCAAGTGCTAGTAACAGTTTTATAAGGTTTTGGTTTGATTCCGCTGGTGTTCGAACCGGCAACTTCGCGCATTAGAGTCCGTGGACAGGGTTTCGGTAAGGTCAGAGGAGCATTATTATTAACGCGGTTCTTAACTCTTACCCGATTGTGACGTTCTCCCTAAAGACCCGTATAACAATAAGACAAATATTGAACCCAAGCCGAGCTCACAGTTTGTTTACAATCAGATCTGATGTGAACCAATAAGCTGGCCACATCTAGCTCCATGGTTTACTATAATAATAATAATAATAATAATAATAATAATAATAATAATAATAATAATAATAATAATGATAATAATAATAATAATAATACTAGTGATGCTAATAGTAATACTAATAATAATACAATAATAATAATACTAATAATGATTCGTAATTATGAATGATCTTTTGACATTATGATTTTTTATTTATGTCGATTAAAACTATAAAGTTATATTCTATATCCTTTAATTTGATAGCTAGTACTATCATACATTTATACTCCGTCGCAAGAGTTCCATTTATATCGAGGATGATCGAAAAGGAAATAAGATGAAATGAACAAATGAAGCAGGTCTGAATTATACGCGAATATTATTTATTGGTCGCTTGTGTGTATTCAACGGGCAATTGCCCTGATACACACGCTAGAATATTTAACTGGTTGTTGATATTGTTAATGTAGTGTTTAAAACCATTTTTCTGCACAGGATAGGCTATACATGACGGTCAGTATTACTAGTGGAGGACGAAGATTAGAAAAGAAATAACGACCCACGAGAAGATACTGGCAAGCTTTATCACATACCCATGTTAGCCGAACCCGAGACTTGAACCCACGCAGACAGAGGTGAGATAGCAATGATTCGTAACGGTGAGCGCTTTAGACCATTCGGTCACTGGGGGCCCCCATTTGATCGGTTCAGTGAGATTAGAAGGTCAGATCGGGGCTAATTTTGTTTGCTAGAGTTGAATTATGTTGCAATAGTAACATTTAATCATTCAGAAAATGTACTGACTCCATAACCTGTTTATTTTAAATGCACAAGAACATGATAGAATCAAAATATACGCACCATGCTTATACTTTATACACCGGATTAGTAAGGGTCAGAGATGAGTTTGTGAGTTACATGTTGTTGTATATAGCAGAGAACATAACGTTGATATGAACATTCAATAATTTGTAGATGTGAATAGATTAAAAGACTTGAATTTCTTAATCTTTCACACACACACACACACACACACATATAATTATATATATATATATATATATATATATATATATATATATATATATATATATATATATATATATATATATATATATATATATATATATATATATATTTATATATATAATAACAATTATCACACTATCTATCAAGCTTGTCACATCATCTTGTACATTGTTATTTATCCATTCATGGGAATCATCAATTTTTTCAAAACACCCAAAAAGTAATTGTCGAATAATTTGCTAAATAACTTTCCTGTAGCGATCAATGATCTTTATCCAAAAGCCTCAGGATTCGATTCAGCAGTATTTGTTAATTTTATAACTGCATTACCCTTATTTGTCTTCCTGTCTGTTTTCTTTGATTTATTATTTATTGGTCTAGCTTAAACATAATTGTTATAATTGTATAAACTTTTAATTCGAATATACTCTGTTCCATGTACGTTAAACCCATGTCTTACTCTCTATCATACTTTCATGTAACCAGACATCACCTTTCCGTTTGTTATGATGTGATTGTGTGGAATTTTTTTCCATGGTACGGACGTACACATTCCAAATACTATTTGAAAACCTGTCAGCAACATAAATTAATTATTCAATGGCTTATGTTTTGCCAATACATAATTTCTCCAATTCAAGGTAAAGTTTTTACAGATTTGCATATCATGTCATTAAATATTTAAACTTCATGAAATGAATTTACTTTTTTTGCGCGAAAATACAATCTGCATGTAATATTAAATATTCGTAAATGAATAACTTATCCAACTTGCATTTCTTTCAAGTCCTTTTCTACATGTTAAGTCCTCCATGAATTATTTGTCCACAAAATTATATGCATGAACTAAATGCAAATGAATCACATTCACATCAACAACCTCTGTTCTGAGGAGTTGTCTTAAAAAATATATAAGTGTGAGACGGTTTCAAATTTGTAGGGATTAAAATACAGAAAAATAAATTCCTAATTTTTGAAAGAAGTTGTCTTAAAACCATCTTGACCTAGTTTGCTGCTTTCATATACGGAACGATAACAAGAGGGTTTAATCATCTTAAAGTGACTTTCTCATGGTCACGGCAATGTACAGAAACTCAGCTGGAGTCTAGAATGAAAACTTTCAATCAAGATGCGATACTACAAGCTTCTATTTTCTAAAGCGAACTCCTGAAAACTGTATTAATAAAACATTTATTGACCAACCTTTTATCACATCTCTCCGCACGGACAATGGATGAGATGCATACTAGAATATTATATTTTTACAGTACTTGTGTTTTTTTATATTTGCCAAGCTTTAGTTATTAAGCTGGAAAATTGAATGCAAGCTAAGGTGCATGTAATTGCTGAAATCTGCTAATTATGTTATAACGAGTAATAAATGATATTCATAATAGAGATGCAATTCGGCATTTATTAATCAATCTAGGAGAGTATTTAGATATTAAGACATAGTACCTACTCTGTTTTTATCACACTTTAGAAATAATCCACATCCTTCCTTGTAATAGACTCTCACGTGCCAGTGCCAGTCTATTGTCGCATGCGCATGTTTCTATGCATGAATATATTTTCAGCATTTGTTATCATTCTTGGAATCGCAGCGCACTATGAAAGTAGAGTCAGGAAGCGGCAATAATTTAATAGTATAATAATCTGTACGTCGTGGAATCGTGCAAGTGGAGTTTCCTTGTTGAACATTGTTTTTATAAATAAACGAGTCAATCGATGTGCACAATTCTCATGCGAAGAACACATCTATCCACGGAGATTTGTGTAGCCCAAATCTCTGACAAAGTAGTGTCAAGACCTTGTAAAAATGCCAAAATAACATCAAATTTTAGTCAGTTATAGTTACAAGATATATCTTTCATGATTTAAAATTGCATGGTCTATATGTTGATCCATGACTTAAGAATTTTATATCTTTGCTGTACCTTTATTTTTGACCGCAGTTTATCCCTAATCTTGTAGGAGTATATATTTGGGCACAGACAAGTAATTCTTTTCCCACTGAGCAGTGTTTCCAAATCTCAAAATATTCACATACCCTTGTGGGACATTGGTCTAATAGGCATACCCCGCCCTATCGTGTTTTAATGTTTTTTTTTCAGTGAGAAGTGAAACCCTGTTGCGTACCAACGGTGGTGTGAGTACCATACCTTATGAAACACTGCCATTGAGCATAATGTGAAAGTTTGGGCCAATTACTATACTTTCTTGGTAAGACCAATAAATCTCTTAAATCTTAGAAATTATCTTCAAAATAGGAGATCTTTGAAAAGACGAAAATGATATGATTGTATTCAAGAAAAAAACAATTGAATTGTAGGTGCCCATGAGCCAGATGCGGTCATCCTGTTCACAACTAAATGCTGCGACAGGGATTAAATAAGAATTCTTTTAGGTGCGAGCCTACTGTTGCTTGCATATGTCCAATATGCTTTTTCTTTCAAATCAATTCTAGGGCTTTACTGTATTTTTCAGAACATGTCAAAAGTCCTGTTTTGACTATACATTCGTTGACAATTAGTCCGACCACTGTGGCAATCCCAGGATCCATTAGCTTAACTTTCCAAGCCACAGTACACAGGTCAATCATGACGAACATCAGGGTGGACGTTACTGTGAAGAAGAAAACATGGATCGGTGATATAAGAGTACCTTGTCTATACAGCATGGGGAGCTGGTAAGTTTAATATCGTAAGCTCACTTGCTTGTATAGAATATACTGAAAGAATAAAACAAAAATAAAGGAAGCAGAATAAATGAAATTACTTAATAAGCACATTAAAATGTTATCCACGCAAACTATTCATTAGTGCACACACATCCATACACACACTCAAACACACACACACGCAGGCATAAAGGAGTGAGAAGCAACAAGCTTTGTACAATGCAACAAATAAATTATTTCTATATAATGCAAAGTGATAAATATAAAAGGAACTTATGGCATTGCGAGAAAGATCTCAAATAATCCTAGAGTATCGAACACAAGTCCTAATGATTAAAGTTCCTAATAAACCTTAGCGATATTTCAAAATATTCAAAGCTGGAGGTGTGAATATGCTTGATGTGGCCCGTAATCTTGTGTATCAACATCCTTTTGTTGAATCACCCTAATGCAATCAAAGAATACATCCTTATTTGAAAGCTATGTTAACAAACCAAACCACACACAAACACAACTACCATTTTATATGTCAGGTATTAGAAGTAGCTAGTGGATTACACCTAAGGCTGTCATTAGATCCAATCACACACAAGTTCAAAATCTAATCAGTGAATATTAGGAAGATCGGGTGAATACAATAGCGATCTTCATCTTCCCATCCAGTCTGAACTTACTACATGCACCTATGTTATGTAAATCTATCGTATGAGTGTTACTTTTCATGATTATATTTGTGAAGGTCGTTTAATAAATGACATATTAAATGTAATTTTCTTTATGATCAATGGTTTTTTATGATGAGGTCATTCTTGAAAACACGGTGGATAATTTCAAGACAGTGAGATGAACTATTCAGTAAAGTATGCATGCATTTTGACTTTGGAAGGAAAACCAGGTTGACCGAGTTCCTCATTGGTTGGCTGCAAATAACTTGAACTTGTTCACAAGCTTCGATTCCTCTATAATTAATATTTCAATTTTTGAAAATAACTATGCCTTGCATTGACTTAAGTATTACTTGAAATTTATAGCTGAGCTCAATTTCGAGGATTTTATTCACTTAATTCTATTTTTTATTGGTGCATGAAATTTAGGATTTAGTATTTATATATTGGAATTACTGTAAATTCATTCAATACATTTTCAATTATATGATTGTGATACATTCAGACTAATTGCACATTGCAAAATAAAATGAACTTCATTCAGAATACCACTGATTGGTGGTGACATCAACGGGAACACGTCTTGATGATTCACACATTGAATAGTTGATCAACTCCCTGATGGAGATTGCGATGCTCTGATCCTTATGCAGATCCGCCGACACCACCACACACATAAGAAGGAGTTTAGTGACACATTACTACTGTGATGGCTTATCTACATAAGAAAATGAGACCTTATTATTGGAACATAGAAGTTATCCCATTTACATACTTCAGTTGTTTACTCCGAGACAATGGCATGATAACACTAATATCTATTATACCTGTTGAAAACCAATACCTCAAATATGAAAGTCTAATCAAGCACTATGATAATCGCGACATGTTCAAGAAAACAGTAGAAAAGTCACATTCAAGAACAATCTTCCCCAACATTAATCTGGGGTGGGTACAATCTATATATAAAAGCTGGTCAACTAGCAAATTAACCATAACTTGACTCATCGCAACTAAATTAACATGATGAAACTCCTAAAGCAGATTGCACGGGAAAGGGAAATCATTCTCAATGTCCATATTTATCTGCAAATTATCTTCACATAAGGCATCATATGAGGTAGTGGTGACCAAACGCTTGGAACTACATTAAAGAGAAGAGTAATTTCACTACCTCAGATGATACTTTTGGATAGATTCTTGCAAAGAAGATACGTAACATACGTATTTTCTCATGTTTCTAAAATATATATTGAAAAATTTAAATTACATGAATTGAGAATTGTCATATAAGAATGTGGATAAGAGCCGATTAAACAAATATTTCGTCTACCGGAATCAGAATTGCGACCACCTGCCTAAATATGCTTCACATGTCAGATTATAAGCACTATAGGTCATTTGCAATATAATTTGTGCTTATTGATGACTGCCTGCCTTTTCTGACAAAGCAAGAAAATGACATATTAGTATATTACCAATTATGAACTCAGATGGTTTTGATGAGCTCCCGTTATAGGTCTTTATCTCACAGAAAATGAAATTGATTGGCTCTTCTGTTCCGTTTGTAATTATGTAACCTTTATATAATCCTTGTGTTTCTATAGATGTGCTGTAAAATGCATTTGAAAAACAGAAAACCCAGAATTTGATACTGTATGATATGTTGCTATTGATTAATTATCTTAAAGTGAAAGCTAAACTGGATTATAAATCGATGATTAATTTTCAAAGTGTAAACGAACCCGTTTGATAAGTTTCTAAAATTGCCTTTTCATGTATTTAAAATCAGCAGTAAAGCTGCAAGGGAAAATAAGAATGGATATAGCGTTCGTTCTATTGCCTGAAGTTTAACCATATTTACTGTTTCTACTTTGTTTCGCCAACTCCTACAATATATGCGATGAGCTTTCCAAGCTGTATGAGACTGAAGATGTTCAATGTCCCCTGAAAAAAGAGAAGAGTAATTCCACTTGCTCCTGTCCATTTCAACCAGGCAGCTATATAGTCAAAGACAAAATGTTCCAGATTCCCGAAATTCCAACAATACTTAGTTTTGCGGTCTCAGTAAGTCTTCATTCTACACGTGTTTCGTCCTCACCTTCATATTCGCTTACACAGAGAAAGGCAAAATGACATTATATATATATATATATATATATATATATATATATATATATATATATATATATATATATATATATATATATATATATATATATATTACTTTTAAAAATCAAAAATGTTAATGGTGATAATATATAAATAACTGGCAAGAAAGGTTTTGTTAATGAATATAAATATATATATATATATATATATATATATATATATATATATATATATATATATATATATATATATATATATATATATATATATATATATATATATAGCATGTTGGAATTTTTGAAACTAACAGCCTTATGCTTCATCCATATATTTACATATGTTTGAACACCCTTAGAAATTCAAACCTTTCCTTGAAATATCGAACACAGGCTAAATGAATGAACAGTCTAATTTTCTTACGTTAAAGAGTTATTTAAAAAATCGAATGCAGTGCATCCACCTTAAGCCAGGCATTGGAGGGACAACGAAATGGTGATCTGCCTGGAACGTCATTGCCTTAAATAAACATTAGCCACAGAGAACTCATGAGCTAATATTCACCGGCTTACTGAGCGTGGACCTACTAGCAATGATTTTTTATTTATGTATTATTCTTTATTCATGTTGTTTTAATAAATCGTTGGAAATGTAATGAAAAACTAAGTTCAAAGCGATTGGTTGTAAGTAAAATAGCACCCATGAAGTGACAACGGTTTTATTATGTTCCTGAAATACAAGAGATAAAAACAATCTTTTCAACCAAAAGACTTCGTTTTCCTACATATGCGTAAAACGTTTAATGGAAAATGTTATACTTATTTCGGAAGAAGATATAATACCGCTGCAGTAGAGGCGACATCTTACTCCTGGAGAACTGTAATTGCCCAGGATGTGTTAATCTGAAATTCAGTTTGTCCTACTTCCTAATAAAACTGGAAAAGATTCACACTTATACCTGTCTCTAGAAATAGGCATCGCGAGAGTAAAGTTTGATATCAGCAAACAATAAATGTATTGTCTGGTAAACATTGCGATTACCCGTATAATGTACCTAATAATGGTAGTCAATTACAGAAAGCGTTGAATATGGTACTAGAGAGAGTTAGGGCTATTATCAAAATATTATAAACGACGTTTGTTTTTTGCAGCAATATAAAATTCTTAATCTGATTGGTATACCAACATGACCGCATATCAGTGACCATCCAATCTACTTCTTAAAAACAGACTTCGAATTCAGATAGAGTGTACAGTTCGTTTCATAAAAAATTGTATTGATCTCGGTTTATTTAATTGTTAATACACATTTCTTGATTCATATCATATCGTCAAGAGTAAACAACAATTAAATATAATATACTTTTCTGGACAGAGTAAACAAACCCAAACATTGCTTTTAATGTAAATGCAGAGTCAACGTTCAACTTCTTATATTCTGAAGATACTAAGTAACGAAAATCCTGTTAGAAGTTTGCCATCGGAAGCATGAAATGTTCCTTGTTGCCATCTGAAGAATGTGAGCTATGTTGATTGATTATTTTGTCTAAAAAAGAGGCCATGACGACATTACAGTTCTTGCAATCGAAAAGGGCTCTTATTGCATATTACATAACGTAGATAAAAAATGAAAAATATGCGTATTTCACATTTAACTATATGGCAGAAGACAACAATTTAGTATAATAAACACCAGTATTAGAACACAGCTATGAACATCAGTGGAAATTCTGTTTCTACGTAATATCTAACGCCGTTTACACATAGCGGATACTGGTACTACAACATTGAACTGGTATCTTAAAGTTTCCATTGTGTATATTTTTAGATATCTATTTAATGCATTTATGTTAGGTTATTCAGTCCAGAAATCTAGAGAAAGGTTGATCACTTAAAAGTTTGAATGGAATTCATATAAAAGATATACGATTTACAGTAATATAATTTGCTGATACGGTAATCGTTAGGTGAATGCATTTGCAAGAGATAATAAACGAGGAAGTGAAATTAAGAGCAAGATAAGCAACAAGAAATTTAGTATTGCAAACATACTAGGAAAGATAAAGTCTTTCGGCTTTGTGTTACAGTTTTATTTTCCAACGTATGCAATAATTCCCATAAGACAGAGAGAAAGACCGGAACTTATCATTACCAGTAGATATGTTAAGTGAAGTAAATTTGAATACTTTATGCTTTCTAACATTAAAACTATCTTAAATTGCAATAACAATTCCTATTTATACTCAATTATTGTTTTGCAGGGAACTTACAAGATCGACGCGAAACTGATAGATACTGTGACCAAAGCCGTCGTTTTGTGTTATGACATGGAAGTTTTCGTCAAAGCATGACCGATGCAGTAGACTTCTAAGACTTGTGGACAGTAGATAATCAATATAACATTTTAAGCTCATTATTGTCAACAATGTGCGAAACGTATGTCTAATTCAATATTAATTTAAAAAGATACTGATTCAATAAATACTTTCAAATTGTATACTACTTATATTTATTTTTGCGCTCGATACTTTAGCAGACTTAAAATATTTACATGAGTGTACCAAAAATGAGAATAAGTAAGTCAACACTATACATTTCATGCGTAATTACGTAATTCTCATTTTCTCAATGAAAGTATTAGAATCTTCATGTCATTGATTTATTATTTACACCAAACAATTTATTCTATATCCCAGTCTTTGTTGATTTCAACCTGTGAACGTACAGCTCATTGGTTACTGTCATGTTCATTGCACGTAATTCATGCAATTACAGATACTAATATATGTCCCTAAAATGTGTGATGGTCCTTTGTCCGTGTGCTTGATTTTATTCTGCTCCATATGAATTCTAAAATATTATTGATGCTACAGAGCTATACGCTAAGTTGTATATATATATATATATATATATATATATATATATATATATATATATATATATATATATATATATATATATATATATATATAGCTGACTTGACAATTTAATTTGTTTTTGGAAATGTGAGCTTCCCCGAAGCACAGTATCACATGATTAAAACAATATAACAAGAGATGTTACATGTTAATATATCTCGTTATACTTATTGACACTGTTGATTCTTTGATTCTCTGTCGGCATGTTATAACCTTATATCGGTTGTGAATCTAATATACAAATATATATTTATCTTTCTTTCTGTCTCTATCTCTCTCTCTTTCTCTCTCTCTCTCTCTGTATATATATATATAGGCAAAGAACAAGTACGATTCAATCCCAATTGCACAAGATATCCAGGCATCTACATATGAATCAATATAGACAAATTGTGACCAATTTACTACTGGACTGCAACCCGAATCTTACGTCTGCAGAATATCATGCAAATCATACGCATACCTTTAGCACGGGGATGTTTGGGACGCTGTACTTTGCAAACATACCATTCGATCAGTCATTGTACGTTAAAACATGTAGATCAAGAAATTGTTCGCACAAAGTAATATATAACCCACATATCATAACCATATTCAGTATATATTCTGATTTCTAAGTTACGTGTTTAGGCTCGAATAAACAGTCACACAGAAAGAGTGAATATAACAAGCTTTTTAAAATTTCGCAAAAAATTCCTTTTGCTGGAAATTCATCAAATTCCTCAAAATATTTCCAGAGAATAAAGAATTAATCCTTTTGAAATCCAACTGATCTGAAGAATTATTATAGCTCAAATCTGGCTACAACAAACTAACCTGACATCATAGTAAAAAGCCCCAAAAACATTTATTTCATTTTACATTGATATTCCCTCTCTTCCTTCTCTCTCTCGTTATCTATTTGTTTTTCCTGTAACTGTATTTGTATCTGTTCTTTTTGTAACTCCATCTGTCTTTCTTTCTCTATACCTTCCGCTTGTAAATGCATTTGTTTGTATTTTTGTTTTCCTGTCCTCTCCTATTTCTCATATTGTAACTGCAATTCCTTTTCTTGCATTTGTCTTTCTCTTTCTTCTTTCTGAAGCTCCAGTTTCCTCAATTCCAATTTAATCTTGTATTTTAATTATAATTCCTTCATTTTTATGTCAGAGTCTGATACAGACCTAATGACTGAAACCAGAGCACTTTTATCCAAAACATTTTTTTTCTACCAAATACTGAACCTAAATATTTCTTATTTCCTGTTTCGTTAAGGAAGCCTTTACCTCAGAAAGATCGTATGTTCTGGCAAGTTGAATCAAATCATATTTTTTGAGATCTAATTGTTCCTGGTTTGGATTTGAAAGAAAGTTTTTCACTTTTGATGCCATTTTAGAAAATCTTGTCAATCAAACTAAAGATTATAAAAAGTTGGGAAATTCAAATTAAAAAAAACAAAGTTTTCTGAAATATTTTTGCCAAAATTAAAATACCCTTAGGACGAGCACCCAATTTATATGTTATGTGTTTAGGTTCGAATAAACAGTAACACAGAAAAGAGTGAAAACAACAAGCGTTTTAAAATTTCACAAATAATTTATTTGTCTGGAAAATTCTTTAAAAATGGAAAGAAAGGAGGAGCATTTAGGATTTCAAGAAGCAAATCCAAAAATCGTCTAAGAATAATCAACGAATTATATTTCAAACGTCCTTGTAATAAATGTTCTAATAATTTCAAATTCGAATCCTGATGTAAAACACAAGATGGATGGCGATGGCGTACTGTGCTTATCTATAGTTCCTTGTAGAAATACAAATAATATCACTCCGGTGTTGGAAGTCGAAATTAAAGTTGTAAGCAATGTCTTTCCAAAATGTATGTGTGACCACTCCTCTAAATATTTACAGATAATAAAGAATTAATCTTTTTCAAATCCAAATGAACTGAAGAATTATTATCGTTTAAATCTGGCTAGAACAAATTAACTTGACATCACTGAGAAAAGACCAAACCCTGAGAAATCTCTCTCAAAACAAAGATCATATTGTATTGTAAGACGCAGTTTCGAAATTCCCCCAAGTTCTGAAATCAGAATGGGGATCACGTGATTATGTTTATTTCACATACACAGAATATGGCCTTGATTAGACCAATGATTTTGTTCCCAGAAAAATTTAAAAGCGTGTTTACTTCTTAACCCACGTAGTCCCATGATGACCTTGAAAACAACTAATCATTTTAAAGTAAAATAGAACTTTGTTTACCACATCTGAACCCAAGTCAGAATTTAGATCAACACATATTGTTCATAAGCTAAAAGCCAAGGTCAAACAATGTTCTAAAAAAGTATCATCTCTATCATCTCTAGTGAAAAACGTTTCAATAAAATAGCATGTAAGAAAAATACAAATTCAAAACTGAAACACAAACAAGTAAATTAAGATATATATATATATATATATATATATATATATATATATATATATATATATATATATATATATATATATATATATATATATATATATATATATATATATATATATATATTAAATCATATACGTTACTGTATGCGAATAAGTACTCAACCCTTTTGACTTAAAGCCATGCACCCATGAGAGTTCACTATGTTTAACTATATAGGACACTAGCAACGGTTTCTAAAGACCATTTTAATCGCAAAAGTGTATGGTCTCTCAGGACATAAGGTATTTCATGACAGGTCATAACAATATTTCCTTTGTATAAATTAGTACACTGACATGTGATCTCTCAAGTCATTTAGTCTTTCAAAGCAGGGTTTAACATAAATATTTGTTTCGCATAAACTATTACACAATCGTTTAATCACATTTTGTTACTATATAAAATATAGTCTATCACACCTACCTAATTAGTTTACATATTTCTGTTTAAAACATAAAACATTCATATTTTGTCACATTTCCCAAAACTTGTCACTTTCACCATTTAATACGTATTCAAGCAAGCACACATCAAATGCAATTGTTCCAAGTTTGTATCCTGCTTTATTGATATTTAAGGTAAAATGCAGCAAGAGAGTTACTAATATAAAATAAGAAATTATAATAAAATTAATTTTACAATTAAATATATTCCACACTTTTGGCTTATAACCTTACAACAAAAATCACGTGCATAGTTTAGTGGATCTACAGTTAGATCATGCAGTAAAAAGAGTCTAATCTGTGTTGAAAGGACTTATTACATACAAATCATAAACTATTGTGAAGACGTCCATATTGATTGGTTTATGGGTAAAATTTCAAAGAACGTTAAGGTTGGTATTGCTTCCAATTTTCAGAACGAATGCGAGAGAAATGTTTTTGAAAAATGATCTTACACAACAAAATATTGTCCTGCAAACTTGTGTACATCCATGCAACCCTTGAATTAATTTTTGATAGTATTTACTTGCATTCCCAGATGGATCATCAGAAACATGTTCTACGGTGTGATCCGCAATATTTTTCAAACATAATTAATATTTAACAGTCATAAGATTATAATGATTAACAGAATTAAATACTCAGTCGATTAGTCTTATTAAATACGTAACACCAACAATAATGACAAGGTCATAAAAAATGCTGAAGATTCTCTAGCCAGATTGTCCAATAATTATTTTACAAATATTATATAAATAGAGCAAAATGAATTTAAAAAAAAAACAACATCCTGTCATCAAAGAATATAAAGCGTCTTGTGATGATGTAATCAGGTATTGTCGAGTAAAAAGTAATTTGGTAATATCACTAATACTGGATATCTCATGTGCATTGTGAATAAAATGTATCCCTCTCATAAATTTGTCTAAGAATGTTTTAAAGGAGTAATCCAAAATAGACTTGTGATTGACCATATTAACGGCTGGAAAATTGTTCATTCCTTGGGTAATATACGAGCTTTTATAAGTAGTCAAAAAAGCAAATTTGGAGATTTTAGAAATGTAAACATTTGCAAAAATGGTTATTACATCTCTAAATACAGAGACTGGTGAAGATATAATAGTACAATCAATGAATGATGCTGGTAAATATTTTGATATTCATCCAAAGTCGGTACAAAACGTTGCAAATAAATTATAAAATTCATCATTTTCTAAGAAATATAAACAAAAATAATATTTCAGTATCACCCATTGTGCTAGATATACACCGATGAGGGTGGTAACGCTGTCGAGACAAGCTCTCGCCGGTGGAGTATTTAAGTGGCTACCCGCTTGTTACTGCGTTATATTATTTATTTTTGTCATCATTCAATACTTAACTTGTATGTGTCTAATCAGCTGTTAGTTGAGTAACGTAATTTTGTAACAGTTCAAATTAGTAGAAGGGTATTTACATCGTTTTAAATTTATCCTTAGATATGTTCGTCGTCGACAATGTCAAGACCGAAAAACCGTAAATCACACTGCCCGTTACGTGTACAATACATTAATAGATAAATAGCTGTATAGAGACCTGCATGCATGTTAACCTTGACAAAGTCAAACGCAGAAATATATGTGCGATTATTTTATACAGCGTGTATTGGAAAATGGAAATAAATCCCAGATGTAGTTTGTTTACTCCGTATAATAATCATTATAGGATTCTAGCATAGGTAACTTCATAATAATTTATGAAAAATATATCATCATGGTGTGTATTTGGCTGTGATCTAGCGTGGCTAATTCTCATACTTGATGTTTCGCGTTCCAATCCCTTGACTGACAAATTGTCACTAATAGATGGAGCCAAGCCCCATGCTCAAAATTCAACATAAAAGTACTCATTCCCACCATATCACCTCTTGGTTGTTGCTCTCTTGCAGTCTCCTGAGGTTGATAATTGGGGGTGTTGTGCAGATATTTGTTGAACGCAATTATAAATTAAAGCATTTCGGAATAATAGTATCTGATGAATCAAATCCTAAGAAAATGGCTACTGTCTCTGAACCACTACAACAATGAAAATTGGAAGATCGATATACACTACCTGCAGAATACATATTCATTAAGCTAATTCAGAAGTCGTTGTTTCAATGCATAGTGATACAGTCAAAGATACAGAGGTTGTGACATATGCAATTGAATAAAATTAGATCCGAATTATTTCACGAATACGAAAACAAAAATAGTATTAATACAACAATTAGACAATTGATAAAGATTTATGTCAGATCGTAAAATTAACGTTGTTACCATAGACCGTAGTAATCGCGAAAGTAGTGTAAACGTCATTAACATGTTTGTCAAGGTGAACGTTATGGCAACAACGAACGTTTAAGCATTGTCTGCTAATGCAATTTGATGAAAAAATGACAATTATGATAATTGATATCCATTTGTGATTCTAAAACATAATGATGATAATACTTATTCTGATAATACTATTTATTCTGACAATATTTATTTAGATTGTTTTATGGCTACGTATATCTGATGTAATTGTATTTTTTTTGTCGGATTTAAAAATGTATTTTTGTTGTACATGCTATACTAATATAATCTTGCTTACGTGATTTGGAATTTTTATAGAAAATAGTTTTACTTTGACTGATTCATTTGTAAACACCTAAAGCTGACCTAGTTCCAGACCTCGATTCAAAATTAGTAATAGTCACATGAGGTTATATTTCTATTTATTTTTATTATGAGAATAATACGGCTGAGATCGGGGCTGTGTTTGATACGTGACCCTCGACTTGTAAATAGTTTTTAGTGAAGTCAACAATTTTTTTCTTAATTAAATTTATTCTCGAAGCAAAATGATTGGTTTACGTGACGGCCATGCTTTGAGTACGTGATGTAGACATGGTCTTGTGACCCTCGAACGGGCACCCACTCTGCGCCTCAAAATTAATGTTTAGACATTGTTTTAGATAAATAATCTCAGTCTTTTCTTAAAACACTTGGTGTCAACGTGTTCGTATGTTGTGTCGGTATGGAGCTATGTTAATGTTAATCGGAATTATTGGGATTAAAAATGATTGATTCTATTTTTTTCTGGAAATATATGTGTTCATTGTTCATACAGAATTATTGGACAAATAAATTTCATTAATTCAAACACCGGATTATTTATTTTGTTTTTACAAGGAACTGTGGACGACATCACCGTACAGGATATATAATACGTCATCGCCTTACATCTGGGATTCTTCGTCGGGAATCGAAATTGAGTTCATTTTCAACATTTCATTACTAGGACTTGTATTATTGTTCGATTTGATCCTTAAACCAGTACGTTCTCATTTGTAATTTTTACAGTATTTTTCCAGGGAAATAAAAATGTTGTTAAATTTGTCAAAGCTTATTGTTTTAATTCGTTCTTGTGTTATTGTTTTTCCGAGCCTAATAACGTTACATTAACCTGATAATATTTATTTAGATTTTTTTGTTGATAATAATATTTATTCAGTTTTATTTTATTATGATAATATTTGTTTCGATTTAATGTTATTCTGATTATAATATTTATTCTGATTTACTTTTATTCTGATAATAATATTATTCTCATGTATTTGTTTTCTGACTATAATATTTATCCTTGACATTGTCAAGGGATACAGATTAATTTTATTCTGTTAATAATATTCCTTCAAACTGAGTTATTTTTATTCTGAAAATACTATATATGCTAATATACTTTTATTCTGATTATAAAATGTTTTCTGATTAATTTTTGTTCTTATAATAATATTTATCTTTGAATAGATTCAGATATATGGTTATTTCTGATAATAATATTTATTCTGATAATAATATTTATTCTGGTAATAATATGTCTTATGTTAGTTTCTGTTTTGTCGAGTTCTTTTATTATTTTAATTATCATTTACCCATGAAATTATACATTCGTACTAAGTTACATGATTTATGGTACCATTTACCAGATCAAATTATAAAATCTGACTAATTTTCATGAATTTAAATACCATTTGCCAGAAATCTGGACGAGAATCATTAAACAAATTGTTATATTGTATTTATTTCTTCCTTGACAAAGTTTTGGGTGAAATTATTGTTATCAATTTGTTTTTGTGTGTGTGTAGATGAGATGGTTTATTTTTTGAATATTATTTACCAAATCACTTTAATAAAATTAGTTGATAGTCTGTTTTAATTTAGACAATATACCCAACTATCTGAGATATGTTTTTGATAATCTGAAAATTGTTGGGTAATGCACCCAACAAGTGGATGAAATTGCCTTTCAATCTGATTTAATTTGGTTAATATTCCCAACATTTTGATGAAATGTTTTGAGAATCTAAAATATTATTAATAACGTTAAAATGAATGATATAAGTATTTAGCATACAAATTTTATGAAATTGACTAATAATCTGAAAAGTATGGGTAAAATACTCATCAATTTGATGACATTGTTTGATAATCTTAAAAAGTATGGTTAATATATTTTCAGTTTGATGACAGTGTTTGATACTCTGAAAATGTATGGGTAAAATACCCTTCAATTCGTTAAAATTGACTAATAACCGGAAACATTATGGGTAATATACCCATCAATTTTTTAAAATTGTTTGATAAAATGATTTAATTTGGATAATATACCTATCAATTTAATGCAATTGTTTGATAATCTGAAAAAGGACGGGTAATTTACGCATCAATTTGCCGAAATCTAACTGATGATCAATACACAAGATTCTGTCATAATATATTTTTTTTTTCAACAAAATTAATTTTGAAATTATTATGTAATTTTTCATTTTCTCTGTTTTTGATGAGATTTTTATTATTTCGAGTATTATGTTAAGCCACGAATTAGAAAATCTAACTAATTGTCTTATTTTGAGCATGATTTTAACCAATCAATTATAAAATCCGGCTGATATTCGTTATTTGAAGAATAATGTAACTGAAATTTGGACGATAATGATTACAAAATAAATTTCTGTTGTAATATATTTTATTTCCCCTGATTATGGAGGAATTAAAATATATCAATGACGTGAAGGTCAATGATCGTACATACAGATTCAAATTTAAAATTTATCTTCGTATAGCAAGGAAACGTCTGGTTTGGTCCGTAAGTTTGAAATGTATCCTTGATAATAGCGGATTATGACATCGCAAATAGACCGGATAACTAGGTTCTTGTACAATCAAATATCCAGGAGGTACTTGAGACGTAAATGTATATAAAATATATCCTTGAAGTTCCTGGTTGGATTTTTCAAAATCTATTTGATAGGTGCCATAAATCGTATCACATGCAAGACTGACTGCAACTATTGATGTTTTGTTAACAACTGATGACGAAATATGACGACCGCCGCCGTATGAATCATATTTATATTTGAGAATAGCTGCTGGTGGGGCTATTTTTCTCCGTGATTCAAGTAATTCGAGAAAATATACATTCATGAGATCGTATACGGAATTTTATAGTTCGTCGGTATTAAATCCTGGTATTAAATATTTTAGCAGATCTGCTTCAGTTATTTTGTAATAATTGAGAAATATTTGTTTTAGTGTGGACTTAATTTCTTTATCTCCTATGGTTCGTCCACTTATTTTTTCATCATACATTACTTCTTCAACTATAATGCAGTTGACACCTGATGCAACGTAAATTGAATGTGGTATGGTTTCGATGATTTGTTGTTTTTCATCATCAATATAGTATTGTGTGATACTGGAAAATAAATTTCGTAGATCACCAAGTACACCGGTGTGTTCAGCTTTAATGTTGTTAGAAAATCTTCTGACAAATGTGTCTGCGTTGATTATTAGAAGATAGGTTTTGGTATCACAATCAAAATCATATATTGTTCTTTTTAATTTAGGAAGTTTTTACCATCAGATGTAGTACAATAAAATCAGTAAGAGAAGGACCTTATCTATTTTCCCATAATATTCCCTGGATATCTTTTTCGATATTCTGGAAAATTTATAAATATTTTTTTATTCGTGAAGAAATCATCCAACTTTCTTTCTGGTGATCCATGACAAACAGGTGGTATCTCCGGCAATGATAACACACTTCGGAACGATGAATGATAAATATCCGTAGCGTAATATTACGAACATATTTCTGTCGCAGCTAATAATGCTGGTTTGTGAACCGTAATATCAATTTCGGATTCGTTTTCTAACATTTATTTATGTTTGCTCTGACATTCTTTGTTGATTTGTTCAATTTGATAATCACCTGTAGGAATATCAACAACCTGTTGATCGGGGGTTCCATCTGGTTAATTTTGATTTGAAAATACCATTGTATTATTTGCTTGCAAATCACCGAATGACATTGGTCTAATATTTGACCAGATTTGATATAAACGTAATTGTGTTAGCACAATTTCTATTGCAGAAATTGAGGTTGGAATGTTGACGTTGAATTCAGGCTTAGTTGAGCTTGCCGATATCATCGTTGTTTTTCACGGAGTTGTATTCACGACAATTTGCTCTAGTAACGCGATCGGTGTTGACATTAGGTCTAACCCCTGATTTTAAATCAGGAATTAAAGTCACGATTTTCTCAATCAGACATCGATTCTGACGCAGTTAAATCCTCGTTATAAATCTTAATCATTTCTGTGAACTCGTAATCTAATATTATTTGGTCACTAAAACCTGATGATATTTAAGAAGATAATTTGGAGCATTCTCGCGTCGCTGCATGCAACTTTATTGTATACTCATGTAGTTTTGCATTTGCACACAAATCTATTTTTGCGATGTTATTATGAACACCAGTAATTTTATTACTGCTGGTAATGTCATTGTTATTAATGATAGCAAAACACCTGTTCCAGCGATAACAGCAGGCGCCGAGTACACATTTAGGTCAGTTGGGGAGTTCATTATCTTTTAAGTTGGTTGTCGTTGTTGTTATTGTTGTTGGGTTTAACGCCATTTTTAAGCACACGATATGCTATATATGGAGGCCAGTATTAATGGTGGAGGAAGAACCCGGGAGAACCTGAAAAGAACCACCGACACTCGAGAAGCTACTGGCAAGCTTTCTCACATGCCCACATTGGCCAAATCCGAGAATAGAACCTACGCAGACAGAGGCGAGATGGCAGTGGTCCGTAACGGAGAGCGCTTTAGACCACTCGGCCACTGGGTGTGTGAACAAACAATACTATCAGAATTGATTCAAACAGCAACACAATAACCAGGTATATTCAAAACAGAGTTTCTGAGTCTCAAGTAAATTCGAATTGTATGATTTCGATAAAATCCAGGTGTCTCTTCTGCAATTCAACGTGTATCATCAATTTATTTGAATGTGTAACTTAAAACCAGTCTGCTGCGTCCAAACATTGCACTTTAGTGCTGTTCTTGTTTCATTTATACATTAGATCATTTCCCTTTGCATTACAAATATCTTCTGACATGGGGAGATGAGACTACAAAAGCCTGCATGCAGACTAAAATAATATTTCAATGGTCTTAGCTGACTTTTCCTTGAATGGTGCATTAGTAAGAGCTATAAAACATTATTGATGATTTAAGATGCACGGACAATTGGTAAACTTGGATCACACTCATTCTCAAAAGAAATATCTTAGCGAGATTTCAACAATACCAAGTCTCCGACAAAAGGTGGACAAACAGCCTTTTGCCCAAAATATAGCTTTGCATGCGAATGATTCTAAATAATTATTTTCTTTTTTTACTTTCCACTAAGTTCCATAACTACATGTTTGTAATATCTTTCCAACAATCTCGCCATTGTTAACAATACATATAGCAGTTTGGTTCGACCACGGCGGTCTAATCAAAACCATCGACAGTTATTGTTTTGGACAATTTCATACATGTTTGTTTCTAATCCCAGATTGGTTCATCCACCTATCGTTATGTAAAAAAAGAAGCTTCATTATATATACAGATATATACAGCTTTCGAAAAAACATTATAATTTCTTATTTAACCATCATGATATGGTACTTCCATTAAAAATTAAGCAGTCGTGATCAACGTATAAGTTGGTTTAAAGTGGGAAAAGGCCTGGTACGAGCTTTCTTTTCAGTGAACACTTTGTATTACAAAGAAACCATTATGTGACAAAGTCGTCTAAGTCTTCATTGTGCTCAAAACAGTACATCTCATTCGCTGCACTCATTTTATCATCACATAATCACGTTTATATGTATTACCGTGATTGTCTGTCGCAGGAATATTTGCCTCAAGTGACATCCTTGTATGAAGTATTTTGGACGTTCTATCTCCGAGTATTAAAAACAAATATGGATTCCGCAGATAAATATAAGTTCCGCTCACCCTAATGGAAAAAGATGTCTGGTCATCCATTCCGTCAACTGTCCTTGGTATAAATACTCACCTTTTCTGTCAGGATTTTAAAAAAAAATTAATTTTATAATTTTTTATTATTTATTTTTTTAAAGCAATATGCTGTTTATTATACTGAATTTGTACTGGTAGAGGGAAAAACGTTAACCCGATATAGATAATCATGAATATAAAATGCAATAATAAATACGGTCGTTTCAAAAATGTGCCTACTTATTTACTACATAAAGACAAAATAAATACAAGACAATAGTTATCTTGACAAATGATGGACGTGGTGGGCAAAACGTTTTGCATGAGAGAAAAGGCAAACCGCACCAAGATTACCTCGAGACGAGGCGAATCAATAGGATGATGGGGAGTAGGTGTAATGTGAAGTGCAACAATCAGTTCAAAGACCAC
Organism: Sinohyriopsis cumingii; assembly: GCA_028554795.2. NCBI lineage: Eukaryota > Metazoa > Mollusca > Bivalvia > Unionida > Unionidae > Sinohyriopsis > Sinohyriopsis cumingii. The sequence goes on from CM068835.1 coordinate 62,959,763, forward strand.
TGTACCACTATGAAAATATGCGAGTTTGAAAAATAAAATACTTCAAATCTATGACACCTAATTTCATTTTATTAATGTTTTTATGAAGGTATATAAAACAGCAGTAGTGTCATTTTGCATCGCCACCACGGATTATGTTATACAGACATTTATTTGCTCTCCCTGCCAAAATTGAAAATGTGTTTTTCAATCGTTTACTTTTTTTCGAAAAATGTGTATGATAGTTTAAATCTTGTTTTTTTATTTTTATTAACACCGTAACATTTCTGGTTATTAGATAATCTAGTGATAATAAATATAATCTATACAAAAAGAAAAAATAAACACTCATTCATACATGCATATGGTACACACTCTAGTTGACATGAACTTTGTGATATTACAGTATTTTGTTCCTGTTCACCATCAAGTCAGATACAAATTACATGTTCATTATTGATATCCATTTTTGAAGAAATTGGTCCTCTTTGTATTTCCCTTGCCAGTGTATTGTTCAATATACTCGTGGCCCCCAAGTAGGTGGTAGTTTAGCGACTACTTCAAGACACCAATAATACAACACGGGGTTGTTTTCTTCTTCAGGTTCCACCACGAATGTTCTGAAGTCGTTTTGATCCAACATAACTAGCACACACCCTGTAAACTCGTTACTTGGATAATGCAGTGGTATTGTGGCGTATATAGTAAATGTCGTACTACCAGGTACTGACAAACTGTATAACACTGTAACTTCAGTGAGATGTTTAATGGAATTATTAAGTGGTGATCATACTGTTGATCCATAATATGCTGTATATGCTACACTGTCGATAATTTGTTTTATGTTAGAGAGTTTAATATCAATAACCGCTGGATTTTCAAAAAATTCAGTAATGGTTCTATTTGTGTTTCTACGAAAACTTACTTACGCGTTTAAATCTAAATGATCTAAATCTAAATGTGGTCATTCCATCATTGATTGTCATTAACAAGTTCGTCATTGGAATATTGCTATCATCGATATATTTGTTCGTTGCAGCGTCATCACCTGATTCCGGTTGTCCAAGAGCAGTAACTGTATTAGTCATCTTATCACATGCGATTAATAAACAATCATTGATCTCAGTTCTGACTGTGTTGTTGTTCCTGTCTACCTATCTTTTTGTAACCACATCTTCATCTGATTTTTGTTCTCTCACATTAATAAATGCATTTGCACTCATATTCACATACTATTATTAATTCGTTTGATACATCTACAATGACTGAAGAAACTGATTCTATTTGATTTTTTATTTAATCGTTTTTACTAAATACCACTAAGTTATCTTCATTCGCATCTGGAACTCGCCGAATAATGTCTGTCAACGTGATATTAGTCGTGTTTAATTATCCTTGTTTAATCATGAAAAACAACGACTTCATTTTGGTCCAAATTTGCAGGATTGAAATGATTAGCGGGTTAATGCCTGATTTCACTAATGGTTGCATATTTAGATAAGTCGAATTGAGGTTTGCCTTGAAGTTTCATCAGAGTAGATGTCACGTAAATATCTACCATTATATACTTTAAGATCTTTTAAAAAAGATGGGCCTTCCACTAGGTTACTCGTGTACGACTGTATGAGGTGTTGTTGTTGATGATGACATATCCTCGAGTACAGCAATTACTTCACAGCCACATATTAGTGGATCAGTCATTGTTTGTGCTGGTAATGTTGAATACCAGACTGGAGTGTTTATCGTGCATATATATCTCAAAAATTATTTTGGTCGAGCCAGTCCATATGAATCAAAATAAACAATTCCACGTGGATCAATAGCGTATGGAACCGAATGAGTACCAGGACCAGAACTTGTATAGAGATTAATGATAACGGTTTCAATATTGTTTAGTTGATTTGTTAAGTGGTCACGCATAATAATAGGTCTGAAATATTTTATATTTAATTTTTAGTATCATCAAGTAAATCAAAATTTGACATATTAAGCATGAACAAAGTGTTCCTTGAATTCAGAGATCTTTTCTCTTCCAGCAAGTGGTTATTGGTAATCTTAGACCTTTTTCCATTTTTAGAAGTGTTTATTCCTTTTCCTGTTGCTTTCGTCACTGACATTCCAGCAGCAGTTTCAACAGCACCAAGAAAGCTGCTTTTGCAACCGCTGGAGCCGTAAAGGGTATTTATGCTGGTATACTGCAAACAATGGAAATATAGCGCAATTCTTGATTGAATCTTTAATGGCGCTTGCAGGAAGATTACGTTTAACGCCCGTGTTTGTTTGGCGTCATTTTAATGCCGGAGTTGACGTTCTGACAATGATAGTTCATTTTGTTCACCTTCGATTTGTTCTTTTTAGTGATATATTTGTTCCACAGATCGTTGCTGATTTTGATTGAAGCTTGTTAATCTGACCAGTAGTTAGACTGACATTAACATGATGACATGACATTATGCTATCATGAGCGATTTAATTATATGTTTTCAACTGGGGCGTCAATAACTCCCGTTCGCCCACCAACACCTTGAACTAATATTGTTTTATCGTAGATTATAACAGCGATTGTTCTGTAATTACCCCCATCGGGTAATGTGTTTACTCGCGCTTGGACTTTCCTGAGTAAGTAGAAATGTTCCAGAAAGTAATTATATATTGGATACAACTTTGTACAATCAAGTTGTGATATTTGCAGACCAGAATCAACATTTAGATCACTTCCCAAGAGTGTCATCAAGCGATGTTTTTTCTCAAAGTTCAGTATTACGTCAGCTGGATCTTGATTACCCGTTTATTCTTAATGAAACTTCACTAACTAAAAGTTGATCAGATTTCGTCGGACTGCGTGTTCATGAGTTTACTCGTGCAGCATCACTGTATGTGCTCATTGTCAACCGTGATAATGTTGATTTACCACCTTGATTCATAAAAGTGAGCAAATGTTGAATAACGCCATAATACCATTATTAACTAAACAAATTCTAACATTATGTCCATATGCAGTATTATCATTTTGCAGAATTATTTCACCTTCTACTTCAATAAACGCTTCAGCAGGTAAGAAATATCTATTTGTATAATGAACTTGAAGTATAATTCGTCCACGCCGATTTGGCTCTCGTGCGTCCTAAGAATAATATTGAGAATCGCGCACAGATTCTTCTTTGAGAACAGACGCATCCATATCAAATGTTAGATCAGATATACGTTTAAACATTTTATTATAGTTAATATCGTCCACAAAGAAGACTACTTCCTGCTATCAGACCTGTATATATATTTTTCGCTGATAGTGGTATACGAGCCAAGTCTGCTAGTTTTTGATCAGCAGCTTGAGTTATGATTTTACTAACATATGCAGTCATATCCTCTGTACTGGGTAAATTTGCTGGTTGTTGTTTTTGTCGTATAAATCGTGCTAGTCTGTCCGTGCTTCCCTAGCAACATCAATAACAGCACCAATACTTTTATCACGAACAACGTCAATAGCTTTCATTGATAATTGTTTTGCAATCGATATTGCTTTTGGGGTTATGTCACAGAATTAGGCAAATAAATAACTTGGTTTTGCCTTAGAACGTTTTGACTATTTCTCGTTGTACATGCGAAAAATGTTATCTAGGGGGAATTAAGTGTTTTTCCAGGTAACCGACAGTATTAATATGTACCTCGCCATAAAATACTTACGACGAAAGGACATTAATAACATGATATGCACGGGTGTTTTACTCTAAAGTTTGCTCACTCTCCTATGGATTTAAGTAAGATCGATTTCTGGTCGTTTTGGATCACGTCAAGTAGTATACGCTCTCCATTGTTCTCCAGCCATTGGGGTAAGTGACAAAATTACATTTCATTTGATATGCGAAGCTTATTCTGTTTGTAATGTCTTATCGCGTAATAATGCATTTATTACAACGCAGATTTGAATTTTGAATTACAAGTCACTATTAGAGGTTAATGTATTAGCATATATCTAGAGATTTTACAGAAACTAGTATCATGACCAATTTGGTTTTATCGTAGCTGATTGTGACTGTCGCTGTGATTGTGACTGTCACTGGGATTGTGACTGTGACTATGACTAGAGCTGACTAGCGTTTACTAGATAAGCTGTCTAAAGTTGTTTAGATATGTCTGGAGTTATCAGAGTATTTAAGGTTGCATGCTGTCGATACGTTTGTATGTATGTACGTATGTCTGTGCCCACGGACGTAGACGTAGCAAAGTCAAAAGGGTGATGTATGCTGTCTGTACGTATGTATACTTATGACTGTATATGTGGTGGATCCATAAAGGGTACGAGCGGCCGATAAGAGTTTGGGCCAACCCAAGGAATCGTGCGACCGTACAAGGGGTCTAGAAGCATACGTGTGGTTCAATTATTGTTCCAAATGCATTCTTATGTTCATAAGATTATTTTTGAATCCTAGTTGTGTTCATAAGATTATTTTGAATCTTAGTTGTGTTCATAAGATTATTTTGAATCTTAGTTGTGTTCATAAGATTATTTTGAATCTTAGCTGTGTTCATAAGATTATTTTGAATCTTAGTGGTGTTCATAATATTATTTTGAATCTTAATCGGAGTTCATATTTGAGATTATGTGAATCTCTCTTGTAATTTAGAATACTGTTTCAAACGTATTTGCAGTCTATGAAGTTTCTTGGATCTGTACTTGATATTGATGTCATATTTTGGATTATTTTCAATGTGTGAATGTTGTGTAGAGTGATTTGAGTCCATCGTATGTTGAGAGAATCATTTTATTTTTACATCATATGTTTTTCTTTATTAATTCATTTCATAAATTTCTATCTTTCTCACATTGTTTTTGTCTTATTCATTTAGTCCAAAGACCCACTCGGTTTCTATTCTGCGACAGGGTATACTTCTAAAAAGACCCCGAACAACATCACCGAGTACATCTCCATAGGTAACTTTGTAAGTTCTTAATATCGAATTTATCACCCTGACTTTACAGGTCCACGTTGAGCACTATGTATACTCGTCTTATTTTCCTGTCACTGATTTAACTTGTATACCCTGAATCACTGTTATAATCATCAACGATTTTATCGAAGAGATACCTAGAAACATTAATATCCATGATACCGAACGTAAATAATCGTAGAAAAATATTAGCTGCTTCGTTATTAATTTCTTTGGTATTATTACCGGATGGCTAATTAGAATTTATAATTGTCCAATATCTGCAAGGACGTTATCGGAACATGGAGTAGTAAGACCACTCCCGTTGGTACCTGAAACAATACCAGTTCCACTTGCTTCGTCTTGCTCAATACGAGGGGGACTGAATTGCAAAACTTCGAGTAGGGATTTTCTTTTAACCTTTTCGACTTCTTTCTCAAATTCTGCAAACATATCCTTATATTTTTTATACTGATTTTTTATATAACATCGGACGCACAATTATAAAAGGAATCCAATTTTTATCGTGAATACTTGCGGTGTCTGGATCTAATAATTTATCACGATTTAGATATCCTTTACAGCATTTTCTTGAAGTTGTCTAAGACCTTCATTAGTTAATCGGGTTGGTGGTTTTAGTTTTGGCTTTACAAGATTCCTTACCTCACCGACCTAAGATCTGCAGCTCATGTAGTGATTCATCACATGATCGGTGGTCGTATAATATTTCCTCACAAGCGTCGACGTAATTGTTTCAGCAATTTGTGTGGCGATTTTTGTGTAAACGGAGGAGGTTGTCCTTAATCGCCGTTCATAATAATTGCCATAGTTTATGTAGGCAATGAGTCGTGAAATATTTCTAACACGTCTTTGGACACATTATAAATTCCGTCCCAAATAATGTTATTAGGAATATATTTCTAACCCTTCCGCGCGGGAGTCCACGCATCGCCACGACATAAAAAAACCAACAGAAAAAAAACAACTGACACGTGCTTGACTTAATTTCATGCTGTTTCTCTCTGGCAAGCCCGTGAGTTGGGGTTAACACAATCTATATAAATTTCTGAATAAATGTGTAAACTACGGCGAATCGTTGTGCCAATATTTTTTTCCATCGTGTAAATGTATACAAAGCCTATACACTAATACACCCCACGCCGCCGTATCTGCAATCACAACATCTAATCCTGCCGGATACATAATTAATCTTGTGCAACTGAGTTTATTAATAATTTTTCTGTACGTGTCTTTATCATTGCAAGTTAGTCAAAATATCTTCGCTGGCATGTATTGCAGATCTCACAGCCAACGAAGTGAGAATGTTAGAGTCTAAAATATTGCGTAAAGACACTATTGCCCGTGAATAATATATGATGCCTATACCATTCCGTGTACTTTTTTTTTAGAAACTTTATCAACTGTGACAACAAAGTTATGTTGTTGTGATCCTTTAACAGGGATGAGTTTATTCGGATAATCCATGTAAGGCCAACCTGGCAATAGTCATGTTCGACAAAACAATTTATTTTAAATATATCGATAGTGGAATCAATATAAATACCGCTATGATCTATTTTGACTGTTGATCAAAAATGAACCACACCATCTTGATTATAATCATCTTTGAATGTTCTAATAAATTAGTGTAATTGTAACTCAAATGGTAGATGCTTCTTATATTTGGTTATTCTGTGGAATTCAAATCTGAGTAGCATATTCTGGTTCGATAATTGCCAATAATTTTCGATCTAGTTCAAATAAGAAAACCTATTTGGTTTTATCTAATATTCAATTGCAGCCTATCTATCAGATTCCTTTGAGGTTAACAATAGTTTTATCTCATTTCGTTATTTTCTAGGTCAATTTTTGACCATGGTAACTCTATAGTTTAACTCCGATTAAATTAAAATAAAAGGTGACCTCTATTGTTTTGTTGCTTTCATCCTACCCATTATACAATAACGGCAATTGTTTCTCTATCTCAATTGTCTCTAATTATATGTTAATACAATATTATATAATATGAGAGGTGCACTAAATATATGTAACTGGTTGACGATCGGATCCTTCACACCATGTGCAATTAATTACCGTGGAGATTAGTATGGATATCATTGTTCGCCGTTGAAGCCATGGACTAAACCCATGTTTGAAACGTGGAGTTGGCGTCAAGGGCAAAACAAAACTTTGTGTATCATGTGGTGGTAGAAAATACAGCGCACTTAAACGATATAATGAATTGGAAAGGTTTCTGATGATATTAAAATAAAAGACGGAAAGATTATCTTAGTAATAATTTTACTGACAAATAATCTTACTGTTAAATAAAATACGTTTCTATACAAATGAAGCAAGTCAACAATGATAACGTTGATGACTTTAAACATCATGTGTTTACTTACAACGAAGCTAACATAGCTGGTGTTATCAGAATGTGTAGTATTAAAAAATATTTCGGCAACATCAGTAATATATGTCACCTCATGTCTGTATCGGAATGCAGTAACAAAGAAAATAAAAATTCTTTCACAGAGTGTTATTTACGAGTGTTTGATGATTTAGTTATCGATCACATCAGTTCGAATAAACTCAATACGATCATCTGAACCATGCACTCTATCACAAACAGAGACAAATGCGCGACCGGTTAGATTTATTAATTAAGAGACAAAAGAAATTAAATAATTCCAATCAACATATGATGTTGAAGGATATTCCAATATTCACACAAATTCAGTACAAATTGCAACAAACGGTATATATATATATTATATGTGTGTGTGTGTGTGTGTGTGTGTGTGTGTGTGTGTGTGTGTGTGTGTGTGTAAATGCAAAACTAAACTCGTTCAAAGTGTTATAATAATACAACTATTCAGTTTATAAGGCACAGTAACTTACCTTTGTTAATTCCGAACTACAACACTAAGACCCCATTGTATTAAGCTGCTAAATAAAATCTTGTTAAAACGGCTCAGGTTGACCTTTAGTAACAAAAAAGCAATTTGTTATGCCATAATTACAAAAAGCGAGCATTGTTGTGTTGTCGTGATCGCATCATTTTTGCTCTGGACTTTCTTCGATTTGTTTTGACGAGGAAAAAATAAACAATTCCTAAATGGGTTCCACCAGAAGTCGTATACAAACCCTTTTTTGGTCTTTCTACCCCATCCTGCAGCTATGATCTCAGTATTGGTTCTTTTAAATCTTTGCAAATGCATTGACTAGCAACACCTATATTGTCTTCCGATTAGATAATGGACCCATAATCAAATAGTAGATATTAAAAGTATACATAACAGTGTTTCTCTTTGTCACTTGTCAACACGTATTGATAATGCAATGACGTTTGTGAAATCTCTGAGATATTCAACTATTTTATACATACATTTCAAACATTTGTTTTATATTTGATGCTTATTTCTGAATACCTTCTTTAACAGCATGCGCTCACCGAATGTTGTGATTATTGAACTAACGGTACATCTTTCCTTTCAAGTAGTTTTTATATTTGTTCCGAAATTGAAATATAATAATACAACCTGATATTATTTTGTGTAAAATCTATACGGATGATTTTGCAGATATTTTGTGAACCGAATTACCTTTTTATATTCGGCAGGTCGATTGTAAATTTAAGACAATTTTACTTATCAAAGTCCATGTGCTTTTGATCTTTCATCCCATAATCATGAATGCCATGTTAAAGGGAGAAGATGTGTTGCCGATGCCAATGTAGACTTGAAAATATAATAAAATGACACTGTTTACTGGCAAATATTCATCCTGGCTAATGATTGTTTCCGTTGGATGAACCATGTCTCTTTCTGAAGGGGATGTTAACGATTGGTATGCATTTAATTCTTATGGTTTTGATGTGTGCCATGTGGCAATATTCTTGATAAATCACGACAATATAATCCAACATGGCACTGAATGAATTAAGAATATTCCATGTATAGTGATTTAAAGGATACATTAAATTCAGTGAATAATTATAATAAATACATCCTTTGAACTGGGCACAATAATAAGACTGTTTCAACTTTGGATGATATCATAAGAAAGACGAATGTGTATTAACTCCTCGTTAATAGATAAACTTGAGACAAACTTTGAAATCTTGGGACAGTGTATCAACCATTAAGCTAAGCAAATTTATTTCTAGAATATTCAATGTCGTTAATAGGGTCATGTTTCTCGCTAATATCGAGTAAAGTACGTATAAACAGCATGTAGATCAGGAATTCCCATGGGAAACACTAAACATGTCAACTTCATTAAAATTGATCTGAATAGTTAATATATAAACAGAGTGAGATATCAGCTGTTTAATTTGCTATTTCCCAATAATGTCACTAGACAGGTAGGCCTAAATTTAATTATTATTTTCGTTTAGACAAAGGTCAATTACAAAATACAGATATATATTACATGTAATTATACAAAAAGGCCAACACACAATACAGATTAACTATGCATAACAACTGCGAGGCATTACCTTTACTTTTCACAGAGCTTGACCGTTCTGTTGTCTTTGGATTATGATGTAAATAATCGTGGTTCTTGATGCAATGCAATATCTTATTTCAGTAACATTTTTACCGAAAAGATAAATTTTTTGTAAAACATTTGTGTTTTTGTTTCAAAAATATATTGTGATCGAAAGCATTTGTTGCTAGTTCAGTCCAATGGATATTCGTCAATGAGTAATGTGTCTGGTAAAATGAATTATCACTTTAATGTTCAAATCACCAACAAATGTAGATCACAGTTAATTAACTACCACAGCTGATACAATCATTACACTCCTAAAATTGCCTCGTCAGAAACCTAGATCAAGATGTAAGAAATAGTACGTCAGGTTTTGCATATTTTATTTATATTATCTTATGTTAGTCTTAGAAGCTACTCATTTCGTATAAATTAGACTGAAAATTCCACCATAAATAGAAGACACAAATCTTGATAAATGTACATTCTTTGGTGCAACGATCCAGTTCTCTCCGTTTATTGGAATTATTTGTTGAATATTCTATGGAAAGCAATTTTTTAACACTATTTATAAGTATTTGACGTAAATAACTTTCGTTTTATTTAGTTTGCTATGCACTTAATGAATTATTATTATTATTATTATTATTATTATTATTATTATTATTATTATTATTATTATTATTGTTCTTTTTTCTTCTTTTTATTTTTCTTCTTTTTCTTCTCTTTCTTCTTTTTTTCTCTTTCTTCTTTTTCTTCTCTTTCTTACCTTTCTTCTCTGTCTTCTTTCTTCTTTCTTCTTCTTCTTTCTTTCTTTCTTTTTCTTCCTCTTTCTTCTTCTTTCTTTCTTCTTTCTTTCTTCTTCTTTCTTCTTCTTCTTTCTTTTCTCCTTTCTCTTTCTTCTTCTTCTGTCTTTCTTTCTTTTCTTCCTCCTTCTTTCTTCTTCTTTCTTTCTTCTTCTTTCTTCTTCTTCTTTCTTCTCTTCTTTCTTCTTCTTCTTTCTTTCTTCATTTTTCTTCTTATTCTTTCTTTCTTCTTCTTTCTTTCTTCTTCTTCCTTCTTCTTCTTCCTCTTCTTCGTCTTCTTCTTTCTTCTTCTTCTTTCTTTCTTTCTTTCTTCTTCTTCTTCTTCTTCTTCTTCATCTTCTTCTTCTTCTTCCTCTTCTTCTTCTTCTTCTCCTTCTTCTTCTTTCTTCTGTCTTTCTTCTTTCTTCTTCTTTCTTCTTCTTTCTTTCTTCGTCTTCTTCTTAAAACTACCTAATGCATTAAATAAAATTTGTTCGTGCTAATAACTAATAAATACTTTCTTTAACCATCTACAACATTCACAACAACAGCTGACACCAGTGAGTGTATAGTACAGAGCATGACGTAATTGCTGCATATAACATATTTCACATTTTTGGTAATGGGTAAACCTAGGCAATTGGTTGAGGTAAACGAAATAGCCTGAGCGGTTCATAAGTACATAATTACAACAAAGCGATTTTCATCACAGTACTAATAGTTTCACATTAAGCTGTTATATTTAATGCACGAACTCTTTTACAATAACCATTTACCACCGAAGCTGAAGTTCCGTATAATGTATACCACTTCATCATTATCAACATCTCCATACTGTTTTTCATTCTTGCACATTGATTGATTTGCAAGTATACAGTAAAATGTTTCTGCTGTACACTTGTATTAGTAACAATAATGTGTAATGGCTTGCATCTGATTTCACATTGTCATATTGAATGTTTGTACTAGCACGCTTGCATTATCCACTTCAGTCACATTATATTATTAACATGATGCGAAATATTGGTAATAAAAGGAAACTGTTAATAATGATTATAAAGTCAATATATGATTTATTTATGATCTGTAGAAGTGACCCACTGTACAACTATATAAAAGGACAGTAATGGTGCATATCTAACTGACACTGGGTAACTTTAAATAAAAGTGGTTATTCATAATTTCCTGAGGCCTGCTCCCCGAGGAGTCATTCGATGTCAGAGGAGTTTCCAAATGTTCCGAAAGAGGACTGTTGTGGTTGTTGTTTCCGTTACTATTGTTGCTGGAACCGCTACCGTTAGCATGATATTTAAAAGGCCGGATTGGGTGAGTTCCTAAGTCCAAGGGACCACACTTATTCGTCCCACTAATGCGAACCCAAACTGGCTATGACTGCTTGGTCAATTTTTAGAAATATCTTTGTTCAGCAATTCACTTTGGTTTGACGCCTAGAAAGGTATTGTCGAATTGGTTATCTGTAACGTGCACGTAGCTTCTTCTTGTACATTTTTCAAATGGGCTTTGACCGCATGATACATTATGTTTAACTCTTCCGTAACCCGCAAGATGATCAGGATTGTAGAAAAGGCTGGTTAAAGTTAATCTCATAGGGATCTGTTTAATAAGTCGTCAACTATTCGCCAACGCTACACTTAGTATGTGGTAGGTTGGAGATGGCTTTGAGTGTCCTACGATGCTGCTGATAAAGGAGTCAATTGTTATAGATGTTTTGTTTCACTTGTCTCTTCGTTTCTTTAGTTTTTGTATCTGTCGAAGAAGTAGTTGAAATTGTCTTTCAAACCCAATGTTTAAATTCTTATCGTTGGGGAGCAGGAGAAGATGTAGTATTACCAAGATGGGAACAGAATGTTTTTGAAATACTTTCCGTGTGTCCTCTTACATAACTGTTTCTTCCCAGGCACTGGTCATTAAACAAGGCTCTTATTTAGAAACTGTAGATGCTGCTAGACAAAAAGATTATGCTACATGAGAAAAAGTTGTCTGAGAAACTCGTTTCCATTTTGTCATCAGATTGAGTACGTCACGTGTCAAATAAGATTTGACTGGCATCGTGGACTATGATGACGTCGTAGAGGCGGGATACGACAATGGCACCCGGGGACGTGGTTTTAAGAATTACGATTGCGTCTGAGTAACATTTGCTATCTTTATGAGCTATTTACTCCTTGAGAATTTTCATTTTCTTAAAGTGACCGTTTGGTTCTTCATCTTCGGATTTTTTCGTGAGAGTATTTTTCTTTTAAATACTGCATGCTCATTAGGATGTAATTTCAAAAGGAACAAATGACAGCCCCCATAAATGAATACTGTCCCACATGTTTCAGGATTCTCGGATATAGCCATCTGTGACAAAGCCAATATATGTTGTTTGTAAAGAAGCGTTGGTTTTAGTAGGGATGTGAATGATGCCGTGAAGTAATTGACGTGCTATGATTAAAAGGCATTGTTCGAATTCTTTGATGCAGGCTTCCAAAACACGGGCACGCCTATTTGCATTTTTCTGAAGACTGAAGCCATACAGGGCAAGAATCAGTTTGGCTGGAAGGTCAGATGGTGAGGAAGTAATGTTAACAACTGTTGAAGAGAAAGGATGTGTCATATATTTTTATAATTTGTATACGTCTTTTAAATGACGGGTTTTCCTTTTTGGCGATGGTGGTGAAATAGATGATAGAAAACCTCAAATTATCAGTTTAAACCCACGAGTAAAATAGACATTTGGTGTTTGGCATTGTCATATTTACACTTGTGATTTATACCTGGGAATTTTAAAAAAGACCACGGAATGACAAGTGAGATTGATGGTACGATGCGCATTACTCTCTTGAAGCCAATTCCGTGTAATGTAATGACACCGGCATAATAATGGTGCCCTTTGCCAGTAAACCAAATTTTAATGTCTTCTTCGCCTTCTCTCAACATTTATTTGAAGACGACCAAATGTGTCTGACTCGTTTCAGTCACGATCCTGATGCCTTCGCGAGAAATGCCTTCCTCTCTGATAATTGTCCTTTGTACTGTATTTATGCACATAGCTATTTGTATTTATACTATTTTTAGATTGTAAATATTTTGACAATTTGTTCGAAAAGTTAGTTAACGTATCCTGAAAGTAGAATATTTATCGTATTGTCTACGTTATTATGAACACCCCCGCTATGTCTGCATCTTCCTACTTCACCTCTACTTTCAAAGTTATTGGTGACAAGTTATATCGTCAAAGTTGAGAGTAACTATATTTTTGCCATCATTCTTAACATGCTGATTACTGTATTGAATGGTTCAGGCACAAGTTAATTTGCCAAACGTCTCATGAACATAAATATACTATTTGATAGATCGTGTACCCCAATGAATCATGTAGTGTCACAAGGAATCGTAATCGGCTTGCATACTACTTAAAGAAAATGAAAGAGAATGCGGAAGGCAAATTTGTATGGACGCTCTCAAACCCTAATTGAGTCTCTACACCGCCACGCACTGTCTTTAACGTTCCCTCGGGTATGTCGACCTTTTCGATGGGAACGAAGATATTGTCTAGAATATGGTTTTCTTCTGTGTCGAGTTCATACATTATCACTGTTTCTAACACGGCATGAGATTAAATGTAATGTTGACTATAAGTACTTGGATCAAGGGCACACATCTTTGGCATAAGGAGCTAATTCTTGCTTCCAAACGTGACTTCCTAAATGTATCTAGTCACGTTCTAGTCAGCAAGTTACGCATACAAATTCGAAAGCATCAAAAGTCGATAAAACAGTCTTCTTTTTCTGGAGATAATCATGAATGGCTGGCCATTATAAATGTTCAAAATAAGTAAAGCTTATATTGCTTGCAGGTACCACATTGTACCACATTTTAAAATGTCTGTACCGTAAAGTATGCAAGTGTTCTTTAATGGAGAGACTAATTTCTGGACAGTATCGACGACGATATTTTTCAAGACTGTATATTACTCTTGTAATATAAACTGTCTAAACATATATACAATACTGAACGTTTACTTGAGCAAGGCATGTGTCATTTCTTTGGTTAGCTTTTGCAATTTGCTCGTGTGAATTTCTTTAACCAAAATGTCGACATTCACAAATGATGAATTTGCTATTATAAGACTCGTCCAACGTCTTTATCTTTCTCTTGAAATTTTCTTACTAATTCTAGAATTATACGTTTCAGATTTGACTAAGCTGCGATGAGTATATGATACTGTCCAACCTTTGGCTCCTAGTCTATCGGGGTTGTTGTATATATATTATTTGGGTCCCACCAAGGGGACGTAGTGACAGCGTTGAGGCCATCTATCTTGTTCCAGGGAAGCCGGTTCTGTCTGCTCCTCTCCGTGGAGTGGCATATACAAAATGAAACAAACTGATTTTAGCTGGACTTGTGAATATGATAATAAATACAAGTAGAAATGGATGTTTATAAAACCCAGTATATGGATATATCTAAATAATACTTCGTCCTTGTTGCCTCCCTAAATGTTAGACTTTTAAAATGGTTTAGCGTTTTAGTCATGTTTTATACTGAGCGTAGTTCCCTTGTATGAGTGATACAAGTTAAAAGTTAAATGTCATGAAAAAGGCATAGGTAAACCAATTCATGCATTGCACGTTGTCTTGTATAGCATAAATCATTGGTAATACAAAAATTAGAAAAAATGGGCTAAGTGTGTATTCTTGCTGAAAAGATATTTGGCCAGTAGGGCATTAGTTGAAATACTCGACCTGCCGTATATATTTACTTATATAATAAGCCCAACGGCATACAGCACTGTTGAAAATGCATACTGTGCAAGCAAATCTGTCTGTGCAGCTTGTTAGGCGTAATCAGTGAAACAAGATATATGCAGCCAATCTGAATAGCACCTTATGCTACAGCATATCGGGAGTGTTGTTGTTTGTAGCTTGACACAACTTATAAGCGAATGTATAAAGTAACAATGAGTTTAGTATATGTCTGTACATATTTCCGTCTTTACAACCGTACATACAGTAAACAAATCAAACTTGATGGAAACTCCATGTTTCGATGGTTGACGTTAATTCATCCAAGCTGTTGCCTTCACAGACCGGGCATAGCAGTTATCATGGCTGGACATATTGTTTCTCGTAGCAGACAGATTACATTGTATTGCCACAGTTGAAAAGTTGCAGCAATATAACACTGTACCAGTAGAGCACATCTACATTTCAAGCCCAGCTTCTGTTTTGCAGGTCCACACTAAATATAATAATAAGAAGTTGACCTAAATCCATATTGACCAGTTTGACCACTTGATTGTTGCATGTGTATACTTAAATAAAGAAAAAGGCATTACAGAAAGTATAGTATGACTCAGATTAATTAGTCTTGAGTCTGTGTAACGGTGTTCATATGGGCAGCCAGCGATGTGAGACACCTTTGAAAATATGGCCTCTGGTACTGGGGTTATAAAACCCCAAAATACGCTAAACTTCACAACTTGTTCATGTGGAAAGATAATTCATATCAGGTTCTATGTATTAGATTGTAGGGCAAGAAAGATGTCATATACTTCCTTTCATGCGGATACTGGTACACAGTGTTACGATGCAAATGTTGATAACAGTGGTTGAATATAATGGTTATCTCATGATGGAGCTACCATTTCTGAAGTCTGTACTTCTCTGTCCATTCTTCTTTCTCCCTGTTCACTTCTTCTCTGAAGAGCTCTTCTATCAGGTCTTCAGTGACTTTTAACATTCTCACATTCTCCATCTCTTCTGGCTTCGGTATCAGACTGTGTCTGACCCTATGCAAATTCACGTAGGCTTCCTTTAGCGTAGCTTGTTTGGAGCACATCTTCGTAGGAGGATGAGTCGGCAATGGATGGTTAGACTGGAAACTACCCCGGTTTTTAAAGTCAAAGCGCGGACGTGAAGGAAAACATCCCTACACGGTTTTAGAGTCGGAACGTTCAATGAGTGTCATGAGAGGGATAGTAAGAAGTCAAAGAGCACGAATCAAAATTCTTATAGCCAAACAAAAAGACAAAGGCATTTTTTTCAAAATAACATTTTTTTATTCAAAATCACTTAACACTAAAAAACAACTCTAACATTTTTAACAATAATCCAACAATATAACATCAAACATTTTTTTCGAATGACAAAACTTTTTTCCAACTGACACATTATTTTGGACAAGGCTGACAACGTTGTGAATGAAATTGTGATTTCCACTGTTAGAAGTCATTAGGCCATTGATGGACACTACGTTTCCTAGCTTGAGACAAAAGATAAGCATAATGGTCACAAAACCATCGATCTACTTTCACATCGTTTCTAGAAGAAGAACGAGGATCAAAATGAGTCACTAAATGTTCTAAGGAATAACCCAGGCTGCGATGATGCAGAAAATACACACAATATTGTCCACATACCAAGGAATCTGTGCCTTGTAATTTCACATTATTGAATCGGGTGGTCTGAGCATTTCTTCTCAAAAAGTCAGTGATATCGTCTTCCAAAGGAGGCAATCCATACGAATCAAAATATTCCACACATCCTTCTTGAGGAAAGTAGACGGCTTCCCAGTGGGTTCCTGGGAGATGACTGTCGTCCGTGTTGATTACACAAGCTAGATGGTCTTGAGATTTACGATGAGGGAGTTCATCTTTAGCACAGACGACATGATTCCAAGAAGCCGTGTACGAGCTGATGTTCAAAAGGTAATACAGTTCCCAGGTATCCATTGATTTATGTGTTTTTTTCTTCACAGGTAATGATAAGTGATCAATTCGATCCTGACTTTTTGCTTGAAAATGTCTGACAAGTAAAAGGCGTTTAGCTCCGACTTCTTACTGTGGTCCAACAGAGATTCGATGCGACGGCACTCCAGAAACGTTAATGGAGAAGAAGAATGTTTATCCAGGCCTTTATACCACTCGTTCAACACGAATTCTATTTCGATGTGATCCCAAGCTTTGTCCAGATATTCGTCCAGTTTTTCTTCTTGACTTAACATCAGACATTTGTCGTGTTGAATTTGACTGGGATGATCGTTGTGATATCCATAACACTCTTCCTTGATCAATTCTTTCATTATATCTGCCAGGAATGTAGCAAAACAGGAGACTAAATGGGCTTCTTGTTCTGGCCATCTCGACTTCTTCATGATAACTTCTTCGTCTTTGTCTTGAGATTCTTCTTCCCCGGTCTCCTCACATTCCATCTCCAAAGTTTCTCCACTAGGTAAAGAGGGATAACAGTCTCCCATGGCTTCTAATAGTCTAGATTGACTTCTCCCAAACTGTTGATTTCTATGGTATTGTCAAATTCTGCATACAGGAGGACGTTCACTGTGTGATCTGGAGGTGGATTTGCAAACTGAAGTTCCACACGAATCTGACCGGATTTTATAGGGTGGAAATGTCCCTCGTCGCTGCCTTGGTCTGGAGTGAAATCAAAACCCCACAAAGCATAGCCTCCTACATAATCGTCGTACGAAATACCGTGACTGGTGTTGGTTCCTGACTGTCCGGTGGCTTCGTACAGGGAAAAGTACGATCTCAAATAATTCTTCGCGACGCCAAAGTTAGGCTCAAAGGGTCGGATACACAAGGTCTTGCCGTCGCGACTGACTTCGATCTTGGACACATTGTAATGTTGAAACTCAAAAGGATTTTGATCGTGGGTTCCGTTGAAGGCTGAATTCCTGACGATACCAACAATCAAACGCTTGGGTAACTGTCCTTGGAACAGATGATCTTCGATCATAGATCCCTGTCCAACGGGAATGGTGAACGTTTTCACTTCTACGCGTCGTATCGGATACTTGGCGGTCGTTCTGCTCAACGTGTGACTGACGTCGTTTCCCACTTTAGGCAACACTTCCACACGACGCACGTAAAGTCGGGCTTCTTGAATGATAGTTTTGTATTCATTGGCATGGGCCATCAAATGGAAAGCGGCACTGCTACGATTCAGTCTCAGACGGATATCCACCCCGTTCAGCAAATACTTTTCTTGTAACCACATGTCCAAATGCAAACGATCCATCAATTCTAAACTTCGCCCTTGCAGAATTTTCTTACGACGGTCGTTAAACCCCACATTGTGAGGATTGTCATTTTCTGTTAGGACTGTGTCGTTAAACGTGGCTACACCTGCCGTGTCAGGTTTCCATACCACGCAAGCATCCAGATGAGTATTCTTGGCTTCTTTTCCGTACGTCAAGAGATTTTCCAGGTAGGCACGATATGGGTAAGTATCCATGCTGCTGCTGACCAGTTTGTTATTCAAGTACAAGTCCACTGAGCTGAACAAGGAATGCATGAAATTGTTGACAGGAGCTACTCTAGCATCGCCTCTTGGATCGTTTTGATCACTTTCACTTTCAAGTACATGTAACTGCTATTCAGATCGATGTAATGTTCGGGCTGTCCTTTGATTTCAAACTCGATGGGAGCGGAATCCGTCAAAGAGGAGACGGGATGAAATTTCACCCACTGGGATTCTTGCATGGTCATCATGGTGGGGGCATGGCAAACAGATCCAGTTCCGATTTGGAACAGACGCAAGACTCTCGGTGCATCATTTTTTTTTCTGTTTTTTCAACAATCGAAAACGTCTAAGTCTCGAACGGTTCTTCTTTTCTTTGCCTTTCTAGCTTTAGACGTGTGAAGTCTGGTGAAAGGGTGTTTTCTTCGTCGTCTCTTTCTGCCTTGTCCTTGCTGAATGCCTGACTCGGTAGCGTGCAGGGCATTTATAGGTGTTTCTCGTCGGCCCAAAAGGTCTTTTTGGAGAAATTCTTTGCCTTGCGTCAATGCCGCATCTTTCAATGCGTGCAATCCGCGTGTCACCATCGGTTTCAACACCGACACCACCGAACGAAAGGCCGATTTTAACATATCTCCTAAAATGTGTCCTCGCTGTCGAACAACCCCTCGGTACACTGGACATATGACTTACGAGTCGTGAGAGAACCGTTTTCGATAATGGAGTTTCACCGTGACTTTCCCTTTGGTGAATGGAATATTTTTTCCCAGATCTCCTTTTATAGCAATGTTGACCGTATCCAAATATGACTTACTGACAGGTAAATAGTGAGGATGTACAAATTCGCGGTGAACGTGGTAAGTGTTTCCACCTTCCTCGTCAGCGTTCGTGGCAGAATCCACTATGAAAGGAATGACACGCAGTAACGGCACGGAGGTGTGTCCCACCACGTTATACTCCACCACATCGGAGTACACTAACATCAAATTCAGTCCTTGGTTCAGTTCTACAGGGGCACGAATCAACTTGCTAAAAGACTCGTTGTCGTAAATGATTGGTAATTCCTTTTTCTTGATCATGGCCATTCTCATGTCCATGTCTCCGCCCAACATGTCAAACAATTCAGGACAAAATAAAATGGACACGATTTTACTCCAGTCAAATTTCATCAAGAAGCGACAAGCTGCTTTGTGGTATTCCATGGTGACACTTTTTTGACACTTTCCAAAGCTTTCATAAACACGACATTAACCCTGGAGGCTATGTTGCTGACCAAATGTTGACCACTAAAATAATAGCCTGGGGGAATGAATAAGTGATAGGTGGTGTACATTTGATTTTTGTGCCAGGGGTTTTCTTGTCATATTTGCCATAGGTATCAAAGTACTGTTGCAATGGTTCGTCATGAACTTCCACAACAAAAAAAAAATTGATTGGGAAGGACATTGAGGACTTGGGTCGGGTGAATGATTTCTACTAAAGCCACTTCCCAATGGGCTTCGTGATCTAATTGGATGGTCTGAGGTAATTTGGCCTTGTAACAGCACAACGTGTTGTTGGGAAACACCTCTATGGAACTGTCACTGGGTAAGGTTAAGTAAGATTGGTTGTTATTGTTCATAATTCCAGAGTTCTGTGGCTGTCCGATGGGTTACTGGACGTCAGAGGAGTGTCTCCGCCCAAAATGGGATTGTTATTGTTGTTGGAGTGGTGACTGACACTGGCACTGGACACAAGGTTCCCGTTGTTCCCGTTCGAGGTGAATTTCAGGGAGGGATTAGGAAGCAGGTAACCGATGCAACTGCTCAATAAAATGGTCCACAATTGTTTGTCTCCTTGTTGCAAACACAAATTGGCAATGGCTGCCCCGATGACACAATACACCACGAAGATTTGGCAGGAAAAGACGATTTGCGTTTTAGGCACACGTTCTCCACACCACACCCACAAGGGTTGTTTCTGTAAATCTTGCAGAGAAGAACTGTGTGAAGGAGTGGTCGACGTAGCTGCGTCTGTGTGAAAGGGCATGATGGTCACTTCTTTTTATAGTCGATGACTTGCGAAGCGTCGATCCAAGAATCAAAACTGGGTGGGTATCCTTTCCAACGTACTTTGACTTCTTTGACACGTCGTTTACCCACTTTACGGGTTCTGTGTTCGAGAATGCTTTCGATATCGTACACGTCATCTTCTTTTTAGTGACACGTTGTAACTCGGGCAAAGAAAACGTTCCTTTGAGCACTTCTCCGTTCATGTCTTCCAATTTATAGACGGCAGGATGACGACCATGCACTCGTCCAGTGACACAAAACAATTCGGTCGTCCAGTTAGGTAAGTAACCTTTGTCGAATGTACGTTTGGTTTTGCCAATGCGCACCCAATCTCCTACGTCCAACACTCCACTTTTCTTGGGGATAGCCCTCGTCGGGGACGCACCAAACAGGCGCTCAAACACCAGCACTTCGTTCTCGGGAGTCACTTCTTGCGGGGCACGTCCAATGCTTCGATGATAAGATTGGTTGTACGCTTGCACCAGGTGTGGTAAGATGTCGATGTACTTCAGAGTGTGGTGATGCGTAAAATATTTCCACATGCGTTCTTTCAAAGTGAGTTGAAAACGTTCCACGATGCTGGCTTTGGTTTCAGGATTCTCGGTGGTAAAAAAATGAATGTCACGTTTCTTTAATTCTTTTTGGAAATCTTGGTTCAGAAATTAGGTGCCTTTGTCCATTTGCCATCGAAGAGGGTGACGACCGCTTTGTTTCAACACCCGTTGCAGGGCTCGCACTAACTCGCTGCTCGATTTGGAAGTCAAGGGCACGACCCAGGCAAATTTGGAAAAGACGTCGATGACACAAAACAAATATTTGTACCCGCGATTGTAGCTGGCCAATTGAGAGACATCGGCTAAATCGGCTTGCCATTGATGATCGATGCCTTCCACTCGGGTGCGACTTCTGGAAAACTTGCGTCGAATGGGTTTGTGTAAAGTGTAGGTAGCTTGTTCTTGTAACCATCGTTGCACTTGAGGTAAACGGAGACTTTTCAGTCGAGTTTTGGCAGCACGATACAATTTTTGAACTCCTGCGTAACCTGCAGGATGCGAGGGATCGTGGTAAATGCTGGCTAAGACTTTTTCCATTTGTTGGTTTGTGTGTTGATAAGACACCCACTCTTGGAAGATGCTACTGTTTATCTCTTGGGGTACTTTTTTGGATTGTAATGCTTTGCGTGTGCGGCCGGCAATAGTTGTCGAGGAGGAGGAGGAGGATGTCTGAACAGGGGATATTTTTTCTTGTTTCACTTCTGTCTTCACCTTCTTTTTCTCTTCTGATGAAGAAGGGGTGGTCATCATCTTTTTAATCCATCCAATTCTGGAGGTAGTTGGTGTTGTTAACTTGCGTACTTTTTCTGGTGGAGTTTGAAACCCTTCCTCTTCTTCTCCTTTTTCTGTCTTGGTCACTGGTAGTGCTGGTAGTGGTACTGGTGATGGTGCTGGACTTTTCATCAAGCTCTTAAAATCTTTTAGAGTGGGTAGAGCTGTTTCGTCTAAAGCTTTCTGGTGAAAGATTTGCAGTCGTTGCAAGAGTTGACCGTGCTTTTGCGATTTTTTTGTTTCGGACAAATCTTGGCGATCCATCAAGGACTGCAATTCATGTTGTAACTGGGACATTTCGCTCAAATTGGGATTGGGAGGTAAATGTGGGGTGCGTTGTTCTTGCCAACGATGGTATTCCATCCATCGTTTGTAAGGCACTAAAGCTAGTTTTCGTCCTTCCATGGGATGTCAGGGGTCGATTCTGAGATCTTGGGACTTCAGAAGGCCTTTTTATCTTGATCCCACCAGTCCTTCCAACATGGTTCCCAAGACTCCTTTCAGCAATGGGCCTAGCAAGAGGGGTAAAATTCCTCCACGTTGGACCAACATCTTCTTTTTTTGACGAAGGGGAATTTTCTTTTGAACCATTTGGCGAAGAACATGACTATCTTTGCCTAAGTATTTTTTCTGGTGTTTGGGCAAAGGGACCGTGCCTTTCAACACGTTCAAACAACATTCGCACACGGTATCGATGACCTCTTTGGAGGCTGATTGAATGAGTTTTTTTTCGTAGGGGTGGAGAAGCTTTGGACAGGACAGATAACATGTCCCTATGTTTGACTAAACGAGGAGGTAGTCCTTTCCTTTTCTTTCCTTGGGTTTTAGAAGAGGGAAGTTTTCTGGAGGGTGACATCTTTGAGTCTTCAGCACCAAAAACACTGATACCCCTACTTAGTCACAGACCTTTTTTATACTGGAACGCGTCGCTACTGATTGTCTTTACGTTGTATCAACTTGAGGACAGGCATGACACGTCGTGCAGGGGTACGCAACGGACTAAATCGAGCCAGTTCTTGCTTGGACAAATCCAGTAAACTTTGTAACATGCCAGATCTCTTTTGGACTTTGATTTTGGGAGAAGGTACCTTGTGAGCAGCGGCCACTGCCGCTAAATTGGAGGGTCCTGCCACTGGGGAAGTTCTTGGGGTCATCAACGGAGACGTTCTTGGTGTGATCAACGTCTCCAAGTACTCTTCAGTTCTTGGTGTCATCAACGGAGAAGTGACTGAACCTGAGGCTACCGGAGACGCGGTCACCTTCGTGACAGGTCGTGGTTTGCGAGTGTAAGGTTGCGTCCTGGTTGAAGGGCCTCTCTTGCGACTAGTTTTCTTCTGTGGGCTTTTCTTTTTCTGGGGACTTTTACTCTGTTTCTTTTTCTGGGGGCTTTTCTTTTTGCGGGGTGGTGTCTGGTAAGAGGAGGGTCCCGCCACTGGAGAAGTTCTTGGAGACACGTTTCTCCTTGGGGACCTGGTCGTGCCACCGTGGCTCTTTTTCTTCTTCTTCGAGCTTCGTTTACTTCTTTTTTCTTGGGAAGAACTTTGGGAGCATTAGAATCCCATCTTAAGAGAGAGCGAATGATGACCCCTCCTAGAGCACCGCTCCATTCAGGTTTCAAAATGATTTGTTTTTTGGTTTGCATGTCGATGCGGGGATCGGCCAGTTGGGTCAAAGCGACTTTGTTTCGAAAAAGCGTTTGGTTTGATGAGGAATCTGAATGATCCCTTGTAGTAATTGACGTGCTGTCACCGTGAACCATCGTAAGACTTCTCTGAGACTAGCTTCTAAGACAAGAGCTCGTGTTTGTGGATTTTTTTCTCGACTGATGCCATACAAGGCACGAATCAATTTGACGGGAAGATGTGACTGAAGGGACGTCATGTTCGAACTGTGTGAGACAGACGAAAAGTGAGGTTTTAATAGATTTTTTTTTTGGAGTGAAATTAAGTCGAGGACGGAGACGTGTACAGGACAGGCCCTCCGTCTTGGCCCCAGTGGTGAAACAAGTGGGTACGAAATCGCAAATCATCGGAGGTCGTAGGTTTCAAATCGACGAGTAAATAGGCGTGTGGTGTTTGGGTGGCACCTTCGTACGCCTGAGTCAGCCAAGGCTTCCCTGACTGTTTGGCTAAGACTTGCTCTTGCGATTTATCTCGAGGGCTTTTAAACAAGACCACGTAATGCACATTGAGACTGATGGTGCGATGGGCTTTACTTTGTTGAAACAAATTTTGGGTGATGTAAACGACACTGGCATTACGGTGATGCCTTTTGCGTGTGAACCACAGTTTAATTTCTTCTTCGTCTTCTCCTAACATGTCGTCGAAAATGACCTAATGGGTTTGACCGGAGTCAGAGACGATGCCGTCGTCTTCTTTAGGAATGCCTTCCACAAACACGATGGAATCGCCTTGACTTTCTCGCAAGAGGCTGTACGCCGATTGCCACTCTTTGTAACACCACACGATGCGTTGAGGTGGATAATCGATCAAATGATGTTTATGTTCGATCAAACGTTTGACGAATTCGGTTTTGCCTGAACCGCTAGGTCCAGCAATGAGCATGTTAAAGGGATGGCGAAGATACAAAGCCTCCCAACTGGCACGATCTAAGTGTTCGTCGATGACTTTGACAGTGGAGGAAGAGGGAGCAGAGAGAGCAGAGGTAGCCATAGTGTTAGGAATGTCACTTGTGACACGAAAACAAAGAAGACAAGATTTTATATACTTTTTTCAGGACACGTGTATTGAAATTTTTAAACATGAACACGAAAGACAAAAGTACATAAAAGCCAAAGGCTTAAGTACAACGATTAAAGGCACATGATAACCATCAACGTGGAATAAAAACAAGTGTCTGTACAACATGTTTTTGGTAATGTTCTGACCAGGTCTATAGGGGGTAAGGTCACACAAGTGTCCTCCCGAAAGGGTCTTTCAGGCATTCAGACAGTCCTGTCCTGGGTGACGGGTTCTTCTTCTGGCACCTTTACTAACACAGGTTGAAAAGTAACATTTTTCTTTGGACGTTGAAAGGAAGAATCACAACTCTCGTGCATACTGGGTCACTTCTTGGGTCCAAGCCTCAAAATCCAATTTTTCCAGGCACGGACATCTGTTCAGTGGGGGTGTAAGTCACAAGCAACACACACATCGTCATACACGTCTTGGGTAGCTAAAAGTTGACGAGTCTTTTTTTTTCCGTAGAGGTCGAGAAGTATCCAGATGAAAACGTAAGGCTTTGAGCAAAATGATTCTCTCGTGAACATTTAAAGGCACCACTTTCATGTTGAATGGGGTGGTAAATACTGTTCGTAAAGGGTCCACAAGGAATCGGCTGGTAAACGAAATCCCAGAAAACAAGTCACTAAGACACACACTATGCGTCGTCCCAAATTGAACGGATACAGTTCTCGTAATAATTGATGGTAATGATCCACGGTTTGAATATGGTCATTGAGTTCCTTCCACGAAATCTGTTCAATAACTTGTGACATAAGCCGTGGCATGGATTCCTGATTTTATCGTCTCTTTATTTCGGAAGCAATAAAGGTACTTTCTAACTAGACATCTTCGTTCTCCAGTGGGGAATCTAAATCTTGCATACTGTAACCTACACTTCAGAGTTTGTTTAGATGTTTCGTCTTCCGCTATGCAGATTCCACGTAAAATATGTTGGTAGTCCTTTAACTCGTCTTCTTCAATGCGTTGCTCTAGGTGAATCTCGAAGTAACCAAAATTATGAACATTTAGTTCATTCACTAACTGACAGTGTTGAACAAGGTCTGACTACTGAAACAATTTCTGACGAATCAGTTCTTTTATACCATTCAGGTACCAGTGGTTAAAGATCTGGTGACGTAACGGATGCAACTGTTCTTTACGTTTGACTTCTATTTTGACCAGCTCTCGGTAAATGCGTTCTCTCAACTCCACAGGCAAAGCACGAATGTTCTCTTGTAAAGTATCCATGAATAGGTCAGTCCGTACAATTCACAATCTTCTCCTAGAGCAAAAGTAATCCACATAGTGAGTAATTTCTGACCACTGCCATTCAGGGTAACGTCCAAGAATCTCACTGAATTCTTTTGATGTAAACGGTCTAGAGTGATATAATAGGATGAATGCACACTTTACCCAGAGAAATCTAACACACTGGTTGACTTTTTTCACTTTCCTCTTGTGAAGTTCTCGGCACAAAAGCTCTACAGTTACCAATTGAGATTTCACCCTGGCAAACCCCTGCCAAACTTTCTTGTAAATCTTCTCTTGCAGTTCTTTAGGTAATGATTCAATATCGTATTTGAAATGAAGTTTAAATACTGGTCTTGGTGATGTCCAACATTTGACTCCAAACCAGTCTGGTTTCTTCTTCTTCAACGACATGGTAAGTTACTTCAATGTCTCGGTCCCACTAAGGGTAAGTAATGACAATTCGGTGACCAACGAGCATGTTATAGGTAGGCCGAATCTTGCGGTTCCCAGTGGTGAAGTGACACACCGCAACTGAAACACTTGACTTTATCCCCTTCGCCCAAGTAGAAAAATCCGGCTCTGGCTAATTCTTCAGGGGTCGGTCCTCCCAGATACTTAGGCCATTTTCCTTTGAACGATTGAAGACGATTTTCAAAGTCGCAGTATTCCGACAAACGCACAGGAAACGAATATTCGACTTTCACAGGTTCGTTTCGATGAGGGTTGGGTGACATGGACAGCAGTTTGCTCAGGGCTGGATGACATCCGTAGGGGGGTAGACGTGAAGGAGGACATTCACCTTTAAAATGAAACCCATTAAAGTGTCCAAGAGGACGAGCGGCATCGCTTTCGCATCCCTCAGGTTTGACACGCACAGCATCACTTTCCATGATAGGGATAGTGAGAACAAGGTTCCCATGATGCTTTACGGCATCGCTAAGGTCACAGCGTACAGCATCGTTCCTATCGCAAGGCTCACAATCGCATTCCACTTCAAAAGCCCCAAACTTGAATTGTGCCTTTCTGAACTTGTTTTGTGTTTCTCTGACAGTATTTATCTTGTTCGCTTGGTCTTGGTAGTCACAATGAACTATCGATCTTGCCTAGGGTTCCTTTTTATATACAGACCAATACCAACGTGTCCATACGGTAAGGTAAAATGATTGGGAAGTCGCACTCTCTTCTGGTACACGATTTGATAGACTTTTTCTAAGGGTTGACTGACGATGTGGTGAGTGGGTAAACGTCCAATTTTGTTGGGTTGATAGGTTGTCACTTTAAAGTGTTCATCTTCTCTAGACTGCAAAGCTTCTTTCAATAGGCCAAAGTTCACCACTCGACTGGTACGATAATTCAGAGTCAATCCTTTCACTTTACACGTCGTGTGCACTTCTCTTTGTTTGTCCCGGCATTCGTAACCGTAATTTTTAGGACCACCACTGGCGAAACTTAGAAGCTTGTCGTCGGCGTGCTCCTCTGTCCAGGCTCCTAAACGGTCTCATTCGATGTCAAGGTGCTGTTGACTCGGGTGACGGATGTAAATGCAACTGTCCGTGTCAAAGTGCAGGACGCGTTCTTCAAACAGTTCTAAAGCTTCGTACAATTTTAAGCGAGCATGAGCTGTCACGTAAGCCGCAATGATGACATTTCCAAAGGGGTCGTCTTGTACAAAGTCCAGATCTTCCTCGTAATTCACTAAGATCAAATCCTCGCGAACGACGTCCACGTGTTTCATGAATTTGGTTTCGTCGTGAATCATCTGGAAATAGCGGGAAGGTTCGGTCAAATATTCCGTCTTGGGTAAACACGGTCGTTGTGCCATTTTACCCCACAAGCAATTTAACATCACTTCGTTTTTCTCGATGTGATCTAAAGTAATGCCTTCTTGTGCCCAGTATTTCTCTTTGAATGTCTTGTGGTCTTCGGGAGTGTGACACCAGGAATGATAGCCAGTAGATTTTTGCTTCAGTTTCAAAAGGCATCCACGTAGTCTGCGAAAATGCCTTTCTGCGTGGGGTCACCCTTGTGGCATTGTTGTGTCTTGGAAAAGTGGCAAATTTCGTACACTTCTAACAGTTGGCATCCCATGTCCAAAGCTTCGAATAATTGTAGGCTGACCCACGTCCCCGTCAAGGCCCGTTCTTCCTGGGTGTGCTGACAAGGTTGTTCTTGGTTGCACGTTTCGGCACAAGTACGGCACAAAGGAAACATCAGTTTGCCTTGGCAATGGTGAGGTAAGACGGGATGGTATAGGTTCGTGGGTGGCAAAACTTTGCACTTGATCAAGACTTCGTATTGTCGAATGTTTTTCAGGTCGATGTGTTCGGTGAACAGTTGCGGGTGACCTGCAGGAAAACGACAATATTTGCACACGTAGGGATACAGCGAACACACGTCCAAGTATCTGATTTCTTCTCCTTTCTCTTCGTCGACTTGGTACAGCAAACAGGTGACATTGGTCCTTCCTTCGTACAAACTATCCCTAGGGTTCAGGGGGTCCATGAACTGGTAACTTTCCACGAGGCGTTTAAACTCGGGATCGGTTTTCCAACGGTGATCGTACTCGTGTTCCCACATTTCCACCACTTGGAATCCTTGCTGTTCTAACTTTAGGCGTCGCTGACAAGTGTCCTGGTACAAGTCTTCCATGGTTCGTTGTAAAAACTGATTTTTAGCGCCGCGATCAGTGTAACAGACGGGGCATCCGTGAAATAAGCAACCGTTAAACTCGTACACGATCTTGGGGTTTTCTAAGTTCCAGCTATCGACCGAATGCGTTCCAATGGTCTTTTCGCCCCCTCCGTTGCTAGCATGCTGAATTCACTTGTCTTCCTTGTCGCACAAGTAATGTAACCAGCGTAGGGCTTTGACCGAGTATTGACGTTTGGCATAGTTGGTCGTTTGAGGACTGATGACAGCCACGGTGTTTTCAGTCATGAAACGTTGCCGGTACACTAAGGAACACGCTTTGGCAATGGTGCAAGCTTCTTTCAAAGGATCAACCCCTCCGTGTTCCATGAACAGTTCTCGAAATTTTCCACAGCAACGTCGTAAAATGTCCACGTCGGAACGACAATACTTAGCATTTCTTCCTGAAAGTCGAAAGGGTCCTAGGCGTGAGCCTGGTACCAAGCGTAGAAAGCTTCTCGTTGTTCGGTACGCATGTTGTCAGGGTCGTAATAGTGAGCCTCAAGCAAATGGGCTAGAACGGCGTATTGATTGGCTTCCGTATTGAAAATGTGTGGAAAGTACTCTTTAGCCATTTCTGTCATTCCAAACGTTTTAGGCATTCGACTCAAAGGCATGGCCAAATAGCTCATCGAACCTTTAAACTGTACTTGTCCCACTTGCATGAAAATGATTTTGGCTCCGCTCAAAGTCACTTTAGGACGCTCGGTACCATGTTCCGTATAGTATCTCAAAAGAAACTGTCCATCGTATCCGGAGAAATTGTGAGGCATCACTGT
Source organism: Sinohyriopsis cumingii (assembly GCA_028554795.2). Lineage (NCBI taxonomy): Eukaryota > Metazoa > Mollusca > Bivalvia > Unionida > Unionidae > Sinohyriopsis > Sinohyriopsis cumingii. Next base: position 62,989,031 of record CM068835.1, read on the forward strand.
GGCCTGGCGATGACAATCTCCGTAACGTTCCTTGTCCTCTTGGCTCCACGTTTTGTCGATGGGGTCTAAGACCCATCGGGCGAAATCGGCTAGCGTGTTGGTCCTCGAAAGATTTTTTCTGGTCCTCCAGGAATCTTACTGCAGTGAGGGCAATGACTGAAAATAGGTTCTTGAATGCACTTTTCGCACGCTCGATGAGCCACGCAGAAATTAAGAATGTGAATGCCGGTCTCTTGCATGCATTCGAAATCGAAAAAGATGAAATTGCCTTTCTTCTAGTGACTGTCTTCTTTCTCTTTTTGGGACTGGTATTTTTGCACGTAGCATTGGTGTTCCAAGTCCACGATGTGGTGAGAAATGTGACATTTTTTCTTTCCTGAAGATACGTGTGCCTTGGTACTATTGGTACGTATGCCTTGTCCACACGTAGGGCACAATCTCAGGAGTTGACAAGCACATTTCTTCTGTGAACCTTGCGTCTTCAAATGTTGTTGGTAAAAGGCAGGGCTGACAAACGTGAGCAGACAAGTTGAACAATGCACTGGTTCTTGTCCTTCACTCAGACAGGGTGGAGATGCCAAACATCCTGAGCATTTCGATCCACAATGCTTGTGTTGCTCTCGATTGTTATAAGCATAGTCAGATTTCTCACAATAATATCTGTATCCCAGGAATCCAGTGATACAGGTAATGCTATCAAAATGGCCATCGTGATAATAGAGGTGAATGTATTTTCCATCTTTAAAGTCTTGGCCTCGAAACAACAGAGGCCCGCGTACTTCTTGAGGGTACACTTTCAAGGTGTAGCGTGGAGCTAGGATATCTTGCAATTTTTGCATTTCAGGAATGCCACAGGGTTTGTCTTTGGGCAAGTCGGCTTGTTGCAACAGGAATTCTGTTTCGTTTCGTTGTTTGGCTCGGTCCGATTTTCGAATGTTCTCCCAGGCTCTTCCATTCTGTCGTGTCGTTTTTGTCGACATAGGTTCGTCCCACCACAATGGCACGGGCTAAACTCATCTGGTCCTGAGGGTTGTTAATTCGGACGAGGCTTTTTTTGGTGGTGCGAAGGTCGTTCACCAATAAGACCTTTTTGCGGCCAGTCCCTTGAGGAGGAGAGACGTGGGTCATGACCAGTGTGACTTTTCCATCGGTATGTCAAACTGGTCATTGGATTGTTGCACGTGTTGAATCTTGTCCATGACTTTGGAAGCGGTCAATTCTGCAGGGCTGCTAAACTCCAAACAGGGGATTTCAAACCGTCGTGTTGTATGGAAAGTCTTAAGCGATCGTCTTCTTTGGGTTGACATTGTCGCTTGAGTGTGGTGAGCAAAGAATCCCACACCTCAGTGATGAACACTTCTGCTTTCTCTAACGGTACTTCGGACTTGAAATCTTTAAACTTCACCGTGTATTTGTAAGCCGTGGTTCTAAATTTTCTAGAGGAGCGCTTTTCCGTCTCTCGAATGGAATAGTACTTTTCAGGGTTGACTAAGGATGGCGAACTTTGTTTAGAGGGTTCGGATTCTGGTTCACTCATGTCCTCTTCAAAATCACTGGCATGAATTTGTGCCAAGACTTCAGCTCTGGTACGAGGCGATAGATCACGTTTCTGCCTCTTACTTTCTTCTTCTTTCTTCTTGAATGAATTGGATCGTTTCATCTTGATAGCAAAATGTCAAATGACTAAAGTTTAAACAGCATGGACTAATTTATAGTCATGGCAGACCAGCGTATAAAAAAGGGTGTGTGTCTTGTCCTTTCACTATTCATTTCACTCTCAAACCGAGCACAACGATGGAAGAGACTACACAAATCGAACGTTTCATCAGAGCTTTGCGAGGGGTCATTAGAAAATTCTCTTCAGACCAGCCGACAGACTACGCTCCTTCCTTTCGAGATAAAAGTCAAGATACTTGCTATATCTGTCAGAAGAAAAGGCATTGGTCTTCAGAGTGTCCAGACCGTCAAAAAAGAAAGAAGAGTTAGAAAAGACAAAAGTCAAGATACCTGTTATTATTGTCAAGAAAAAGGACATGGGTCTCCAGATTGCCCAAAAAAGAAAGAAGAGGAGTCAGAAGAAGAGAGGGATTCTTCAGAGGAAGAAGAAGAGGAGGAAGAAAGCAGACAGGTGAAGAAAAAGAAACAGGAGAAGAAAAGAAGAAGGGAAGAAAGTGAGGAGAAAGAAGAGGAAAAGCCTGTGACGGTGAAGAAGTTCAAAAAACAGAGAGACTAAACTATGAGATAGAAGAAGTCTATGAACTTTTTAAAGTGCTCTGTTGTGAATTGGATTATTAATATTTATAAAAGAATAAATTAAGTATTAAAAGGTAAGTGTCTTTGGGTTTTGATTTTAAAATAAGAACGTACACTCACACACTCATAAACACGTACTATAGGGGTAAAATGTTTTTTTTTTAGTTATTGGCAATTGAAAGTCTATCTCTTTTCGAGAGACGTGGGTGGCCCTGAAAAGGGCCTTTTTTGGTGTAGGGGTGAGTTTAAGCAAGCAACTTAAACTGTCTTAAGCCTTTGCCAAGGCCGAGGCCTACTTCTGTTAAATTCCATTGTCCCTATAGTGGTATGACAATATTGCCCATGTTAAATCTACATAGTCCCTATAGTGGCCCAGGTTTTTTTTTAATGGTAAGTCACATTGTCCCTATAGTGGCCCCATTCACTACTGGCAACGTCCATGGATTTTTTAATTTTGGGTAAAATATGTCAAAAAAACGTTGTTTTTTTGAAATTTGAATTCTCATTGATTTTGCCAACTTTAGTGAAATCGGCAAGCGTTTTCTAAAATGTCATGAAAAGTGGATCTCTTTATTTCATGCTTTACTCAGGTTCAATTAGACCTTATCAAAAACGATGAATTAACATGATATTTCTGACGCAAAGGCTTCCTTATCGAATCAAGAAATAAAAAATAGTCCGGTCCAGTACTAAGCAGAAAGGAATGTTTTGGACAAAAGTGCTATTATTTCTATCAATAGGTCTGTATCAGACTCTGACATAAAAGTAAAGGAATTGTAACTAAACTACAAGATGGAATTTGAGTTCAGGAAGCTGGAACTTCAGAAAGACAAAGAAGAAAAAAAAGTGCACTTGCAAATGTAGAAAGAGAAAGAACAAATGAAATTGAAAATAAGAGAAAGAGCAAACGCATTTACAATACGAAAAAAGAAAGATTGACAAGTTCAGTTACAAAAAGAAACAAATACAGTTACAGTAAGAGCTCATCTATTTACAATCGGAGAAAAAAAAGGAAATGCATTTACAATCAGAAAAAAGTGGCGAGAGAGACAGATTCGGATGCAAAGTGAGAAGAAAGTGAGAGAATATCAATGTAGAATAAAAGAATTAGATCTGGCAAAGGAAAAACACTCTGTCTGGCGTTTTATGAAATATCAATTTAGTACCTCCTTTTTTAAAAGAAGCCGTAGACGTGTATTTACCTTAGTTTGAAACGAATTGCTGAGAGTGGCCAAGATAGTACTGGACTCTGTTATTGCAATATTTACTCACTGGTAGAGATCGTGATATTTACATTTCACTGTCACTAGAACAGAGTGCTGACAATGATTTAGTACAGGACTATCTCTTGATGGGTTATGAAACAGTCCCTGAGGCTTATCGGCGAAAATTCAGAAACTATAAAAAAGAAGCTGAACTAACTTATCCCGAATTTCTATGGGGGTAAACACGGGAATTTGATAGGCAGCGCTCTTCTTAAAAGGTTAATAACGATTACTAATTCCCAGACAACTCATATTGGTTAACGAGTTCAAGAACTGTGTCCATAGTGGCATTATGATTTATCATGATGTGCATAAGGTCGAAACCTTGGAAAATGCTGCTCGAGTATGCTTTAGCTCATAATGTTTCTTTTGTAAAAAATACTTTCTCTTAACAGTCTTCTGGCAAAAAAAGTATTTCAGCCTAAAACAAGCCCTTGTAAATATAAAACTCGCACAACTTTTAAAAATAAAGCTTAGGAGAAGATGTTTGTCTCTTCCAACATGTACGTATTGCAAGATTTGACACGTTATTTTCGATTGATACAAACTGAAACCTAGGCATCAGAATTAAGACAGAATTATTCCAAATGCTGTTATTTCTAAGAGGTCACGGTCACACGCATGTATTAAAAGCAGTTCATGTGTTGGGTCTAATAAACCCCAGTCTGTTTGTATTGTGGAGAATTATGAAACTCGAACGGTTCTATATCACTCTTAGCTAATTCGGCCAATCCTATTACTATTAGCATAGTAAGGGGCACAGGCGCTTCTCAAAGTCTTTTATTGTCAGGTACTTTGCCTTTTTCGGATTAGTCTTCTTCTAATGAGAGAGTGTTCTTATTCAGGGAATAGAGTGTGACTTTGTTAATCTTCCTCTCATTACTGTAAATTTTTCATCAGACTTAGTCTTAGGACCCGTGACTGTCGGAACAGTGCCGGTTGTACCTGTTGAGAGCCTTCATTTATTACCAAATTGTGCTTAATCCACTTGTAACTGACAAGCCTTGTTTGGATCAGAAAGTCAGACCCATTTACAAAGAATTCCCTAATTTATTCATACTTATGCAGTTACATGAGATGTGGCAAAGACAGCTCTTGAGAATGAATTGATAAGGAATGTATTCCATTAGCTGACACATGTATTGGTCAGGATTTTGATGATGAATCAGTCAGAAGGTATAGAACACAGTGATCCTCTTTTACCTACTCATTCTCTGTATTCTAATGAGGGCGGTAAACGACAAATATATGGTATCAAACAGGAAAAAAGACCCTGAGATGTCTTGTTTGCTTCGATGGGCAGTTAGTGAACCTGAAGCCACTTAAATCATTGTCTGTTATATCATTCAAAATAGAACATCTCTAATAAAAATTGGTTACCTTCTGAGATACCTGCTGCAGATGATTGGTCAATGAACTATCAAATTGTAGTTCCAAAACCTTACAGACAGGAAATAGTTAGTCTGGCCCATGAAACTCCCTTCGCTGGTCCTTTATGGATTAATAAGAATTATCATACTATCTTGACTCACTTCCCTTGGACAAAAATCAAAATTGATCTTAGTCAATAATGTAAATCTTGTCATACTTGTCAAATGGTACAAAAACCCAGTCAGAAGATACCTAAGTCACATCTGTAACCTATTCCTGCATTTGACGAAAGCATTTATTAGAACTGTGATATATTGTGTTGGTTCTTCCCAAGTCAGGTAACCAATAATTTTTGACCATAATGTGTGCGTCAACAAGGTTTACATAGGTGATTCTTTTGAGGAATATTAAATATAAAACCTTAGTCTAAACGTTAATAAAATGATTTTGCTCAATTTGGCCTTCCCAAATCTGTCTAATCAAGTGACGGGTCAAATTTTAGGTCTGAAACTTTCCAGCTATTTATGTTTAAATTTGGCATTCATTAATTCAAGTCAAAAGTGAAATTATGGTTTAACAGAGCTTCAATGGAGAGAACGTTTGAGTCTGGTAATAGAATACTGTCTCTCTTGCTAATTCCTCAAAAATTTCTTCATATTATATATTACGGCCCTTGCAAAGTTAAATAGAAAACGAATGAGTTAAATTATAATATTGGTGCTGCTGGAATCTAAATAAATTATAGGAGTACCAGTATACTGAAAGAGATAAGCAGGTCAAGATTCAATCAATGTAGATATACCTGTCCTACTCAGTGAAGATTTAAGTGAAGGAATATCGTCGGATTCGACCGATATTGGAGGGACTAATCTTTAGAATACAGAAATTATGAAAGATCTGGACCAGAAACTTTCACATTTGCTAGAGTCAGAAAAGAATGAACTTAAACAGTTATTAGTTGAATATGAGCACTTATTTCCAGATATTCTTACAAGAAGAAATTTCTTTTCCATGGCGTGTAAATTGAAAATCCCAACCTGTGACACAACACACGTACAGGATGAACCCTCTCAAATAGGAACACTTGGAAAACGAAATTATGCATTTGCTGGAGAAGGATTTTATCAAGCCCTGTAAATGTGACTGGAGTTCACCATGCATACTTGCTCCAAAATCAGTGAAAACTTTCCGTATGGACGCTGATTATATGAAGATGAATAGTATTACAAAAACAAAGTCGTTTCCTTTAGACTGAAAACTATCAGGAGACTTTTACCATGTTAAAAACAATGCTTAAAAGCGCACCGGTTCTTACAGCTTCAAAGTTCAGCCAATGATTTAAATTGTATGCTGATGCAAGTGGTGTTAGTGTTGAAGCAGGTTTGATTCAAGAAGACAAAAATGGTATTGAACATCCAGTGTACTATATTTCTAAGCAATTAAATAAGCACCCAAATTATTATTCAACAATCAAGAAGGAAATTTTGGCTTTGATATTGCCATTGCAACATGTTGAAGTTTATATTAGTTTCGCTCCTTTTTCGCCTATTGTGTTCAGTGACCACAACACCCTTACATTTATCGGAAAAATGAAGAACAAAAATGAAAATCAAAGACTACTATCTAAATGTGGATTTTGTTGTTACAGGAATATGAGGATGGTATCAGGCACATCAGGGGAAAAGATTATTAAGAAGCAGATGTACTTTTCCGTGCATAACAATGTATTATTTCTTCTGCACTGTGTGTAATTTATGTTTTTTTTATAAAAAAAAAACAAGCTCATCTATAATTAATCTATGGTATAAAAAGAAATATAATTAAATCTTTCTTTTTCTTTATGGTAAAAGTGTTACTTATATTTGACTCAAATTATACTTGATTAAATTTAATTGTTTGCACGTTTTAAATCTTTTATTTTGAATTTCATTACATGTCAAATTAATGTAATTTTGTTTACTATGAATGTGATATTTTTGAGCAAATTCAGTATGACCGGAATCTTTTCATAAATACATAATAATAGAAACACTGTTTCCAATTTTCACTTAGTTCCCGACCCTGATTCAGAAATCACTGAGACAAGTGAACAACTATCTATTATTAAGTTATTCTCGGAGTAAAATGATTGTATTTTATCATGATTACACTGAGAGTACGTGATTGTAGATTGTAAACAACCGCTATGTCATAATTCTGGGTTTTCCGAAATTGCGCAGTAGTTAGATATAATAGTGATGTTTAAAGAGGTTTTCTTGTTTGGGTTTTTCCTTGGACACTAGAGAAGTGTATTTGTTCGTGACCAGTTTGGAGTTTTATTGTAACTTTTATTCAGATTATTTGGATTCTAAAAGATTAATAATTTTTCTATAAAATATTCGACATTTATCTAAATTTTATTACGACATTCAAACACTGGAACCTTATTGTTTGTGAATCAACAAAGAACTGTAGACTCAATGCTGACAACAGTCTACGTCATCGCCTTCTATTTTAAATTTTTCATCGGGATTATAACTCAGATTTCATTATAACATTTTATTATTAGGACTGCTAAAATTTAATTCGTGGGTTATTCTTTGATTAGTTTTGTATTTGATTCTTAAAACCGTAAATTCTTAATTTCTTAATTTTTTACATTGTTCTTGTTTCCAGGGAAATAAATTATTTATTAAATTGTTCATAACTGTTGTTTTCACTCTTTCTGTGATACTGTTTATGAGAGCCTAGAACTTAACATAATAGTAGATGGGAGGATGGTGTTAGCAAGGAGGATGGTGTTAGCAATGCTTGCACGTGGGACATACCCGGCAGTTATAAATGGGAACCTGCATAGAGAAAGCATATTGGAACATGAAACAAACTTTTAAAGATAAAAGGATCACTTGTCCTGTTTGTACAGATTTACCAGTGGTAACATAAATAGGGGATGTAGTGGGTAGGGACAAATAGATCCGAATACTAGTTTAGTCAGCAGAGCATAGCACACTGGTCTTATAAAGAAAAATATATAATGGGGACTCAACCTGAATGTACATTTTGTAAAATAAACGTTATTAGCAATTTATTAGTTACATTATTGGTTTCATTCGTACGACATTTGTAGCAGCCCCAACAAATACATTAAAATGTTACATGTAAAGTGTAAATATTGCCTTCCTCGCCTAATAGCCGACACCTTTGAACTAGATAATCTTCTTTCTCATATGTATAACTCAAAAGGAATAGTCCATGCATTGATATGAAACATGTTGATGTAGTGGCGATTGGTATTGCTTTCTTGGGTACATTGTATGCTACAGTTGATAGTAGCTTTGAAGCTGAAAACATACAACACAGTTTGTATTTGTAATCTATTTCTAATGTAAACCGCTTTCCTTGTGCTGTGTAAGGCAGATCAATGATTACAAATGTAGTAATTAATATGAGTAATAGTAGAGTTTGGTAACAAACGCAAAATTGATTCACATAAATACAACTGTTTTCATCGCAAAACGATATCTAAAATAACTTATCAATGGTTACCTGCAAGACCTTATACACTGGTATCACTATAACATTATTTCCTATCATGACTAGAGGTCAATTCATAATTGGAGGGAGAGAGATTGAGATAGAGGCCATACTGAGAGCTTTTTATATGTATATTAGTTATCTAACGTAATATTTAGAACTGAACACACGAAGGTAATTTACATATATAGAAATGATACTTATGAATATATGGTTATAGTGAAACTCATACGGATAATGTAAGCTTATTTACTAATATAAACTTTTTAAACTGATTTTAGATGCAAAATGTAATCATAATATAGTTCTTATAAAGTTTACTCAGTTGTGATTGTTTAGTGATCTACACAATAATTGTTAACAAAATTTCCAGACGAAATTTATCGACCGCGATGGACTTTAAAAAGGGTAGTTCGGTGTCAGACTCGCAAAAGAAAGTTCATATTGGATCGAACTATTAACTGTGAAGGGGAATCAAGTTACATTCGCGTGAACAAGAAGTCGCGGGCATGTATATTCTTCGCTTGTATTGAAGTTCAACTAAGAATGAGTATCATCTTTCTTTATTTGTAACTTTCACATGTGACATTTCTTCACAATTATTATTTAGCATGATCATAAATATATCTATAAAAATCTGAATTGACAGCCGCATTTCTCCTGTCTTTTACGTGTATGAAGAAAGATGTTTGCATGAAATATATATTATGAACGAATTGAATAAAAGCACTATATAAAATGCATGGATATATATGAAATTACATTAATGTTTTCAGATGTATTAGCTAATACATATATGACTAAGGTTGACACGTACCTGTCCCCTGCGACAGTCTCTGTTCCAAATAGAAGAATTCACAGGAATGTAATTGTAAAGATTTTAAAATGTGAGAAAGAAATCCTCACTTTGCTCCTTTAGTGACCACTTTATAAATGGTGGTCATATCTTCATATTTAAGACTTCTGCATGCAAGGTCTAAAGGTGAGAGTTCGTACATCGTTCAGCGCATCTTTGGTTTTTTGACTGGTCATTATTCTTACTTTTGTTAAGGAGTATTTTATCAAACTGATACAGACTAAACAGGATCCAATCTATAACAGACGACAACAATATCATTTGATCGGTATAATGTTCGCAGACGATTACGTGACTGATAATTTAATGTCTAGCAGTGAGGGGAATGCATGAGGCAACGAACTTTTAAAGCTCTTTACCAAACGTCACAGAGAACAATTCTGGTTTGGTGTTACCTTTATTTGACCATCTCTCGCAAGCCGATAGTGCCCTTTTTCTGATCACTGTCGCATACATTTTAGCACGATGTGAATATTTCATTTGAGTGTTAATAGCTCTATGAAATGCACTGAGTGCCTCGTATTAATGGATATTTACACCTGTAAATGTGCTAGAAAACATATACCTATAATTTGGTATGCATAAGAACGTCATGTAAATTCTTTGCCAGGAGTTTAATATTAGAGGCAGATAAATGGGTTTATGATCATCAAGTATTTGTGGAAACTCAAGCTGATTTAGGAAGAGTAGGTCCGTAACTAATATCATTTGTACGTTACATGGATTGATAACTAGATGTCTTAATTAATGAACAAATTTGCTTTCAACTTTTGGTGATTTTAATAAATTGCTTGATTATGTTTTAAGGGTTAGTATAAATTAGTGATGTGGAATCATTACTAAATTATACATTCAATGTATGACAATGTCCAAAGTGATGTGAGATGCAATACTAACTTACCTGAAGAATTTCTATATGTAATTGATGTGCGGCAATGAGTTTAACTTTTCCATGTTTATTGAAGGCTTTGATGAATTATGCTACAACTGTTTATTATTTTATGCACAGATGATTTAGTTACATCCTCATAATTAAAAAGGTTATGCATAAGGGCCTAAGAGTTCTTAGTGGATATTAGGATAAGTGGGATCTTTACATTTATGCGTGGAAAAGAAACATTTTATCTGTCCATAGGAAAAGATGAATAACAGATTATACCGTATTCTGATGAACAAATTTAGAGTTATAAGGTGCAAATGCATTTCATAATGTTGTGCTTAAAATTGATTTTGCATATAATGATTCTTAGACACTTTCTAGGCAAATGGCTGCTTGTGACCAAATCATTTATTCTGAGAGTTGCAAGTCGAATATGTTAACATTGACTTCATTGTACCATTGTGTATGATAGATTGATTAACATCATGATGATTCTGGATGTGGTGTTGAACATGTTTTCTACCATATCTACTTATTTCAGAAGACTGCATAAGATACAATATGATTATGTACAAGTAGACACTATGTTTTTGTATTATATGTTGTTGTCTTATAAATTATCGTAGTAAAGAAAACATTAAAAATAAGCCGCGTTCACAATAAACGTTCATGTTGTATTAGATTAAATCGATTCCTTATTTTGACGATTGCTATATTTAGCTTTTGCCCTTGCAGCTTCATTAGCTATTAAATACGCGTGTGTTAAAAAAAATAACCTGTAATCTAACTGATCATAAATTACCTAACCTACTATGTGTGCAATTTGAAATACATCAGCTACTTAAAGTAAAACAATTTGATTGTAGGATAAGAATTCAATGAATTATGGTATGAGTGATGTTTGATTTTCGCCTTTGGTGCTCAGTAGTCAAATCAGGCGCTGACTGTATAGTTATTCAATTCGAGTTATAAGGCAATGAAACTATTTTCAAGTTTCTATGCCTCATGTCGTCCACAGATCTTTAAGCTGAATGGGTTCTTCAAAAATGATATAAGCAACTTGCTACATTTACAACTTTTAAAATGAAGATAATTCAATGATATTTAACTCTGAGTCAATTTTGAGAAAATATGATGCTCTATTTCCTGTCAGCGTCTAATTGTGTCGCCCCGTCAGCTGGAATGATATCCACCTTATACCTTAAATATGTTTACAATATAGAGTGGAGAGCTTGAGTTCAGCACAACGTTTGTACGGAAAACTAAGTTTTTAAAAACTGAATTCCCCCAACCACCTACTTCCAACCACCTATCCAGGTAATATGACAATGTAGTGGTGTCCTTCATGCGGTCTAGGGCGTAAGGTACTGACAGGCCAAGCATGTCTTTTCAGTATACATTCATTTCAAAGATTATGGTCTATACGAATTTGCTTTTAATAAAAATATCACATTTAAAAGTACTAAATGATTGAAGTGAACAATATTAGAAGAGATTCCAGGCAGAAGGTTGAATACAAAATCATCTCTTTTGATAATGAAGGCTTTAACGAATTTACTTGACACAATCATACATTATCATCAATATTCTAGCTGTTTAAAAACCAGAATGTGACAAAGTCAGGAAACCTTTATATTGATACGTTTGTTTTTGACAGAATGATTGTCTCGAAAAATAATCCTAGCTTTCAAGCACTATATGTTTATGATTCATAATGTATTAATATTTTCAAATTAAAAGTTCAGTTTAATTTAATTTAATAAGGTATGGAGACATCTTTCATATATGTTAATAATCGCAAGCAAATGCTTTAATATTCTACATGTCTTGATAACATATGTCAAAGTATGATGAACTCAGTCTCACGAAATAAATGTAATTGCAAACATTGTAAAATGTGAAGGAAAAAGCCAGGACTTTGCTCCTTCAGTGACCAATTTATCATTAGTGGCCATGTCATAGTCGATAACATGTATACATCTTGCTTTATTCTAAATCAATTTAATGAATACACTTTAAGTGAAAGGAATAAAAAAGCAGAGTAACATATCAAATTAATTTCATTCAAAAGAAGGTTCCTATTTTATGATCACATTATGCCTCTTCCACATTGATATTCTAACTGTATACGTTCCATATTAGTTTGTTTTGTGAGCTTTTTACTTTTGCTTTTTACTTTTTGCAACTTCATTAACTAACGTATACAAATAGTCATATGTTCTAATATATTTTATAAGACAATCCTCTAAAAATGTTTTAGTATATACTTCAGAGTGAAATATTGAGACATATTAACGAACTATTGTCATATGTTTTATTCCCTATTTTTCTCATGTGAAGAAAATATCCTTATAATTTCACAGTGAAAGTATAAGAGCTCCGTTCATGTTATGTGATGGGTCATTCTGTGTGCGTACACAACTTGTACCTGCACAAAAAGACGAGTTCTTTGTCAGTTTGAACAATTAAATATAAATAGGCATACATTTTAGTCAAGGTCATTAACCTTTGATAAAAACATTTGGCACGACAATTTTCGAGTCTCTCTGAAGTTATTTCCCCTGGCATCTTTAATAATAATTATAAACTCGCTGCAATACATTTCTGAATAGTACTGAAATTGTTTTAAAATGTGTTAAATAATTTACAAAATTACAAATATGAAAATATATTGCCAAATATTTGGTCAACAGAATCCTACCGCTTTCTTAAGTCAGTTTTATTTTTATTATCAGCCATTGAAAATGAGGTGAATTTTAATAAAGGGTGGAGGTTGGGATGGTATGCCCAAGAGTGAGTTTAATATTGTAAAGAAAAATGCGTGAGCAAATTTGGTATATAATAAGGAGGAAATCTCCCCTTTATACGTGAAATACCGGATATATTTCCTCTTATGTACCAAAAATAATGTTTTAACTCGTGATTTCGTCCCTCTTTATCAATTTTTGGTACCACACGATAAAATATATCAAGTACTAAAAATATCTTCTTTATAAATGATAATACGTTTTCTGTTTTACAACGTATCTAGTATAATTTACAATCCTTCATCTCATAATAAAATGTCAGTATATTATGTTAAAATAAATTGAACAGATGGAGTTTGAAAGTTAGTGTCTAATGGTAACATCAGGAAACTATCTGTATAATTATTCAGCTCGAGTATAATTAAGATACAATCAAATTTCTCATATAAAATGTTTTGTTGTTGATATTACAGACTCTTATTAGTTGCTTTGACACATATTTATATTAATGATTATGATAATGTCCTTGATATTTTATTAAACAGCGTGTGGCAACATTACAATCTTGGACCTTTTATTGACATGACTGTTTTGGTGTGGATCGTTTTCTAGATTCATAGTCCTAATTTGAACACAATTATAGTTATGATTCATAATATATCAGCCAGTTTGAATTACAAAATGTAATTTCATTTTAATTAACTCTAATAAAGTATGGTAAATTCTGAATATATTTTATCGATGTCAACATGTCTTGCATATGAACTTGCAAGAACATGTTTAAAAAATATATGATCTTCGTATTGACAGTCGAAACTTCTCAAACTAAGTTTCGTTATTCTTACAGTAACTAACATAAGATATAATATGTTCCATAAATATAACATATTAAAAAGGTCTACTACTTTACAAAATGTATAAGGATAACTAGATGCATGTTGCGTTATTAGAATTGTTAAATGCATGCATTCGACAGTACCTTTTGCTGACTAAAATTAACCAAATGATACATAGTCTAAGCAATAATCTCCGTTTTGAAATGACATTTTGATGGAAATGTGTTTGTGAAAGGTTGTGCCAAAGAAGACCTGCATTGACCGAGGCATTTGCTCATTTGTGATCAATTTAACACTGGTGGTCATAACGTAATACAAAACACATATGCATATAAGGCTAATTGGATGCAAACTTTCGGAGCATTATTGTATTTTTGTGTTTCTGAAATGTACTTATGGTGAAATTCATGAAATAATATTCATATACGTTGGACAGTTGTATACGTATAGAGGTAATATGTTTGCAAGCAAAGTGTAATTAAATGCCGTATCCTGATGTATGGAAGTACGATTGTTTCCATGTTTTGTTGATAATACTGAACTGTGAATTGTTTTCGTTCATGAATGTAATTCTGTTAAACTTAAGAAACGTTTATTGTTTTATGTTGATTTGACAATCTATTTCTATATCGTTACTTAGTACGCTTCACATTTAGCAGAATATACGTCCTTTAGTCCAATAGCCTGTCACGTGACAGTGCAAAATTAGCTTAGTGGGGCAAACTTGATATTCATGTGACAATTGGAAAGTGCCTAATATGGTTCTAAAATTTTAGACATGCTATGAAAACAAGTTGGGTACCAGTTTTTCCTACGTTAGTTTGCTTACTCTCGACCTCCAAAATAATCCACATCCATCGGCTTAACAACATGCCACATAATGTGGTATGTGACATGTATAGTCAGTCGTTCTTTATTTTTTGCATAGAACCTGACACGTGTTTAACAAAACAAACGTAGTGTCTTTACTATAAGTCAAAATATCAACTAAGTTGCATATATAATAAAATACTATGTTTTTGTTTTCGTTTCATTCTTCAAAGTTATCGTGAGTACTTTCTTACGTAATGATGGCAGGATTGTCTGTTTAAAATGTTCTTGCAACCTTAGCAAACATGTATAACGCTATTACGGAACATCCTGCAACAATATTGAACTTTAACATGTGATCGCTTACGGTTATGCTAGTCGTATATTTATTAATTATTAGGTCTGATTTGGAAATTAAATGATTTTTCCATTATTCATCAACATTATCATTCATTAGGTAAAATTATGTAATGGAATATTTTACCAAATATAATGACCATTTCGGATAGAGCGTACTGTTTATAAAAAAACTAGGCTTTTAAAGACTGAATTTGCCTCAACCACGCTCGACAATCTGCCCTAGGAAATATACATTTCACTGTAGCAGTAGTAGTACTACCATGATCGGGTAGTAACTAGAAAAGTACAAAATATTTATGCTAAGCGTAAAGATATTTATAATATATTATTTTAATTTAGTTATACGGTTAGTTTGAAATATTGCTTAAAGAAACATGTTGTTTCTTGTATCATTTATCGATCTGCACTTCAAGTGAAAACAATGGGTTACAGTTTCTTGATGTTTTTCCACAAACGTCGAATTTCTTTTTAAGAATGATTTTGTAAAAGATGTTTTAGGTAACATCCTGACTTTTTATCATGAACTTCTTTAAAAGCGAATATATTTTAATTTCTTTTTACAAACCAAATATCATCACCCCACGTTGTAGAGTGAATACATTCCTTATTTTGTAAAGGTATCATAGATTTTCCTACATCGCCTTTTATAATTTGCAATTTGTAGAACATCTGTAGCACAAAAGTGCAATGCATCTCTGTTTCATACGTAATATTATTGCATATTCAATCAGAAAAATCCCTGCTATACCAAGTTGTGTTTCTTAGTTCATCTAGAGTTGGAGCATGGATTATATCATCTTTATAGCTATTGTAACAGGCATTTCAATCATTGTTTTATTTTTACACGTATTGTATCACATAAATATAAATAACATCATCTTCTAAAGTTTCAGCCTTAAAGTGTATAATATATTAAGACTAAACATTTTCTCAACTACCAACAAAAAAAATACGTCCATTTGTGAATATTATGATAAAATTTATCTTTGAATTTCTTGACCAATACGCTATTTCACATTGCTCTTAGCCATGTCCTTTAAACGGTTACTTTATTGGAGTAGGTTTAATCCACTTCTGTCACAATCTGGAGTACTTGCATCTAGTTTTGTGTTGTCAGGTCGTACATTTAAATAAACCAGAAAGTTTCCATAGATATAACGGTATTTTTATATCTCAAATAGTTTTTGAGCATCTCATCTCTTCGACAATGATTTAACCCCAATATCTAAGGTTTCTTATGCACCTTGCAGCGATTATGAACTATTTGCCGCTCATCTGCAAATTAGCTTGTATTGATTTTCTTTTAATGAGTAGTTGTTTTGATCACCTGTTTCAAAATCTATACATAAACAATAAAACTGTATGGCAAAGTCTGTTCACCTTCATTACTGCGTCTTCTTAAGTTGAGTAAATCAGAATGTGACGAAATTTTGTGACATAATTAAAAAACAATTGTATATTTTATATATTTATTCAAGACAATAACAAATAATCGACGTGTTTTGCTAATAAGATCTAGGAATATCAAAAGAAAATATCCGTCTGGGTGTATTAAACTGTATAGTTTTAGAGAAGATATCATAACTAATTATTACAGCTTTACCTGTACATTGATCATGTCTATGTCATGTTTCCAGTAATACTCAAACTATATAGATATGCAGGAAGATGCCATATTATATACAACTTTCATTAGAGACACCGATGTCTATTTCATTACACTAATGGAGAGTTATCAGGTTTGGGAAATATTTCCCTAATTTGTATCAACTGGGAGCGCTCCTGTCCTGTATCAATAATGTAACGATCTCAAAATAGAGCATCGAATATACATTGAAACAAAGAAGGAAATTTCATTCCATACTAGACCGTTGTATGTTTTGCATAGTTAAAAACAAATTCGACACTATTCTCAGGTACATTTTATTCTATAGATAGCGCATTTATATCGTCCCAGATTGCAGTTTAGACCACTCCAGTGGCCGAGTGGTTTGAGCGTCCGCCTCGTCTGCGGGAGGTCATAGGTTTGATCCCAGGTCGAGTCACACAAAAGACTTACAAAAATGGTACTAACAGCTGCCTCGCTTGGCACTCAGCATTAAGGGGTTAGTGTTAGGACTGGTCGGTCTGGTGTCAGGATAATGTGACTGGGTGGGATATCATGCTACATGTCTGCGGTATGATGCCCCAGTGCTATACATCACTATAAACTGCCACACTGCAGACATCGTAGCGATATGACTGAAAAATTGTTAAAGCTACGTTAACAATCCAAATCACACACACACACACACACACACACAATATTGTTATTTCTCTGCTGCATCAAATTCTCGTTTCACTGATTCATTAAATGTGTTCAGACTCTTTTTTGCTTCCTTTATTGTTTGTATTGTCGTTCTCCATTCTCTGCTTACCCTTTGGTAAGGATTCATTTTCCACTATCCTCATGAAGTTCGGCTCTCTATTTCGAACTCCTCACAATACTGCAGCCTGCAGCAGTACGTTGTGGTTTATTTTTTCCTTTATATTTTCGAATGCTTTTATCATCCCATCTATTCAATATGCTTTAGCGTCCCATCTATGTAATATCCTTTTATCATCCCATATATTTAATATGTTTATTATCATCACATCTATTTAATATGTTTAGTATCATCCAATCTATTTAATATGTTTATTATCATCCCATCTATTTAATATGTTTATTAGCACCCATATATTTAATATGTTATTATCTTTTTAATATGATTTAAATTCCCATCTATATAATATGCAATTACTATTACGAATTATACTGCATCGAGTTTCTTTATATCTATATGGTTATGTCTTCTTGTCCTGCTGTGATAAGTTTACTGATTTATATTTGGACTAGAGATGATAGATGCGAGTAAAAGCCATGATGTGGCTGAATCTTCTTATTCCTCATTGCTGCCATTGAAACAGACGTGCATTTCTTTGGTCGCATTTTGTTCTTTAATATTTGAATTCTGATCACTTTATCAGCCTGAGCATTTAATGCATATAATGTCCACAAAAAGCAACGTGAACGTACTTGTTATTGTGACACTGTTCAATTATTCATAAACTTTAATATTTTTTTGCTTGATAACACACGAGTCTCAAACATGTTCTTAAGTCAATATTTACTTTGATACTTTGATAATTTTTAAGATTTTGGCGAAACGATGCAAAATTAGCATTGGGATATTTTCTTGTTCTGGTGGTTTGTCTTCAAGTGCGCGAGGCTGTACTCGGCGTATTGTGGACGATTCACATATTGATTGTATTTATCCAGAAAGCACAAAGAATAGTCAGTTTACATCCCCACAATGTCAAAAAAATTACAAATAAATTTAATAGACATGGTACAATTCATTCGCGGCCCATTTGTATGATGGTCGCGATTGCTCATATTTTTTTATATTGACATTTAAACAAGAAATGTACATCTATTACTAAACCTTGATTTGTTATGCATTATTTTCACTATTGAAGAAAATGTAGGAAAGCCATAGTTACTACTTTAATGTAGTTGATAAGTTATCGTATCTGCAGCTGTATGAATATGTACAGTGTTCACCCTCTTAGATGTACTGTTGCATGTGTCTCATTTTTAGTCACAAATGCTGCGCAAGTTTTCCGGAAAAGATTGTAGTCTGGTCGACCCAAAGTATCCATCCTGCAAATTTCCGGATGCTATGTTATTTTGAAGCAGCAACTTTGTCAGCCAGAAGCCAATAATAATACTGTAACAACACTAGTGATTTAATATTTGTAGTTTACATCTCCGTTTGCAAAATAATAAATCCTCGTGATTATTTGTTTCATGATGGCGATATGCACAGTAATGTCATGTGTAATTTGGCAGTTAGTAGGTATTACAATCATGTTGATCCTTTCTCTTGGTACTTCATGGTATCAGGGAACAGTTTCCAAAATTGATACTTTTCATGTATTAGGTGCTTGGGATATATATTTTTGTGCAAGACTGCAACATAGATCTAGGTCGCTGAATTGCATACCGAAAGATCTTACAAATGGTTATAGGAAAAAAGCTACACTTTTATTATGAAATTAGAAACTCTTGAATATGTAGTAATTAGGGAATAGTAACATTATGTAGGATTCGCACAGTTTTCAACCCTTAGCCAATAGCGGCTTTATGTCTCAAGATGCATGGATCGATAAAAGAAACAACGAACCCAGGTCAACCTAGCTCTGTTTATTTCCTTTCAGTCCTGATGTTAACCAATCAACTGACTGCTTTCATCCATGTCTTATACTACGACTACTACTACAACTACAACAACTACTACTACTGCCTCTACTATTGATAATAATGATAATGATAATAATAAAGTTTAGTTTCATCAAAATATGCTTCAGTTGGATTATTTTTATTCAGTAACTATACAATAATATTAGCAAGATGGTGAAGCTATTGGGAACCATATATGCCCTGTACATTTTACTCTAATGTTTACTCTTAATTTAATAGCATCTGACTTAAAAACTTAATTCAAGTCACACGTCATGAAAGAGCTGTAGTTCCGTACTCCCTAAAACGACTAGAAATAAAATAGAAAATGGAGGCAGATAAAAGACTGCAGATAACCGTGCTACCCGAGGAAATACATTATATTGGGTAACAACATATACAAGGATTACCTTAGCTCATGTACTTGTATTGTACTGTCTAGGTTCTTTAACCAATGGGTTGGATTTAGACGATATAAGTTATTTATGAAATAATGAGAATTAGTACACGAGAATACAAAGTTTTTCATATTAAATATTGACAGACAGGCGAACATATAGAAATTAGGTGAAGGGATATGATGTTAAAAGAGGTCAAATTAAATTCAATTTCGTAGTTTCCTGTTTTGGAGGAAAGTTAATGGCGTGCTCTTACAGCAAAAGGTTTAGTCATTGGCCTATATCTTGAGATTCACTACATGTATGTCTTACAAATTATATTTATTAAAAATAGCCATGAATACCGACAGTCACATTTTAAGCACTCTAGTCTATAAGCACATACATACATAGTTACGGCCCACGCAAACCATATTCCTGCCAGTTAATTGATTTTCTGTGTGAAAATTCATTTTCTTAAATTGCGTATTCACACGTTGATGACCAATATAATGTACTTTATTTCCCGCTAGTACTAATTTGCACTTCTTTTTTCTGCAGCAGTGTTCTAATTTCAAATTTACTTTTGAAAATGATTTCATGCCTATCGTATTTTCTCCTGGAAGTAGTTGTGAATGACGAATAGCATCCCATTTATCTGTCCTAATTTTAAAAAAAATGATGATTATCAAAAGTTACATTGCCATCTATTTTGTATATCAGGATGAAAATTTGCACAGTTTTAAGGCATGTACTTCCATTTGAGCGAGCAAGAATGATTATAGATAAAATGCTTGCTGAAATGTACCATTCTTTAGTAGTCTTAATAATGCCCATCAGATATTATGAAATTGAAGCTAGTTGATATATTCAGATTCCTGACCATATAATTCTGGGTTCATTAAGATAGTTACCCTGAACATTATTCTGACTCAATCTAATAAATCAACAAAAAATATTAAAGCTGCATTTTTTGTCATAGCATGGACAATATTATCTGAAGTACGTACAAGACCACATTCCTAAGAATGTCTCAAAGAACTAAGAACTGACACATTCTTGGGGTGGAGTTTGCAGTCTCAAATCATGCGTGAAACGATGGCCCTCGCTGCAGTAGCAGAGGCATTGCAACATTGGACGGCGCTTGGGTGTTAGATATTCTAATCTTGTGGACTAGAAAACAACTAATTTTGACCAAAACAGTCGTTATCTTGTCCACATAATTTCAGTTCAAAGGTTATGGGAAACAAGATATAATTCTTAAACTAAAGACAAGAACTTACTTAGTACTATATTGTTGCATTTAAGAATATTTAAGGTCTATATTAAAACCATTGTTAACAATAGAAACATTCAGGTCTTTTTTATTTTTGCAGACACTATTTGATTACTTGGTCACATTATTATAATATTAATGGTGTTAAATAATTCTTCCTATGTTTTACCACTGTAGGGAGAATTACAACCTTGGCAATTCGTTTTAATATGCATTGCTAGAGAAAATCGCCTTCATTTTTAATGATCTTACTCGACCAGAATATAATACACTTTATTAAGCTTTAAGTCGCAAAAGCAAATTATGTTAGGATGCAACATGTATAAGTATGGAGGATAAGTAATAAAACATATGTTGAGTATTTAGTAAAGTATTAACTTAGTGACAACTAAAGGAATTATATATACATGCAGTGTACAGATCAAATTAAAATTAATTATAACAATCCTAAATGCAGTTACGCATAATTACGTAAATATTTGTAACTTTCAAAATTATCATGTAAAACGTTTACCATAGCTGAAGTAGTCCAATTACTAATTAATTTATGCCATAACATAATACTGTTGCATTTACCAAACGATTTTTAATTATTGATGAATGCAAACTATGTTCTGTTTTGCTAGAGATCCACTTCTTGGAAACAACTGGTTTCTTTATGTGCAATCTGCACAAGAGGTTTTCTTCAAGAAACAATGTTGGTTTTCAGTTATTGTTTAATACTTGTAATCCAATATATATCATTTACAGGGATTATGTATGGACGTTTTAAGTACAAAACTACTAATGCTTACAACTGACTCATACGTTTATTATTTTGAAGCAATTGTCACCTTTCAATGTGTTTTCCAGGGAATGTTGCGAACCCCATTTTACACATAGATTCGGTAGCAATCAGTCCGACAAATGTGAAAATCCCAGGAACTCTCAACCTAACCTTCCAGGTAACAGTACTCAGACCAATCACGGGGAATCTTAGCGTTGACATTAACTTGAAGAAATCAGTGTGGCTCATTGACTTTCCTATACCTTGTCTATCCGAGATAGGGAGCTGGTAAGTGTGAGATCGAAAGCTTGTTTGTACTCACAAGTTACAGAAAAATCAAACAGAAAAATGAAGAAGAAGAGATATCTTGAACTGAACGAGAAGCAAATAATGTTGTCCTAGGGACAGTGGATACATACATATATGTATATATATATATATATATATATATATATATATATATATATATATATATATATATATATATATATATATATATATATATATATATATATATATATATATATATATATATATATATATATATGAGGTAATTTATTTCGTGCGTATAGCTTAAAATATGTTTCCCGGCTTCCTCTCGAGATTTTCACAAGTATAACGAAGAATAAAACCCGTTGAATTTATAATGCAAGAACGGGACGAGTTTTGTAAATTAAGTGTCAGTCCATGAATACTGTGTTCAGTGCTCATATCACAACTTTTGCATACAATGTTTATTATTGACATTGCATATGATATCATGTTAGACAGCCACTGTTTTGCTCCTTTGTCAGCTTTCGCTTGATATTTAATTTCTGTTATTTTAGTGCCGAATGTATAACAAAAAAGTTGTACGTGTGACTTGAATTTTAACGTATGTTCAACAAGTGTTCAGTCAAATTGCTACGATGTCTGCAGTATGGCAATTTAAAGTGATGTCTAGCACTGAGGCATCATGATGCACACATGTAGCATCCTGTCCCACCCAGTCATAGTATACTGATACCAGACTGACCAGTCCTAACACTAACCTGTAAATGATGAGCTCCAAGCGAGGCATATGCTAGTACCATTTCGTAAGTCTTTGGTTTTATTCGACCGGGGTTGGAAGCTGCGACCTCCCGCATCAGAGGAGAATACAAAGAGTGTACGTTTGCTAAAAATTTGCTTAACAAATAGTTGATTAGCTAACTTAAGAATAACATTTCGTTATATCCTTTTGGTTTTGTACTTAAGTAAATAAACCTTGGATACATTGTCCAAGTTAATTGCCAGTTTAGAAACCTTGCGTCCATTTGTTATACTCTTTAATACGTTGAACATCGCCATCTTCCTGATCGTTTATACTGGCTATTCAGTATTCTACAACGTGTATGTCATATATACGTCCTGGCCGTTCTAAGATGGGACAACATGTGCGTTACAATGCTACTTCCGACGACAAGTAAGGAAATGATCCTTGTATAGTCGCATCGTCAAATATTTCATTTGTAGCCCATGGAAGTAAGTGACAAAATCTCACAAAACTAAACGTACTGGACAAAAAAGGATCGTGTTAAGGAAATAATCGATATGACAGAATATATGATAAAGAACAGTGCACAACTGGTGCCAAACCAACCCAAGCGCTTGTCAAAAACATTTATTTTAATTATAAACTCAATGGTGAAAGTTGGCTCAAAAACAAAAAATAATGCAATTTCTAACATCCAGAATGCACAGCGAAATTCTAGATCTCGAATGAAATATTACAACCAGGATGTCGAATTTTGTGAGTGATGGAAATAATTAATTTGATGACCTACTAACGCCTTCGATTAGGAGCAAGTTTTATAACCTATCTAGAATTGCCAGCATTAAAATGTAACAACACGCAAGATCATTCAACTTTTATTTTGTCATTAAATTTACTAGTAAAGACATGTCGATTTTGTACAGTACTCTGATGTTTGTGTTTTTCTTTTGTTATGTTTGCATCTGTGGAATTGTTATTTTGTGGTTTTTGCCCCTGAACAACGAAGCGGTAAAAGCGATTTGCTTGGTTTCGCATCAGTATTGCACTGTGGTTTCCTCGTTTATTGGTCATATATATATATATATATATATATATATATATATATATATATATATATATATATATATATATACACACATATATAATGGGTTCAGTATAGTGGTATATCACGGTAGTGAAAGTTATTTAGTTTTCTGAACCAAATGAAGAGTAGACTTTTACTGGTAAATTTCTTATTTAGACGAAATATTTAAAAAACTAAGGAATTTCTTTATAAACAATTACCAGAAGCCATCGACATTACATATACTACAATTAAACTAACAGTCACCCAAAGTAGGTGGCAGCTTGTGTCGTGTACACTCACAAAACAAATCACATTTCATAAACAATTATGTCAAAATGGCACGTTCTGAATAACTGTAAATGAATTCTTAATGCAAAGGTGAAAAGGTACAAAACCATGTAGGTGCTATAACATGAATCGATAGATAGATAGATAGATAGATAGATAGATAGATAGATACACGCAGTGATGTGTGTTTTGCATAATGTGTGCTAACTGTGCTAACTGTCAATACAAACTGAGAAATTCTGCAGTGTCTATCATGAAGACGTCATTGAAAACTAGATGTTTCACTGCTAGATTCTTCTTAGAACTGATGACCTCATAAACTGAAAAGCTAGACTGTATATATAGAGTTGTTGTAGGTTGTAAGAGTTCTCACATATCCACGTAGGCCGAATCCGAGACTCGAACCCACGCAGACAGAGGTGAAATGGCAGTGATCCGTAACGGAGAGCGCTTTAGACCACTCGTTTACTCGGGGTTCCCATTATATATATATATATATATATATATATATATATATATATATATATATATATACAGAGAGAGAGAGAGAGAGAGAGAGAGAGATACACAGACACAGAGAAAGACAAAGATATCTCTATGTTTCCTTTCTCAATAGGCCACCTTGGATAATATGTTTCCTTACACAAAAGGCCACGTTCCACCATCTTCTTCTACATCTAAATATATTGTTGCAGTACGATAAGCAGAGACAGGTGTTCTCCCTTTTTCAGATGTATTATATATTATCCAAAGACTCTTTTTCGCTGAAGGATTTTCTCTTCCTACGGTACTCATAACACGCCTCTCCCCATTTGTTTAAGTGCAATTTATCTTTGTGTGAATGGTCCGGGAAGAATAGTTTTCTTCTGAGTTGTGATCTACACCCAGTCCACTTTGAATCACTTCCGGACTTTTAAGCTGCTCTCACCCGCATCATTCGCATCATTCGTTTCGTCAGTAAAATTAAAACACATTATTTTATTATTATACAGTATTGGGCACATGTTACCTGTCAGTGTCATCCAGGCAGTTTACCGAAGTTGTGAAAGGGGTTAAATAAGTATGTCGAGTAATTGCTCTATAGAACGTATATTCAATTGCATATCTAGTAATTCATAACAAGCGTACCTTATGCACCTATTTTCTATGTGTAGACCATTTAGACGTCGACTATATCACATTTTATCCATGAAGGCTAGCTAACTTCTGCAATTAATCCGCACAAAGATACCCTGGATGCTGCTTTTGGATAGAGTCATGCAACGAAAATCCGTTTAGCATGCATTTTCTGCTGTTTCTAAACTTTATATTGAATAACTTAAAAAAACAAAATTGAGAATTTTTATGTAGGACAATATAATTGCTATCTCTGGGCTAAAATTATGGAATATTTCACATGAGAATTTATTAAGTTAATTAAGAAACCCATCTGTGTTTACTGATGTCTGCCTTTTCTAAGAGAGCACTAAGTTCCATATATTAACATCATGCGAAAAAATTCAGAACTCCGACGGCTTGGAAGATTTTCCACTTTATGTCTTATTCTTACATAAGAAGCTACGAGTTACTTGAATTCGTTAATACTTTAACTACCCCTACACAATACTATTTTGTCTCTACACACGCAGTAAAATAAGCTTAAATACAAGTAAGTTCCATATTTGAACCTCTATGATATGTTAATAATGTTTCCTTAAATTATATAACAATTTACATTGGGTCAGAAATCGAGCTTTCAATTTGAATTAAAAAACAAACGTAGAATAAGTTTCGAGAGTTTTGTTTTTATTTATTTAAAATATGAAATAAGCAGTACAGAGAAGATATGCATTGACTTAGACTTATGTCTGTTGTCTAAAGTATAACCAGATTATCTGTTTTCTCCAGCTCCTACAATTTGTGTGACTGGCTTTCCAAGCAACAAGACACTCAATGTCCTCTGAAACTACAAGCACGTAACATCAATTGCACTTGTCCATTTCAACCGGGCACGTACCGAGTCGACGGTGAAACATTTCCGATTCCCGATATACCACAAGGACTTAGCAGTCTTGTCGAAGTAAGGGCTTTCATTTTGCATGTTTTCTTTCGTCCTCATCTACGAATATTAAGAGGAATGCACAACCGTTTATTTAAGCAAACACACACACACACACATGTGTGTGTGTGTGTGTCTTGTATTATTGTCAGATCCGTATGTATTTGGCATATATTTATATATTATTACTGTCAACGTTTGTGAGTTTTGAAACGTGACAGCAATATGCTTCATCCGTTTATTTACATTTGTTTAACCTGCGTTAAAATCTCAAAGATTTTCTTGAAATGTCGAGCACAAGCTGACTGAAGGAACGGTTTCGTTTTCTTCGGTTATTGATTTATTAAAAACTACTCGAACACAGCGCACGAACATTAATCTGGATCTATAGCATTGCTAGAAATATACAACTATCAGCTACGCCTTTTCCGAAAACAAAATTTCGCCACAGATAAACCACATGCTCAATTCTCCATTTCACTGACGTTAGACCAAATGACAATAAGTTTTATATCTTTGGCTTGGATTTCGAAACGATCCGGTGTAATTGCAGATTCAACCAAGCAGTGACAGATGAATAAATATGTCCTAAAATACAAACTTATCAACGATCCTTCAACCAACAAATCGTTTTCGGATATTTCTATATGACTAAATAGCAATCCATATATATAACGTCAAATGGAAAATTCGATACATATTTGTTTCTTATTGCTTAATAAGCGGATTAAGATATAATAACGTTACTTAGCCAAAGAGGCTACGACTTATTCCTGGAGAGCTGCAGTTGGCCAAAAACTTTCTTCAGTCCGAAGTTCTATTTGTCCTCTCTTCTACATAAAACGGGAAACCAACAATTGCATGTGCTATTAATTTCGCTTTTGGATAGCAGATACAGGTGCTACCAAGCTTTGCTTGCAATTTATAGTTTCCGTTGTCAATGTTTAAATATGCTTTAAAGCCTGTGTAGATCCGTATATTTCGTAATATATTTCTTTTAATTTATATAGTCAAAATTTCTTGATTAAGGCTTGTAACTTAGCAGTATGTTTGGACTCAGCATCAAAGATGCTTACTTTTTAGTAGCATAATTTGCTGATAATGTGTTCGGTAGGAGGGAGTACACAGAACAGATAGTAAGTGATGGAATTATGAGAAATGTAAACAACGGCAAGAAATAATGCACTGCAATAGAACAATAAAATTGACAATTCGTTTTAAGCTAAAGTAAATTTTATTTTGAAATATTTCCAATAATTTCTTATTACAAAGAATATAAGGCCAGGAATATTGCAAGTAGAGACATTAAGTTAAATTATTTGATTATTTTTTGCTTGTTAATAGGAAAGTTGATTAATATCCTTATCCGGGAATAATTGATTCAGGTAAACTGTAGTACAATTCGCAGCCATCTTCGTGTTTATTATTTTGCAGGGAACATATAAGATCCGAGCAACACTGAGAGATACTGAAACAAATGGCGTCGTTGGGTGCAATAATATGGAAGTTGTCGTCAAAGCATGACCAATGCAACGCATATCTAAGAATATTTGAGAATAATGAATCAATACGACATTGTAGACAAAATATTGTCTACAAAGTGCGAAATGTACATCTAATTTTCTTATTCACTTTTAATTTAAGACTATATTAGTTGAATAAATATATTTTAAATTGTGTCATACGTGTTGCGTCTATTTTTTGTACTCCATACGTTTTTCACGCTTAAAATTATTAATGAAGGTTATTTAAAAATGCCCATAAGTAAATAAATACTAGCGCAATAAAGGAAGATAGAATATAAGAAACTGGTTGATGACTTTCAACTTTATTGGGTACTTATTTATCAGTGTGTTTGATTCTTCGTGGCATTCAATTATTTTATATCATAATCTTGTGCCTATCTGATTTTGTCGACGTATTGTTCCTTGTATACTTTCATGTTGTTTGCAAGTAGTTCATGCAATTACATCTGCAAACGTATTATCTCAAAAATGTTGTATATGTGTATCATTTTATTAATTCCAAATGTGTTCATTTAGCAGATGCAAATATATTCTACGGTAATATTGTCAATACGCAGATAAATATTAGGTCTGATAAATTTATAAACTCGTCATCAGTTTGTGGAAAGTACAAGTTGCACATTACTTCACCACAAGATTTCTCCAGACAAGTATATCATAGCAAGAAAGGCGAGAAAGGTAAATAAAGAAGACGTTAGAATGTATAACCTGTTATAATGGATATTGGATTTCAAAGATTTGCATATCTCGTAACACAAATTTACATCTCTGTAACCATATTTCCATTGTAAGTTGTCTGCATCTTTTTGATGCTTTCAAATATTGCTAATTTGTGTTGAACTTGACAGCTAATCATTGGGTTGCCATTTTTATATGATGAACGACCCAATCATAGATATGTGTATTATTGTTCGCTGCACATTTCCGAAGCAATACGCACAATCAAACAATCAAAGAACTGAAAGTAATCTCGTCAGAACCAAAATATTGTTTGCCCAGATAAGAATAGTTAACCGCAGATTCAAGCATAGTCGGAATGGTGATAGGATACGATCATAAAGGCTATACTAAAGACTGTTTAGCAGTCCTTCTATATAAGACAAGTACAAAAGCAGTATAAATTGTGTATGTAGAGCAATACTGTTTTTGTTACCCACTGGACTAATACACGATCGTATGCATGTCCCAGCATAAAGTGCCCCTTAAGTTTCTCCCTAGGTGTTACCGTTCACACCTGTGCAGCCTACACCTACAAACTCTTCAGATCACAGTGTGTATTACATGATATCCTTCTATACTCACTAATTAGTACAGCCATATTACTGTTACCTACAGGACGTCACGATTCCTATCATGTGACCCATATATGCAATCACTCGTGGACTATTATCAGTAATATCAGTGTTAGTTGTATACCAACCCCCATTTAAAACAATCAATCATTACACTTAGACTAGTACTATTTTCTCCCTAGCATGACATTACATCAGCATACTATACGTTAGCTATTATTTGGAAGGAATATCTATTAGATTACACTCACTTTTTGGATATATTTTTAATTTATCTTGGTAAATATATGACATAAATATTATTTGTATTTCGCTTTGTACCTACTACCCATAAGCTACCTACTAGAACACCACTGATATGCTTCGAAATAGTACTGCTACGTGCCTGCTTTTATATAGTAACCATTTCTTGATAGTCAGCAACTGAACTGATAGATATTCGTCAGCTCTAAACAGCTGCTGCTCTCTCTGATATGTTTACCTTTTTGACAGTTTTATCCTCAGAGTTTATAAACAACTTCGACTTATCGGTAATTTGAATAGAAAAATGGTAAATTCCTCTATTTAAACTTTCTCGTTAAAAGTATAATTTCGCAAGCCAAATGTTTTAAACTGCGAAGCTCAAATCGATTCTAGTTTAGTTTGGTATTTTAGATAATTTACATTGTGGAATGCCTCTTTATAATTAAAAACCAAGGAGCATGCGGTACAGTTTTTTTTCCGACCGTTGGGCATATCTAACCATGCCTTGAATCATGACATGAATCCATGCTCGTTCTTACTTTGTCTACGTTTTTAAAATGTCATTTCAAGATCTCAGTCTCGATCTCTCGCGATCTCTTATATTTGATGCCGGTGCCTACTCTGCCTATTTGGTAATCCGGCACTGAACGGTTGTATCTGTCACTTATTCATTGTGAATATTACACATATAATCATATTTATGATACTTAATCACATGTTTGATACGTGTCACTTATAACAACTTGGTGGCAAAATAGTAATGTTGTTAAACATATTTGGGTCAAATCCAACTTTCAGAAAATATTAAGATTTAAATAAAGATATGAAAAAGTAACAAAAATACACATGGCATGTTTTTGTTATGTTCTAGCGTATTTAAATGTGTTAAGTATATGCATTCCTTTGTTAGACTGCGAACCATCTACCAATTTTTAGGAATCACCTTGTTTTTCGGTCTGAACTTTATTTAATTTCTCAAGTCCACTAAATATTTTCTGGTTGTTTAAGTGTGTTTTATGTGTACTGGCAATATCTGACATATATTTGTCCCAGGTGTTGCCTTCCCATTCGAAGTTTCTCTCCTTATTATACCAATATTACATCTTGAATATGGCAGTTTCAGATAAACACCTATTAATTTAATCAACAGGCCCTCCAACGTCAGCACGATATTTTTACAGTATCACTGAAAGTGTAATCTTAATCATGTACATTAGTTACAGCTTTTAGACTGCTACTTATACGCCAACTAGCGTACACATAGCAAATTAATCTACTGTTAATTACTGGTCATTTAATTTTCGGGGAAGAGATCGGGATTTTCCTTTCCGCTGAATTATTTTATTTTCTTTTATCTCAATATAATTACTATTTTTTCCCAACAAAATCATCAATACAATACTATGTTATTTTTCTATAAATCAGACCATAATATTTTTTCCAGCCAGAAATTAAACATAACATTATCATGTCTGTACCCCGAAACATGGAATTGCTGGCCACTAATAAAATTGTCGTATACAGCGTTACTTATCACGTCAAGTTCAGAAATACCGCGGTATACCGCATTACAAAATGTTTAGTTGTAACAAGCTCTACCCCAATATTTTAAGAAAATCAGTACGCCTTAAAAACACTCAGTTCATAATTGAACGAGCGTTAATTAAACAGAGCACCAAATCACAATACCGTCCAAATCAACACATTTCTTATAATTTGAGGTAGCAAACAGGCCTAATACCCAGTAAGTAAGGAAAGGAAACCAAGAGGTCATTTTCTCGACACAAGAAGAAACGTTAACAGTATGCTGACCGAAAAACATTTTACATGAATACATATGCTGAAAACTTCGAGCTGCTATTCGTTACCTAATATCACAAATTAATGCACACTTATAAAACTGGTATTGCCCGCTCCAACACCAAATTTGAACTAGCTATTGAACTACATGCCGAGCAACATATTCCCATGTATTTATCAAAGGAAAATAGACGTAGTGAAGATATACCCCAGACACACAAATGAAGTGAGTCATGAACCAGTGAGTCGTACAAAGGCTTCAGAGATCTCAACTAATGTGGCACATATAAAATCACAGAGGACACATCGGTTCGTACTCGCAAGAATAAAGAGTCAGCCAGCCAACACACCTTACAGCCAGATAAATCACAGAAATATTTTATTCTACGATCGGAATCGACGAAACAGTCAGCAAATTATATAAGCAAATACGCGTTATACCATGATTGAAAGCCTGACGTCAGAAATAAAACGTCTGATTTACAGTGTAGAAAATCTAACTAAATTCAACCACAAAGAGTTGAAAAGCGACTTCATCTCCAAGAAATGGTCACATATGTTCTTGCCTTTGTTTCATCACCGAAGTGTTACAGTGGAACATGCTCAGCAAATTGTAATAGCCCTCATTTAGAATCAGCATATTAATATTGCCACATATCAGAAACTCCATACGTCAGGTCAATTGAAAACTGGTATAAAAGTAATGACGTCGACAGGTTAATTCTGTGAAACAGCAATGCAACCATTTAATTGCATTAACACAGCGAGAATGGCAGCTGTCAAACAACAATTACAAAGTTTCAAATGACAAGGTTCAAGTAGAACCAATTTCGGCCCACAATCAGATTCTTAAGAAACTTAATTAATAATGAGGTCCCTCTCTCATCCCAAAATATGCATTTAATTTACTTGCTATCCAGATTGCTTTTACTAAAGAAAATCAATCGACTATTAAAAAGACGTTGGTTTTGTCTCCTGTTATGAAACCAAATTTCGTTGATTGCAAACATCATTGCCTAACATGCCCGAATGAAGCTGACTGCCGAAAAAGAGATACTTCTAAATTTCTGCATTTGCACACGGTATTTTTAATAGTTAATGATAGTATGTAGAAATGTATATTTGTTTTGAAATATTGTCTAAATGATGTGCACGTTTACGTTAAGAACGGTTGATTACTTCTGAGACTGTTTTTCATTTTCGTTTGAACAGTTATGGTTATATCTACGTTTATCAATGACTAAACCTATCAAAATATTGGCTTGATTTTGCAGAATAACAAGTTTTGTGTTTCTTTACCACAAATAAACACCCGAAATCCGCACAGATCAATTGTGCAATGGGAATAGTCGCATGTTGCTAAAGTGTATAATTAAGATAAAAAACGAATGTTTATATCTCGGCGATCATTGTAGTAGCGTTTATGCATCGACGGGAGAAGGCTTACATTATACTTTATTTTACTACCAAGACGCGTGGAGAGCCACCTGTTTCATTTTGTATGTGATATGGGCTTTCAGAATGAAGGGAAGACAAATAAAAATAAAACAGTAGGCTTTTATTAGAAATGTATTTGTTCTAGTTTTTACACCATCCAACCCTCATCCCACCATTTCTTTTATTACCGTCATTACTGTCACGTAACCAATTAGCAGTCATGGAAAATCTAGCTCTCAAATATTTTGACAAAATATTCTTGCTCTGATGTATAGAAGTAAAAGCAACATAGCATATCCGTTGGGATACTTTTTTATAAAATTATTGAGGTTTAAAAAATATTGTAAATAAAACTCCTTGGCTTAATTTCCCCGAGTCTCGCTATCTCAGGAGCTTTATGATAGGTCCTTGTATTTATCCCGCTGAATCTGTCTAAGGACTAGGACTATAGAGTGCGACAGATTTATACCCCATCGGCATACCGCCTTATTCCTGGCTTCTTATAGCCAATTGGATAGCCGAGTGAGTCGCTGAATCTTCGCCTACTGTGTCGTTGAATGAGTAGCTGGGTCGTCGACTGGGGCGTCATCAGGGTGGTTGGATCGTCGACTGTCGCTGACTGGGTCGCTCAGTCGCCGATTGTGTCGCAGATTCGTATAGTATGTCGGTGACTTGGTCGCAGAGTCGC
Organism: Sinohyriopsis cumingii; assembly: GCA_028554795.2. Classification (NCBI taxonomy): domain Eukaryota; kingdom Metazoa; phylum Mollusca; class Bivalvia; order Unionida; family Unionidae; genus Sinohyriopsis; species Sinohyriopsis cumingii. The sequence goes on from CM068835.1 coordinate 63,021,998, forward strand.
CGACTGGGTTGCAGCGTCGCCGACTTGGTCATTGACAGGGTTGCAGAGTTATGACTTGGTCACGGAGTCGTCGACTGTACTGTGCTGCTGACTGTTTTGCGAGTAGTTACTCGATCTAGATCGAGATCGAGACAGAGAAAGAGAGACAGACAGTGAGCAATAATGAGATAAGATATTTATTCAGTTAAAATGTGTGTTGTCGAACGATTTCCGTGTTTCTTGGACAAGCCTTGTAGCACCTGTATCCTGGTAGACGAAAGAGATTGTCCCTACACTACACTTTCTTGTCCGGCGAACTACAACCACGTGTGCTTGCTCCGATGGGGTGGTTAAACCTTTAAACTTGCAACTGAACGTCGTCACACAATACCGCTTCTTAACACACTACCGTTGTAGGCACAGTTAGCAGGTATACATATGCAGGCGAATCACGTGACCCAGAAACTAAGACGATATACGGTGCACAAAGCTCGGTAATAATTAAAATCAAACAAAAACTTTAACGAAACGAAAATTAGCTAACACGAAACGAAAATAACTGTTCATTGGGTTTTCTCGTTACAATATACAGGCTCGACAGAAAATAAAACCACACAACATGCTCTCTCCACCATGCTTAACATAAAACCAAGACTTGAATAAACGTATACAGATCCTTTTATGTTCAATTTAATAATGAAACAAAGAAACCAGTAAACTTTAAGGTCTGATAAATGTCACAATGCTTTCATTTGGAATCTATTTATAAACACTCACGCACCCATGGTCACACTCATTCAGATATGACATGGAACCATTGGCCATGTGGTCTTTTTAAAGGAGTAGCAAACTCTAGGATATAAATAATTTATACCCGATTTAGGCTGTCAATCAGTCTATTAATATATTGTAATACTTTGAAACAATTCAGTAAATATAGGTGTCGATGTTGTCCGGTACTGACAGATTTCAGTTTGTGCTAACACTTCACGTGTGACATACGCAACACACAAATACAAAATGAAATTTAAAAATATTTATAATGCATTCTAAACAAAACCACTGAAAACTGGCAAGATACTAACGACATGCTCCAAAAAGACCGTCACTGCAGTATGTTTCTAGCCTAGGGTTATGCACATAGCTATTCTCTCTCTCTCTCGCTCTCTCGCTCGTCACGGATGCTCTTAGTTACCTATCGATGAAAATATGTATGGGCATGATAAAACCAATTCATGTATAGCCATAGCTCTTCGATGATGTATAGGGAGGCATACAGGACAACAGGACAATACAATCCCCTCAGAACGGCTTCTGAGGATAATGCATTATGACCTAAAACTGCTGTGTACAAATCTCATGCGACAATTGACCTTACCGATTAAGGTCTGTATAGCAGTTAAAAGAAGACGTTATGAAAAATGTCAAAATTAATCTTTTCAATTTTGATTTCATGAGATAAGCACCCCTTTATGATTTAGGGACCCATAATTATATTTTTGTAGGTAGTTTCTCAGTCGTTAGAGCATCGGATTTGTAATTTAAATGACGCGGACGCCATATATTCCCAAGCCACGGACCATGCAGACTGTCTTGTTGCATCATTGGAAATGGCACATAACTTCCACTTCCTCGGCATGATATGATCATCAATGTCAATGAAGTGCTGTAAATTTCCCACCCCAGCATTTTTTGATAACACTGATGTGTAAGCAACCTATTAAAATTGCAGTATGTTAAAGCAAATATACAAAAAGAGTTTGGTTTTTTTAAATCCTAATTCAAATCTCTGGATAGATAAGAGTTTGAGTTATTCATCAGAAACATGTTAAAAATGGACGGTGAAATAAATAGAAACCTTCTGATATTTAGAACAACAGCAAAACAAAAAGAAAGAAGAATGAAGAAAAATACGGGTATGATTTGGCTAGAACATATGTTGTACGATGTAGCTTAATATAATTAGGTAATGGCAAATACACGGAAAATGTATTTCTTACTATCAGTCAGCTACAAAAGACCATTTTAGTCAGAAATAGGTCATATGCTGCTTCATTTTTAATTGCTGTGAACCTTTTCCCCCAATAAGCCTCTTCTATACTTAGCCGATCTCATCCAACTGTTCTGATTTACGCAGAAGAATTAATCAAACTGCAGACAGAGAAGGAAAGAGTAAAAAATACAATTGAAGTTTGAACGTCAATTTTGTTTAGAGAAACATAAAATGGTATTTTGTGATACCGTGAAGTGACATCCTAAAATTGTACCACGATGAAATTGGTGGATAGTCGATGGGACGCGTTTGACCTTAATTTTCCTGCTAGTTAGTGATGAGCGAAATCTCGAACAGTTATAAATTTGCATATGTGTTGGAAGGTTACAAAAGGTATCTTCTCACTCAAAAAAAAACCAAAACGTTTTTTTAAATGCGCTGTTAACTTTTAAGGACATCAAATAGGAGAAAACTGGAAAAAAATGTTTTTGATTGAAACCATACCTATTTAGGAACAAAATAATATGCTAATTTCAATCTGTTTCATTATATCATCTGTACATACGTTGCATTCGATATACGCTGTTTGGTAATACCATAACTAACATTCTTATCAACACTTTAGGTAATAGATAATTGGAGGGTGGGGGTCAAAATCCGTTGTCATCGTACCTTGTCCTTTCAGATTGGATTATGAATGCAGTTCATATTTTACAGATTTTTCAGTTAACATGAAGTACTGCATGGATTTATCTATTTTAAGACGGGTTTACGTGGATTGTGTAAAAAGATTCAGTTATATTATTCTATGATACAGGTCAGCATAAACGATATTTAGTTCTTGGAAACTTGAAACCTTTAGAAAGTAACTTTACAAGAGGTGAGTATTTTGTCATATTATCCAAAACCGGTCACGATACCCTCTTAGTGGGTACTCAAGCAGACATCAAATGCCATTATTGCCAACTTGCATTCCGCCTTATCGATATTCAAGGTACAATACTAATAAGCATTTATCACTATACAAGCAAAATTAAAATAAGATGGATTTTACAATGAAATATCTTCTACTAGTTGGGTTAAAACGTAAATATATGTAGATAAAAATAAATTGTACTCCGGCCACTGAACATAAAAAAATTGACTCGTGATATTTACAAAAAACATTGGCGTATCTTTTCTAAATAAATACTGCAAGACTGTTTCGACACAGTTTTGGGCCTGGATTATGTCATTACTGAAATGTGGCGTTAAATTTCCTCCCAGTGGTCAACACTATATATTCAGAAGTTTCTGAAACAAACTGGATGCAAGCTACCTGTAGCAGACCCCCCCCCCCGAAAAATATATTACAAGTTAAACAAAAACCATTTGCGATCATAATAATATGTAAACGTTTTGGAAATGGATTAGCCTGGACCTGAATGTACTGTTGACGCTCAATATTTCAGATTTGTTGAGTGTATGCATTATAGACGTATACTTTAAAGTGGAAGAAAATATATTAAAACATTTCAAAAGATTTTGCAACGTAACCAATGACAAATTAGGGATATAAGTTGGTAGGTGAGTGCTACTGGTGAATCTCACGTACGTACCTGCGTTAAAGATACTCATGTATAAAAATTATTGTTGTTCAATCGTGTTATGTGACCGCTCCGGTGACCTGGTGGTTAAAACGTCCGCCTCGGATGCGGGAGGTCGTGAGTTCGATCCCTGGCCGAGTCATGCCAAAGACTTACAAAAATGGTACTAACAGCTCCCTCGCTTGGCGCTCAGAATTAAAGAGGTTAGTGTTAGGACTGGTCGGCCTGGTGTCAGGATAATGTGATTGGGTGGGACATCATGCTACATGTCTGCGGCATGATGCCCCAGTCCTAGACATCACTATAAACTCTCACACTGCATACATCGTAGCGATATGACTGAAAAATTGTTAAACCTACGTTAGAAATGCAAGTCGCACACACACACACCCACACACACACACAATCTTGTTATTTCATTTGTAATGTTCACAAAAGCGAAATTGATGAATATTTTATGTTATTAATCAAGTGTTTTCTTAACGGCACTGTTACAGGTCCAAAGTCGAAACTGAGGACTTATAACTAGCCGATACGAAACATTTGATTAATAGAATGCTAGTAATTATATTATTTTCATAACCAACTTTTAGTTGAAAATATAAACAATTGGAGCAAGATGAAAATGAAGAAATATTATAAATATTTGAGACATGATGATTCCATGAAGATATCAAACAAAATATTTATCTCTCTCTCTCCTGGACATCGCACACGCACGCACACACAAACACACACACACACACACACACACTTCAAGAGACACAATAATACGCGTGTGAAAACGCTCATGAATGATCCTTGATTATTCCGTTTGGCTGTCAGAATTGATCATACAGAAAATGTTGAATATCAACAAAATGTATATTATCAAAGTGGGATAAATATAGGTAGTAATAGTAGTGAATGGGGCCACCCTAGCCTCAATGGGAATTAGCATTACAGAGACCCCTGGGCCACTCTAGCCTCAATGGAAAATTAACATGGAGAAAAATCGTGGGCCACTCTAGCCTCAAGGGGAATTTAACATGGGAAATAGTCTTGGGCTACTCTAGCCTCAAGGAGAATTGAACATGGAGAAAAAACCCTGGGCCACTCTAGCCTCAAGGGGAATTGAACATGGGATTTTTTTTTAAAATTCTTTTTAAATTTAAATTTAAATTTAAATTTTAAAAAGGGGTAGGCAATTGAATAAAGTCATTCTCTTTTCGAGAAATATGGCTGGCCCTGAAAAGGGCCTTTGGTTTTTCTTCTTCTTCTGCTTCTAATTTCTTCTTTTTCTCAACCAACTTCTTATTTTCTCTCCTACACTCTTTCTCTTCTTTTCTTTCTTTTTTTCTCCTCCTCTTCTTTCTTCTTCTCTTCCTCCTCTTCTTTCTTCCTCTTCTCAATTTCTTCTTCTTTTTCAATTTTTTCGTTCCATTTGCGTATTCTTATCCTTTCCTCTTCATCCTCCTTCTCCTCCTTTATCTCTTTCATTACACCACTTATCTTATCCTTTACCTTTCTTAAGTTATTAATTTCCATCTTTACACGATGGGCACTATAGGAATAGTGGTCTTCAACGAGTCTTATTAACATCTGCTCCATCATTCCTAAATTGTCCAAAACGTCTTGCAATGTTTGCATTTTGTCAATTTGGTTAGAAGCCATCTTCTTTGTAGAATGGTTTGAACGACGAATACTGTGGGTTCTTATAGTGAAAGCACGTACGTGATGGAAAACATCCCCCTAAAACATAAAATTGATATTACCTAGATCATGACCTAACATCGTGCGGACGTGAAAGAAAACATCCCCTACTTTTCTCATTTCATATAATATACTATCCACATAAGTGAAGCAACAATAAACAAACCCCAAATCTACTATTTACACACGCAAATCATTAAAACAAAATCCATAATCTACTATCCACACAATCGTACGTGAGCGGTTACAAAACCCAAACTATACTCTTCACATACGCTAAGAAACAATAAAGAAACCCATAATCTACCATTCACACAAACTTACGTGAGCAGTTACAAACACAAACACACAAACACATACCCTCGCACTATGAAAAAAGAGTTAGTGTTTATAATCACACTACTCTACCTACACACACACACACACACACACACACACACACACACACACACACACACACATTGGCAAATCGATAGTTATTTCTGTTCTAGAGTATTGGGTAGCCCTGAAAAGGGGTGTTTTTTTGAACTCCAGATGCAACTATCTAATGATTGCACCTTCCTGGCCTGGCGCCACACACGCATCTTCTTCCCCAATCTCCTTTCACCTTTCTTCTGGGGAGCGAAGAGGGAGGATGATTCGCTTCAGCACCCCAATCCTCTGTCTCGGGAATATTGAACGACATCCTCTCTATTCTTTTCTTTTCCTCCTCTTCCCTCTGTCTTCTCTCCTCCTCTTCCTTCTTTATTCTTTCTTCTTCTATTATAGCCTCCGCAGCCAGTTCATTTACCAGGCGCCTGACATATTCCAGATGTATCTGGAGTTCAAGAAGTTTGCTTATTCTGCTACTATTCATTCTTGTGTTGATCAATCAACAAGGGTAGCTAGACTGCCGAACGAGTTTCAATTTATAGTGAAAGCGCGTACGTGAAGGAAAACATCCCCCTAAAAACATAAAATTGATCTTACCTAGATCATGACCAAAAAAAAAACAACAACGCGCGGACCTAAAAGAAACACTCACTCACTTTTTTATTCTACCCATCACTATTTTAAAATTTTTTATAAATCACTTCAATTGACTATCCACATACTCAAAGCAATCCAATCTAACCCCGAAATCTACACCTCAAACACCAAATAAAGACATCATTTTAATCTACTATCCACACCAACGTACTTGATCACTTACAAACACACAAACTCACAAACACATATCCTCACATTTTTTTAAAAAGAGTTAGTGTTTATTTTCACACTACTCTACCTACACACATTGGCAAATGGATAGTTATTTCTTTTCTAGAGTATTGGGTAGCCCTGAAAAGGGCTGTTTTTTTTTGTTTGCTAGGGCAATCTTTTAGTTTCTAAGAATGCGATGTCCTCTGAGGATAGACTTTCTGGCGATAGGTCTGCTTCTTCGGAAAGAGAAGAAGAACTCTTTGGTGTCGATACGACAATCGACAAAGCCTCTGTCAGCTTCAGGTTCTTGTTGCTGCTGTTGTTGTTTTTGCTGCTGTTGCTGCTGTCTCTGAAGTCTGTACTTCTCTGTCCATTCTTCTTTTTCCCTGTTCATTTCTTCTCTGAAAAGCTCTTCTATCAGGTCTTCAGTGATTTTTAACATTCTCACATTCTCTATTTCTTCTGGCTTCGGTATCAGACTGTGTCTGACCCTATGCAAATTCACGTAGGCTTCGTTGAGCTTAGCTAGTTTGGAACACATCTTCTTAGGAGGATGAGTCGACAATGGATGGTTAGACTGGAAACAAACCGGTTCTTAAAGTCAAAGCGCGGACGTGAAGGAAAACATCCCCCACACGGTTTTCGAGTCGCAATGTACAGTGAGTGTCATGAGAGGGATAGTAAGAAGTCAAAGAGCATCAATCCAACATTCTTATAGCTAAACAAAAGACAAAGGCATTTTTTTCAAAACACAACATTTTTATTCAAAAATCACTTAACACTAACCAACAACAACTCTAACATTTTTAACAATAATCCAACACTATAACATCAAACAATTTTTTCAAATCACCAACATTTTTTTCTCAATTCACAATCTACTTTAAACAGGGCCGACAACGTTGTGAATGAAATTGTGATTTCCACTGTTGGAAATCATTAGGCCATTGATGGACACTACGTTTCCTAGCTTGAGACAAAAGATAAGCATAATGATCACAAAACCATCGATCTACTTTCACATCATTTCTTGAAGAAGAACGAGGATCAAAATGAGTCACTAAATGTTCTAAGGAATAGCCCAGGCTTCGATGATGCAGAAAATACACGCAATATTGTCCACACACCAAGGAATCTGTGTCTTGTAATTTCACATTATTGAATCGGGTGGTCTGAGCATTTCTTCTCATAAAGTCGATGATATCGTCTTCCAAAGGGGGCAATCCGTACGAATCGAAATATTCCACACATCCTTCTTGAGGAAAGTAGACGGCTACCCAGTGGGTTCCTGGGAGATGACTGTCGTCCGTGTTGATCACGTAAGCTTGATGGTCTTGAGGTTTGCGATGAGGGAGTTCATCTTTAGCACAGACGACAGGATTCCAAGAAGCCGTATACGAACTGTGGTTCAAAAGGTAATAAAGTTCCCAGGTATCCATTGATTTGTGTGTGTTTTTTTCTTCTTCACAGGTAATAATAAGTCGTCAATTCGATCCTGACTTTTTGCTTGAAAATGTCTGACGAATAAACGGTTATTCGTTCTGTTTCCTCACTCTGATTCAGGAGAGCTTCGATACGATGGATCTCTTGAGTGGTTAATGGTAGACAAGAATGTTTACGCAAGTCTTTATACCACTGATGCAACACGTCTTTGTTCGAGATGAGACTCCAAGCTTCGTCCAGATACTCGTCCAATTTTTCTTCTTGACTCAACATCAGGCATTTATCGTGTTGAATTTGACTGGGATGATTGTTTTGACATCCATAGCAATTTTTCTTGATCAATTCCGTCATTTTGTCGACCAAGTGTTTGGCAAAACAGGAGACTAAATGGGCTTCTTGTTCTGGCCATCTTGACTTCATCATGATCACTTCTTCTTTTTCCACGGTCTCCTCACATTTCATGTCCAAAGCTTCTCCACTAGGTAAAGAGGGATAACAGTCTTCCATGGTTTCTAGTAATCTAGGATGACTTCTCTCAAACTGTTGATTTCTATCGTATTATCGAATTCTGCATACAGGATGACGTTCACCGTTTCATCAGGGTCTCGGTCTTTAAACTGATTTTCCACACGAATCTGGCCGGATTTTATAGGGTGGAAATGTCCCTCGTCGTTGCCTTGGTCTGGAGTGAAATCGAAAGCCCACAAAGCATAGCCTCCTGCATAATCTTCGTACGTAATGCCGTGACTGGTGTTGGTTCCTAACTGGCCGGTGGCTTCGTACAGGGACAAGTACGATCTCAAGTAATTCTTCTTGGTAAAGCCAGGTTCGAAAGGTCGGGTACACAAGGTTTTGCCATCGCGACTGACTTCGATTTTGGACACGCCAAAGTGTTGAAAGTAGAAAGGATTTTTTTCGGCAGCTCCGTTGAAGGCTGTATTCTCGACGATACCAACGATCAAACGTTTGGGTAACTGTCCTTGGAATAGATGATCTTCGATCATGGATCGCTGTCCCTTGGGAATGGTGAAGGTTTTCACTTCCACTCGTCGTATGCGATACTTGGCAGTCGTTCTGCTCAACGTCTGATTGATGTCGTTTCCCACTTTAGGTAACACTTCCACACGGCGTACGTAGAGTCTGGCTTCTAGGATTTTGGTTTTGTAACCGTCACTATCAGCCAATAAATGGAAAGCGGCACTGATACGATTCAGTCTCAGGCGGACATCCACCCCGTTCAGCAAATACTTTTCTTGCAACCACATGTCCAAATGCAAACGATCCATCAATTCTAAACTTGTGTCGACTCCCGTGATTCTCTTCCTTCGTTCTACAAATCCATCATTGTTGTCTTTCTTTTCATCAGTTTCCAATATTTCAAACTTGGTAGGTTCGTCAGCTTCCCATACCACACAGGCATTGAGATGAGTGTTCTTGGCATCTATTCCGTACGTCAAGAGATTTTCCAGGTAGGCACGATAAGGGTAAGTATCCATGCTGCTACTGACCAGTTTGTTATTCAAGTACAAGTCCACTCCACTGAACAAGGAATGCATGAAATTGTTGACGGGAGCTACTGCTTCATCGTCTATAGCACCTCCAGTCTTATCTAGAATTTTGACTTTCAGGTACAAGTAACTGCTATTCAGATCGATGTAATCTTCGGGCTGTACTTTGATTTCAAACTCGATGGGAGCGGAATCGGCCAATGAGGAGACGGGATGAAATTCCACCCACTGGGATTCTTGCATGGTCATCATCGTGGGGGGCATGGCAAACAGATCCAGTTCCGTCTTGGAACAAGCGCAAGACTCTCGGTGCATCATTTTTTTTTGTTGTTCTTTCTCAATAATCGAAAACGTCTAAGTCTCGAACGGTTCTTCTTTTCTTGGCCCTTCTAGCTTGAAGTCTGGTGAAAGGGTGTTTTCTTCGTCGTCTCTTTCTGCCTTGTCCTTGCTGAATGCCTGACTCGGTAGCGTGCGGGGCATTTATAGGTGTTTCTCGGTGACCCAAAATGTCTTTGCCCGTTTTCAGCAAGACATTTTTGCCTGCCCTCATGAAGGCTTCTTTAGGGTTTTGTTTGTCGATGATGACATTTTGGAGAAATTCTTTGCCTTGCGTCAGTGCCGCATCTTTCAATGCGTGCAATCCGCGTGTCACCATCGGTTTCAACACCGGGGCCACCGAACGAAAGGCCGATTTTAACATATCTCCTAAGCCGTGTCCTCGCTGTCGAGCAACCCCTCGGTACACTGGATACATGACTTACGAATCGTGAGAAAACCGTTTTCGAAAATGGAGTTTCACCGTGACTTTTCCTTTGGTGAATGGAATATTTTGTCCCAAATCTCCTTTTATAGTAATGTTGACCGTGTCCAAATACGACTTACTGACAGGCAAATAGTGAGGATGTACAAATTCGCGGTGGACGTGGTAAGTGTTTCCACCTTCCTCGTCAGTGTTCGTGGCAGAATCCACTTTGAAAGGAATGACACGCAGTAACGGTACGGAGGTGTGTCCCACCACGTTATACTCCACCACATCGGAGTACACAAACATCAAATTCAGTCCTTGGTTCAGTTCTACCGGGGCACGAAATAACTTGCTAAAAGACTCGTTGTCGTAAACGATGGGTAATTCGCTTTTCTTCATCATGCTCATTCTCAGGTTCATGTCTCCGCCCAACATGTTATACAATTCAGGACAAAATAAAATGGACATGATTTTACTCCGTTCAAATTTCATCAAGAAGCGACGAGCTGTTTTGTGGTACTCCATGGTGACACTTTTGTTAACATGCTCCAAAGCTTTCAGAAACACGACATTAAACCTGGAGGCTATGGTGCTGACCAAATGTTGACCACTAAAATAATCGCCTGGGGAAATGAACAAGTGATAGGTGGTGTACTTTTGTGTACGGGTTTTCTTGTCATATTTGACATTGCTATCCATCCACTGTTGCAATTGTTCGTCCTGAACTTCCACATCAAAAAAAATTTTGATTGGGAAGGACATTGAGGACTTGGGTCGGGTGAATCATTTCTACTAAAGCCACTTACCAATGGGCTTCGTTATCTAAGGGGATGGCCTGAGGTAATTTGGCCGTGTAACAGCACAACGTGTTGTGGGGAAACACCTCCATGGAACTGTCACTGGGTAAGGTTAAGTAAAATTGGTTTTGGTGACTCATAATTCCAGAGTTCTGTGGCTGTCCGAGGGGTTACTGGACGTCAGAGGCGTGTCTCCGCCCAAAATGGGGTTCTGATTGTGGTGACTGGAGTGGTGACTGGCACTGGCACTGGACACAAGGTTCCCGTTGGAAGAGAATTTCAGGGAGGGATTGGGAAGCAGGTAACCGATGCAACTGCTCAATAAAATGGTCCACAATTGTTTGTCTCCTTGTTGCAAACTCAAATTGGCGATGGCTGCCCCGATGACACAATACACCATGAAGATTTGGCAGAAAAAGACGATTTGCGTTTTAGGCACACGTTCTCCACACCACACCCACAAGGGTTGTTTTTGTAAATCTTGCACAGAAGAACTAGGTGAAGGAGGAGTGGTCGACGTAGCTGCGTCTGCTGTGTGAAAGGGCATGATGGTCACTTCTTTTTATAGTCGATGACTTGCGAAGCGTCGATCCAAGAATCAAAACTGGGTGGATATCCTTTCCAACGTACTTTGACTTCTTTGACACGTCGTTTGCCCACTTTACGGGTTCTGCGTTCGAGAATGCTTTCGATGTCGTACACGTCGTCTTCTTTTTTGGTGACACGTTGTAACTCGGGCAAATAAAACGTTCCTTTGAGCACTTCTCCGTTCATGTCTTCCAATTTATAGACGGCAGCATGACGGCCATGCACTCGTCCAGTGACGCGAAACAATTCGGTCGTCCAGTTAGGTAAGTAACCTTTGTCGAAAGTGCGTTTGGTTTTGCCAATGCGCACCCAATCTCCTACGGCCAAGTCTCCACTTTTCTTGGGGACAGCCCTCGTCGGGGACGTACCAAACAGGCGCTCAAACACCAACACTTCGTTGTCGGGAGTCACGTCTTGCGGGGCACGTCCAATGCTTCGATGGTAAGATTGGTTGTACGCTTGCACCAGGTGCGGTAAGATGTCGATGTACTTTAGAGTGTGGTGATGCGTAAAATATTTCCACATGCGTTCTTTCAAAGTGCGTTGAAAACGTTCCACGATGCTGGCTTTGGTTTCGGGATTCTCGGTGGTAAAAAATGAATGTCACGTTTCTTTAATTCTTTTTGGAAAGCTTGGTTCAGAAATTCGGTACCTTTGTCCGTTTGCCATGGAAGAGGGTGACGACCGCTTTGTTTCAACACCCGTTGCAGGGCTCGCACTAACTCGCTGCTCGATTTGGAAGTCAAGGGTACGACCCAGGCAAATTTGGAAAAGACGTCGATGACACAAAACAAATATTTGTAGCCACGATTGTAGCTGGCCAAATGAGAGACATCGGCTAAATCGGCTTGCCATTGATGATCGATGCCTTCCACTTGGGTGCGACTTCTGGCAAACTTGCGTCGAATGGGTTTGTGTAAAGTGTAGGTAGCTTGTTCTTGTAACCATCGTTGCACTTGAGGTAAACGGAGACTTTTCAGTCGAGTTTTGGCAGCACGATACAATTGTTGAACTCCTGCGTAACCTGCAGGATGGGAGGGATCGTAGTAAATGCTGGCTAAGACTTTTTCCATTTTTTTGTGTTGGTTGGTCTGTTAATAAAGCACCCACTCTTGGAGGATGCTACTCTTTTTCTCTTGGGGTATTTTCTTGGATTGCAATGCTTTGCGTGTGCGACCGGCAATAGGTGTTGAAGAGGAGGAGGATGTCTGAGCGGGGGATATCGGTTCTTGTTTCACTTCTGTCTTCACTTCTGTCTTCACTTTCTTTTTCTCTTGTGATGAAGAAGGGGTAGCCATCATCTTTTTAATCCATCCAATTCTGGAGGTAGGTGGTGTTGTTAACTTGCGTACTTTTTCTGGTGGAGTTTGAAACCCTTCTTCTTCTTTTCCTTTTTCTGTCTTGGTCACTGGTACTGGTACTGGTACTGGTGATGGTGCTGGACTTTTCATCAAGGTCTTAAAATCTTTCAGAGTGGGTAGAGCTGTTTCGTCTAAAGCTTTCTGGTGAAAGAGTTGCAGTCGTTGCAAGAGTTGACCGTACTTTTGCGATTTTTCTGTTTCGGACAAGGACTGCAATTCGTGTTGTAACTGGGACATCTCGCTCAAATTGGGATTGGGAGGTAAATGCGGGGTGTGTTGTTCTTGCCACCGATGGTATTCCATCCATCGTTTGTAAGGCACTAAAGCTAGTTTTCGTCCTTCCATGGGGATGTCAGGGGTCGATTCTGAGATCTTGGAACTTCCGAAGGCCTTTTTATCTTGCTCCCACCAGTCCTCCCAACATGGTTCCCAAGACTCCTTTCAGTATGGGGCCTAACAAGAGAGGTAAAATACCTCCACGTTGCACTAACATCTTCTTTTTTGACGAATGGGAATTTTCTTTTGAACCATTTGGCGAAGAACGTGACGATGTTTGCCTAAGCATTGCTTCTGGTGTTTGGACAAAGGGATCGTGCCTTTCAAAACGTTCAAACAACATTCGCACACGGTATCGATGACCTCTTTGGAGGCTGTTTGAATGAGTTTTTTTCGTAGGGGTGGAGAAGCTTTGGACAGGACAGATAACATGTCCCCATGTTTGGCTAAACGTGGTGGCAGTCCTTTCCTTTTCTTTCCTTGGGGTTTTCTGGAGGGTGACATCTTTGAGTCTTCAGGAGCACCAAAAAACACTGATACCCGACTTGGTCACAGGCCATTTTTATACTGGAACGCGTCGCCACTGATTGTCTTTACGTCGTATCAGTTTGAGGACAGGCATGACACGTCGTGCAGGGGTACGTAACGGACTAAATCGAGCCAGTTCATGCTTGGACAAATCCAGTAAACTTTGTAACATGCCCGATCTTTCTTGAACTTTGATTTTGGGAGAAGGTACTTTGTGAGCAGCAGCCACTGCCACTAAATTGGAAGGTCCTGCCACTGGGGAAGTTCTTTTGGGGGTCATCAACGGAGAAGTTCTTGGTGTGATCAACGTCTCCAAGTACTCTTCAGTTCTGGGTGTCATTAAGGGAGAAGCGGACAAACGTGAGGCTGCCGGAGACGCAGTCACCGCCGTGGCAGGTCGTGGTTTGCGGGTGTAAGGTTGCGTCCTGGCCGACGTGCCTCTCTTGCGACTAGTTTTCTGTTGACTTTTCTTTTTCTGGGGACTTTTTCTCTGTTTCTTTTTCTGGGGGCTTCTTTTCTTTTTCCGGGGTGGTGTCTGGTAAGAGGAGGGTCCTGCCACTGGAGAAGTTCTCCTTGGGGACCTGGTCTTTTTCTTCTTGGGGCTTCGTTGGACTTTTGTCTTGGGTATAACTTTGGGGGCATTAGGATCCCATCTTAAGAGTGAGCGAATGATGACCCCTCCTAGAGTACAGCTCCCTCCAGGTTTCAAAATGATTTGTTTTTTGGTTTGAGTGTCGATGCGGGGATCGGCCAGTTGGACCAAAGCGACTTTGTTTCGATCAAAAAAGCGTTTGGTTTGATGAGGAATCTGAATGATTCCTTGGAGTAATTGACGTGCCGTCACCGTGAACCATCGTAAGACTTCTTTGAGACTAGCTTCTAAGACACGAGCTCGTGTTTGTGGATCTTTTTCCCGACTGATGCCATACAAGGCACGAATCAATTTGACGGGAAGATGCGACTGAAGGGACGTCATGTTCGCACTGAGAGTGAGACAGACGAAAAAGGGTCTGAGGTTTTTATAGATTTTTTTATGTGGAGTGAAATGAAGTCGAGGACGGAGACGTGTACAGGACAGGCCCTCCGTCTTGGCACCAGTGGTGAAACAGGTGGGTACGAAATCGCAAATACTCGGGGGTCGTAGGTTTCAAATCGACGAGTAAATAGGCGTGTGGAGTTTGAGTGGCATCGTCGTACGCCTGAGTCAGCCAAGGCGTTCCTAACTGTTTGGCTAAGACTTGCACTTGCGATTTATCTCGAGGGCTTTTAAACAAGACCACGTAATGCGCATTGAGACTGATGGTGCGATGGGCTTTACTTTGTTGAAACAAATTTTGGGTGATGTAAACGACACTGGCATTACGGTGATGCCCTTTGCGCCTGAACCACAGTTTAATTTCTTCTTCGTCTTCTCCTAACATGTCGTCAAAAATGACCAAATGGGTTAGACGGGAGTCAGAGACGATGCCATCGTCTTCTTTAGGAATGCCTTCCACAAACACGATGGAATCGCCTTGACTTTCTCGCAAGAGGCTGTACGCCGATTGCCACTCTTTGTAACACCACACGATTCGTTGAGGGGGTCGATCGATCAAATGATGTTTATGTTCGATCAAACGGTTGACGAATTCGGTTTTGCCTGAACCGCTAGGTCCAGCAATGAGCATGTTAAAGGGATGGCGAAGATATAAAGCCTCCCAACTGGCACGATCTAAGTGTTCGTCGATGACTTTGACAGTAGAGGAAGAGGGATCAGAGACAGCAGAGGTAGCCATAGTGTGAGAAATGTCACTTGTGACACGAAAACAAACAAGACAAGAGTTTATATACTTTTTTTCAGAACACGTTTATTGAATGTTTTTTTTCAAACATGAATACGCAAGACAAAAATACATAAAAGCCAAAGGCTAAAGTACAAGAATAAAAGACACATGATAACCATGAACGTGGAATAAAAACAAGTGTCTGTACAACAACCACATGTTTTGGGTAAAGTTCTAACCAGTTCTATAGTAGGGGGGTAAGGTCACACAAGTGTCCTGCCGAAAGGGTCTTTCAGGCCTGTCCACGACAGTCCTGTCCTGGGTGACGGGTTCTTCTGGCACCGTCACTAACACAGGTTGAAAAGTAACTTTTTTCCTTGAATAACTCTCGTGCATACTGGGCTACCTCTTGTGTCCAAGCCTCAAAACCCTGGTCTCGGTGATGTCCAACATTTAACTCCTAACCAATATGGTTTCTTCTTCGTCAACGACATGGTAAGTTACTTCAATGAACAATGAACTATCGATCTTGCCTAGGGTTCCTTTTTATATACAGACCAATACCGACGTGACCGTACGGCAACGTAAAGTGATTGGGAAGTCGCACTCGCTTCTGGTATACAATTTGATACACTCTTTCCAAGGGTCGACTGACGATGTGGTGAGTGGGTAAACGTACAATCTTGTTCGGTTGATAGGTGGTCACTTTAAAGTTTCCATCCTCTCCCGATTGCAAGGCTTCTTTCAATACCCCAAAGTTGACCACTCGACTGGTATGATAATTCAGAGTCAGTCCTTTCACTTTGCACGTCGTGTGCACTTCTCCTTGTTTGTCCCGGTATTCGTAGCCGTAATTTTTGGGGCCGCCACTGACGAAACTTAGAATCTTGTCGTCGGGATGCTCGTCTGTCCAGGCTCCTAAACGGTCTCCTTCGATGTCAGGGTGCTGTTGACTCGGGTGATGGATGTAAATGCAACTGTCCGTGTCAAAGTACAGGACGCGTTCTTCTAACAGTTCTAAAGCTTCGTACAATTTTAAGCGAGCATGAGCTGTCACGTAAGCCGCAATGATGACATTTCCAAAAGGGTCGTCTTGTACAAAGTCCAGATCTTCTTCGTAATTGACCAAGATCAAATCCTCTCGAAAGACGTCCACGTGTTTCATGTATTTGGTTTTGTCGTGAATCATCTGGAAGTAGCGGGAAGGTTCTGTCAAATATTCCGTCTTGGGTAAACACGGTCGTTGTGCCATTTTACCCCACAGGCAATTTAACATCACTTTGGCAAACGATCGCCTGCCTTCGTTTTTTTCGATGTGGTCTAAAGAGATGCCTTCTTGTTCGTAGAATTTCTCTTTGAATTTTATTTGGTCTTCGGGAGTGTGACACCAGGAAGGATAGCCGCTGGCTTCTTGTTTCAGTTTCAAAAAGGCATCCACGTAGTCGGCGAAAATGCCTTTCTGAGTAGGGTCACCCTTGTGGTACTGTTGTGTCTTGGGAAAGTGGCAAATTTCGTACACTTCTAATAGTTGGTATCCCATGTCCAGAGCTTTGAACAATTCTATGCTGTTCCAGGTTCCCGTCAAGGTCCGTTCTTCCTGGGTGTGCTGACAAGGCTGATCTTGGTTGCACGTTTCGGCACAAGTACGGCACAAGGGAAACATCAGTTTGCCTTGACAATGGTGAGGTAAGACGGGATGGTATAGGTTCGTGGGAGGCAAAACTTTACACTTGATCAAGCCTTCGTATTATTGAATGTTTTTCAGGTCGATGTGTTCCGTCAACAATTGCGGGTGCCCTACAGGAAAGCGACAATATTTGCACACGTAGGGATACAGCGAACACACGTCCAAGTATTTGATTTCTTCTCCTTTCTCTTCGTCGGCTTGGTACAGCAAACAGGTGGCATTGGTCCTTCCTCCGTACAAACTATCCCTCGGGTTCAGCGGGTCCATGAACTGGTAACCTTCCACGAGGCGTTTAAACTCGGGATCGGTTTTCATACGGTGATCGTACCCGTGTTCCCACATTTCCACCACTTGGTATCCTTCCTGTTCTAACTTTAGGCGCCGCTGACAAGTGTCCTGGTACAAGTCTTCCATGGTTCGTTGCAAAAACTGATTTTTAGTGCCACGGTCAGGGTAACAGACGGGACATCCGTGAAATAAGCAACCGTTAAACTCGTACACGATCTTGGGGTTTTCTAAGTCCCAGCCATCGACCGAATACGTTCCGATGGTCTTTTCGCCCCCTCCGTTGCGGGCATGCTGAATCCACTTGTCTTCCTTGTCGCACAAGTAATGTAACCAACGTAGGGCTTTGACCGAGTATTGACGTTTGACATAGTGGGTCGTTTGAGGACTGATGACAGCCACAGTGTTTTCAGGCATGAATCGTTGTCGATACACTAAGGAACACGCTTTGGCAATGGTGCAAGCTTCTTTCAAAGGATCGACCCCTCCGTGTTCCATGAACAGTTCTCGAAATTTTCCACAGCAACGCCGTAAAATGTCCACGTCGGAACGACAATACTTTAGCATTTCTTCCTGAAAGTCGAAAGGGTCCGAGGCGTGAGCCTCGTACCAAGTGTAGAAAGCTTCTCGTTGATCGGTACGCATGTTGTCGGGGTCGTAATAGTGAGCCTCAGGTAAATGGGGTAGAACGGCATGTTGATTGGCTTCCGTATTGAAAAAGTGAGGAAAGTACCCTTTAGCCATATCTGTCATTCCAAACGTTTTAGGCATTCGACTCAAAGGCATGGCCAAGTAACTCATCGAATCTTTAAACTGCACTTGTGCCACTTGCATGAAAATGATTTTGGCTCCGTTCAAAGTCACTTTAGGACGCTAGGTGCCTAGTTCCGTATAGTATCTGAGAAGAAACTGTCCATCGTATCCGGAGAAATTGTGAGCCATCACTGTGACATGACGATGACAATCTCCGTAACGTTCGATGTCCTCTTGGCTCCACGTCTTGTCGATGGGATCTAAGACCCATTGGGCAAAATCGGCTAACGTGTTCGGTCCTCGAAAGATTTTTTCACGCCCTCCAGGAATCTTGCTGCAGTGAGGGCAATGACTGAAGATAGGTTCTTGAATGCACTTCTCGCACGCTCGATGAGCCACGCAGAAATTAGGAATGTGAATGCCGGTCTCTTGCATGCATTCGAAATCGAAAAAGATGAAATTGCTTTTCTTCTTGTGACCGTCCTCTTTCTCTGGTGGGGGTTGGTATTTTTGCACGTAGCATTGGTGTTCCAAGTCGACGATGTGGTGACAAATGTGACATTTTTTCTTTCCTCGACATACGTGTGCCTTGGTACTGTTGGTACGTATGCCTTGTCCACACGTCGGGCACAATCTCAGGAGTTGACAAGCACATTTCTTCTGTGAACCTTGTGTTTTCAAATGTTGTTGGTAACAGGTAGGGCTGACAAACGTGCGCAGACAATTCGAACAAGGCACTGGTTCTTCGCTCAGACAGGGTGGAGAGGCCAAACATCCTGGGCATTTCCATCCACAATGCTTGTGTTGCTCTCGATTGTTATAACCATAATCACATTTCCCACAGTAATATCTGTATCCTAGGAATCCGGTGATAGTGGTAATGGTATCGAAATGGTCATCGTGATAATAAACATGAATGTATTTTCCGGCCTTAAAGTCTTGGCCTCGAAACAACAGAGGTCCGCGCATTTCTTGAGGGTGCACTTTCAAGGTGTAGCGTGGAGCTAGGGCATCTTGCAATTTTTGCATCTCAGGAATGCCACAGGGTGTGTCTTTGGACAGACCAGCTTGTTGCAACAGGAGTTCTGCTTCGTTTCGTTGTTTGGCTCGGTCCGATTGTCGAATAGTTTTCCAGGCTCTTTTCCATTCTATCGTGTCGTTCTTGTTGGCATAGGTTCGTCCCACCACGATGGCTCGAGCTAAACACATCTGGTCTTGAGGGTTGTTAATTCGGACGAGACTTGTTTTGGTGTTGCGAAGGTCGTCCACCAATAACATCTTTTTGCGTCCAGTCCCTTGAGGAGGAGAGACGTGGGCCATTTTCAGTGTGGCTTTACCATCGGTGATGTCAAACTGGTCATTAGATTGTTGTACGTGTTGAATCTTGTCCATGACTTTGAAAGGGGTTAGTTCTGCGGGTCTGCTAAACTCGATCCAAACAGGGGATTTCAAACCGTCGTGATCTATGGATAGTGTCAAGCGATCGTCTTCTTTGGGTTGACATTGTCGCTTGAGTGCGGTGAGCAAAGAATCCCACATCTCGGTGATAAACCCTTCTGCTTTCACCAATGGTACGTCGGCCTTGAAATCTTTAAACTTCACCGTGTAGGTGTAAGCCGTGGTTCTAAATTTTCTAGAGGAGCGCTTTTCCGTCTCTCGAATGGAATAGTACTTTTCAGGGTTGACTAAGGGTGGTGAACTTGGTTTAGAGGGTTCTGATTCTGGTTCACTCATGTCCTCTTCAAAATCAGTGGCATGAATTTGTGCCAAGATTTCAGCCCTGGTACGAGGCGATAGATCACGTTTCTGCCTCTTACTTTCTTCTTCTTCTTCTTTCTTCTCGAATGAATAGGATCGTTTCATCTTGAGTGAAAAACGTCAAATGACTAAAGTTTAAACACCATAGACTAATTTATAGTCATGACAAACCAGCGTATATAAAAGGGTGTGTGTCTTGTCCTTTCACTATTCATTTCACTCTCAAACCGAGCACAACGATGGAAGAGACTACCCAGATGGAACGTTTCGTCAGAGTTTTGCGAGGGGTCATTATAAAATTCTCTTCAGACCAGCCTACGGACTACTCTCCTTCCTTTCGAGATAAAAGTCAGGATACTTGCTATATCTGTCAGAAGAAAGGGCATTGGTCTTCAGAGTGTCCAGACCGTCAAAAAAGAAAAAAAAAACAGGGGCTAAAAAAGACAAAAGTCAAGATACCTGTTATTATTGTCAAGAAAAAGGACATTGGTCTCCAGATTGCCCAAAAAAGAAACAAGAGGAGTCAGAAGAAAGGAAGGATTCTTCAGAAGAAGAGAGGGATTCTTCGGAAGAAGAGAGGGATTCTTCGAAAGAAGAGAGGGATTCTTCAGAGGAAGAAGAGGAAGAAAGAAGACAATTCTATTTAAAAGAGGCAAAGAAACAGGAGAAAAAAAGAAGAAGGGAAGAAAATGAGGAAAAAAAAACGGTGAAGAAATTCAAAAAACAGAGAGACTAAACAAGGAGAAAGAAGAAGTCAATGAACTTTTAATTAAAGTGTTCTGTTGTGAATTGTGAATTGGATTGTATCTATGGAGAAAAGAATACATTAATGATATAAGGTAAGTGTCTTTGAGTTTTGATTTTAAAATAAGAAGCTACACTCACGCACTCATACACAGACACGTACTATAAGGGTAAAATGGGTGGGGTTTATTTTTGAGTTATTGGCAAATTGAAATTGTATTTCTTTTCGAGAAATGTGGGTGGCCCTGAAAAGGGCCTTTTTTTTTTATGGTGTAGGAGTGAGTTTAACCAATCAACTTTAACTGCCTTAAGCCTTTGCCACGGCCAAGGCCTACTTCTGATGATTGGGTTGAAATCACTAAGGGTGGTACGATAGGCTTAGTCACAGGGTTGGCGTGTTTAGCTCGGGAAGGTCGTATTCTCTTCGGTCGTGATAAAGTAGTCTGATACATTTGTTTCAGACTTCTTAACTCCGCTAAAATGTCCAACAGTACCGTAGCCGTTTGATTTTCACCCTCTTGTTTCTTTGCTGCTACTTCTTCTTGCTGTTGTTGCTGTTGTTTTTTTCTTACCTCTTCTTGTTGCTGTTGCTGTTGCTGTAGGAGAAAAGCTTGTTCCGCTTCCTTTTGTCGTTGCATAAATTTCTCCAATTCTTCTTTCTTTCTCTGTCTAAATTCTCCACTTGCGGTAATGAAGAATGAGACGAAGGTTCCGGAACAAATTCTTGCGAGGTAAGAAAATCCACAAAATCCCAATGTACCACTTCTGAAAGTAAGTCCGGGTTCCCTTGGGCGGTCTCCCCTGCTGGTGCACCCCAATGGATCGTTTTCTGAATTTCCGTCATGTTGAATCACTGTCGCATAGATTGACTGCACACAAGCGCTAACGAATCTATATAGACCACGTGACGTCACAGACTAATCTCTTCGGATTGGATGTGGGCTGACTGAATTTTGTAACGCGTGTTTGGATTGGTGAATGAACTCAATCCGTTTCAATCCTACCTCTACCTATAAATAAGCGCAGTTCAGTGCATTGATTCACTTGTTCTCGTCGCTTCAAGATGTGGACCGATGTGCAATCTTCTACGCTTGTGTCTTCCATGATGTTCCGGACGGACATACCCATGTATGTCCGATCCAAGTGGACCGTTGTCCACAGGACAAACACCAGTCTGTGGATACGTAGGATCTACGTAGAAAGACAAGGATGCCTCAAAAGAGTCCTGATTTACGGTCCTACAGTGAAACGCAGCCTAAGGACAAGAAGAAGACCAATGCGGTGCCCTTTATGTTAATGGATACATTAACATAAACCCAAAGGCCCTTTTCAGGGCCAGCCATATTTCTCGAAAAGAGAATGACTTTATTCAATTGCCTACCCCTTTTTAAAATTTAAATTTAAATTTAAATTAAAAAAAAATTAAAAAAAAAATCCCATGTTCAATTCCCCTTGAGGCTAGAGTGGCCCAGGGTTTTTTCTCCATGTTCAATTCCCTTTGAGGCTAGAGTAGCCCAAGACTATTTCCCATGTTAAATTCCCCTTGAGGCTAGAGTGGCCCACGATTTTTCTCCATGTTAATTTTCCATTGAGGCTAGAGTGGCCCAGGGGTCTCTGTAATGCTAATTCCCATTGAGGCTAGGGTGGCCCCATTCACTACTAGTAATCGACCTGAAATTTAAGAATGTTGTCACTTTTATAAGACAAAGTATTTTATTTTATAAATGGCTGTCGTTGAATCAAGGGCTTAATTTGATTTACGTACAAGAACGTTTGGGTTTTGTTTTTAGCTTTTGTGGGGCTACCTTTTATATATAATGTATTGTTTTCGTATATTTTAAGGTGTTAACGGACTCCTCTTATAGAGCAGCATCAAATAAAAAGAAGTTCTTGGGTTGCAAAAAAAAACTTTGGCAAAGACGGAATTAAGTCGAGATAGTATTTCACCACTCCTTCCATATCACTGACTGACTTTGGAAAGAGACGATTCAGATCAGTAAATGGTTTATATCAAGTGTTCTTGCTTATGTTTTCTTTAATAATTCCTTTCGTGTCTTTGTCTGTGACTTTTAACGATTTAACGAAATTTTCGCCTCTAGAGTTATTTTGCGGGGTCTGCCTCTGAAACAATATACCATGCTTGCATCAACATCCAATGTCACAAAATTATTTTGTATTAGTAAACACCCAATGATTCATATGGAAGGGTATACACTATCATTGTGTTATGTAATGGTTAAATGATGACACGATATAAAGCAACGGAAATGCCAAGAACATATTACGCGCGAGCGGCATACAAATGTGATGACATGTTTGATGAGTGTTAATGATGTCAGCAAGTTATTCATTAATGTTCAGACATTTCTTAGGGAATTCTTGGAAATGTAGTTTTAGATCACTAAGCGCCAGACTTGTGTCTGTTACTACTTGATTCTAAAGACGAACCAATGATTTCTTCACGGTAATTATGTAAGTGCCTGTAAGACGGAGATTAAATCTAACGAAACTGTATGCACTTCATAATCTGAGTTGCCAACAAGTTTTGAGTACATCAACTTGAGAAAATAAAACATTATAACAATATACCTGGTTACTGTTAACCACATGAATTCCACCATTTGATCGAAAAACGACAAGCTGAATTAGCTTGTGCCAAGAAGGTGTTTATTTTTTATTGTTTTATCTTTTTTTATACTCGCTCATTAATTGACCAACCGCTCCGGAGGCATAGTAATTAGAGCGTCCACCTAGGATGCGGGAGGTTGTGGGTTCGATCCCTGGCTGAGTGATACCAAACAGGTTAGTGTTAGGACTGTTCGGCCTGGTGTCAGGATAATGTGACTGGGTGAGACATCAAGCTACATGTCTGCGGCATGATGCTCCAGTGTTAGACATCACTATTAACTGCCACAATGCAGACATCTTAGCAATATGACTAAGCAATTGTTAAACTACGTTCAAAATCCAAATCACGCACATACACACACACATTAATTGACGAGTTTCTAAAGAAAACAGGATGCAATCTCATGTATTAACATTATGCAAAGTTTTTAATCGCGCTTTTACAAGTTCAATGAATTCTTACTAATATGAAAGAAGTAAAATTATTGTGAATTCGTTCATTAATTTATTTTCTTCAGAAATTCATGGGCATTTAATCAAACTTAATTTTTTTCTTACAATGTAATGATGGAGTTCATTAAATTCAGCAGTGGTAATTTGTTGTTCATTGGTCTGATAAATGTCAGGAGTATTGTCATCAGATTAAAGGCCATACTCAGGAGTGATCCAGTTCTTTAAGCTCCAGATTTAAAACAATCATCTAAAATGCCAGTTGATATCAATTTTGGAGTATTGATCCACCAATGTGATGTTAATTTTCAAAAGAAGTTACCCAGCATCAGAGAAATTATTCTACAATCGAGAAGGAATATTTGGATTTAATCATGAATTTTCGACACTGTGAAGTGTATGTTAATTCAGATCATTCTCCGGTTGTTTTATTCAGTGCTCTCAATGACTTACATTCTAACACAATGAAAAACAAAAATCAAAAATTGAGTTTGAATTTGATGTTGCATGAATACAACATCGATATCTGACACTGCAAGGGAAATTAAATTTACTGACACGTGGGTTGTCAATCAAATGAAATTACTATATTGCTTTATGTTGTATATGTTTTGTATCATTTATAAGACGTATTCCTATGTAGGTTTAATTATATATATTCTAACTAATATGTCAATGAAAGCTTTGTTGCATAACTATTTTTTTTTCTTTATTAGTGGAGGCGATATGTATATCTATGTTATGTGTGTTATATTCATTATTATATATGCAAAAGGTATTTTTCTAAAATTCTTATTAAATAACTAATTATTGATAGTTGCGGATTTGTACTCAAGGTTGATGCCATTTCTTTCCAGCAACCAATTTAAATTGTCCGAATATGAGTAAACATGTTATTGTGGACTTTTCGAAGTTGGAAGCTGTAGAAGAAATCTTGATGACAAATTTGATGGACTTCCCAAGGTAAAACCAGGTGACATAATTCCTGATTACCTAGCTGCTAGTATACTTGACCTTGCTGGCATTGATTACGAAATGATTTATCAAAGCCTCAATATGCTTTCTGAATTACGCTTCAGCTTTTATGTAAGGGATGATTTAATGGAAAGTAGTTATTCACAGAATAAACATCAATCTCAGAAGATGCAATTAGGTGCGATCATTTGAGAGGATTTATTTATTTATTATTTATTCATTGCAATTACAAAATGCTCCTGCATTTGGATTTAATAGCTGTATTTGAATTATTTTGAATTCATTTAAATATATTTTGGATTATGTCAGTGTGAAAGCAGCTAACACATCAGCACAATATATTTAACTTCATTTCGATAACCACTGGACTTCATTAGGAATACTCGATTCATTTTGAGTTGTGACATACCTTGTAGGACTGTTTATGATTTCATAATGTAAGTTATTTATAATTGTTTATTTTCTATGCTAGGGAACAAATTGTATTTTGAATTTGACAAAACATGTTGGATTTCATTGTTCTGTGATATTCATTTCAAACTAAAGAGTCATAAATTTATATCAGATGATGTACACAATTTATCCATTCCTATTTTAATATCAGTCTGTGGAATTACTTTTAGTTGTGTTCAGTTATACGTTGATAGGAATCTATTTAAATTACTCATTGCAATTACGAAGTGCTCGTTGACATTTTGTACTCAATTGTTACATTGTAAATTAATGAGAACGTATTGAAAGACATTCTGGATTGTATCATTGTGGTACAAAACTACTAACGGTACAACAGCATATTCAAGACTACTGGAATTCATTCGAAACATTCTATGCGTTTGGAGATGTGCTAAAATCTTTATGAATATTTGGGATTAAATTCACAATACTGTAAGTTCCTCTTAAAGGTTAACTTTGCATTCTATTGAAAGAA
Organism: Sinohyriopsis cumingii; assembly: GCA_028554795.2. Taxonomy (NCBI): domain Eukaryota; kingdom Metazoa; phylum Mollusca; class Bivalvia; order Unionida; family Unionidae; genus Sinohyriopsis; species Sinohyriopsis cumingii. Next base: position 63,047,647 of record CM068835.1, read on the forward strand.
ATTGTTTCTGGGGTTTTCTAAACTTGCTGTCTTTGCTTCTTTCTGGTATATAGATTAAAACCATGGACACGTAACAAAATATGAAAGATATTGTAAGTGAGTCCATAATGAGATGCAAATTAAATAAATTGACAAATTCGAGAAATAAGCGCCCAGATTTATTTTCATAATGTTTCGTTCTTGACGAAAACTAGTGTGCATACAACCCATTCTCATCGTACAGTAGTACTGCGAGATTTATTTCCCTTTTGATGAACTGTTCTTGGCAGGATCTGTTTCCTTTTAGTAGTGGTACGTTCAGGCAGAAACGTGAACAAAAAATGGGCTGAACGGGTCAAGGACACCGGAGCTACAATAAACGATGTTGCCGAGTTAGAAAAAACACTAAGATTCCCCATAACCGTAGCAACGATAACAGGGGAAGTATTATACGAATTGAAATATAAATCGCAAGGAGCTCCAATAAATATCATTGATCATAACGCTTACGCTTAGACCAGTGGAGTCACAATATTCCAACGAGATAGAACTGTAAGATTTTACCCCCCGGAATTTTCCGGGGAGAACTCTGGGAGAAACATGTTTGATTTTATTAATGAGATAGGTAAAAACCACCCTGTGTCAGTGTGGTTATTTTTGAGTCCAGATAATGAAAAATATGATCAATTTGTACGCGTTAACGGTGAAATATACCGTAAAGAATCTCTTCATGAAACAATGAGAAAACTTGCACAGAGATACTCAAAAGATACTGACCGATTACTAACTAATTGTTTCACTGTCCCATCAGTTGCAGCCCACGCTGCCAGAGAAAAAAATTCATGGAAGCCAACCCGAAGTTAGTTTCTCGAAGATGTACAATTAAGTTGTTGTGAATACGGACACGGCGGATTGTGGAATACCAAGTATAGTTACAAGGAAATGATATCAGTTGATATGGTTGCGTGTTATCCAGGAAGTTTTCTCGGGATGGGAGAATGCTCCGGATACTTTAAAAGATTTGGACACCCCACAAACTCGATGACGCGAGTGGCCATTAATGGACCATTACCCGATTTTGACCTAACAGGATTTGCTCGTGTAGCGTCATTTGAATTCGCTAAGTGTCTTCATGTTATTTGTTATGTTTGGTTTGGTCGGCACTTTAGTGAAAAGCGCTGGGCACCAATAGTGTTGTTAAGAGATATGCTTGATTGTAAAATATTGATATCGTTGACGGTCAGTGAGGCAATTATATCATATCGGGCACAGACTGAAGTTTGGTTACCAACACCTGAACTGGTTGATTGCGAAAGTGTTGATTACAGTACATTAATCGCCAACCTCGAGGAGAAAAGAACCGCGAAGGATCTCGGTAGAAGAATAATTGGCAAGTTTACTCAAGGCGGTGCATATGATCATAAACGACATTATGCACGACTAATAATGGATGATGCTGAATACGATTTTATAATCGCTGATGCAACTGCGAGAGATTATTTGTAAGTCGAGAAAACGCTTACTTATCTGACGGAACTCGGCTGGGTACAATTGTAAGTTATACTGATGGCGAGTCACCTCAGTATACTCATTTAAGATCTTCGATGCTAGGTTATGTTTCCATCAACTTGCTATCGATGATAAATAGATTCCCTGACACTGCAGTTAGAGCTGCAACGGATTCGTTTTACATCAACAAGAAATACCTGAATTAGGTAACTCGTTTTACAACTGATGATCCATCATGGGGCTCGTGGAGAATAAAAGAAGAAATGGTATATGATTATTGTGAGTCTGCAGATGTTGAGATCAAAGACAGTTATTATAAATCAGAATTATCGGAAATGTCGAGTGCGCCATCCGTGTACGATCCAGTATCCAGAAAAAAGACTGTTTATCTCAATGGGCCGGCAGGGTCTGGTAAGACGACTCGAGCGATTGAATTATTTCGGAATTCAGATATGATCGTGCAAACACCTACACACAGACTCGCGCGAGAGATGAAACAACGAGGGGTTAACTCATGCACTTATCACAGCTTTTTCAGATACAGGGGCGACGCATTGACTCCTGATCGAATGGGAGAGAAATATATTCCAAGGATTATAATTTGGGATGAAATATGTTCGGTACCGTTAGAAACATTAAAAACATTTCTCGATTGGTTATTAACAAAACATACAGCTGTGATAATGTGTGGTGATCATGGCCAGCCACCGCCCTTTGTTGGTCCATCTCCACATTTGTGATTAAAAGATTTTGTTTGTTATTACGAGGAGATAATTGATGATTATAGAGCGCTTAATGCAGAATTAAACGAGTTTAAGTAATTAATCAGAATACAACCGAATAAAATTCAATGTGAAATAATGCGTAAAATAATTTCAGAGACTTCAATGAGCAACTTTCTGCAAACGTGGAGACCAAGCGACCTGATAGTTGCAAGTAGAAAGATAGTTCGTGATACACTTCAACAGCGGTTGTTTCAGTTACACAAAGAGAAATTTCCAACGTTGGCAGTGCCGTTGTGTTGTCGACCAGCTGATACGCGACGGCAAAAAATTGACGTTAATATACCAGGACAGACCGAAAAACAAAATCTCGTATTAAATGATATTGTCACAGTTGATATCAACGCTGTTAAAGCTGCTCTTCACGCTGTTAAATACCCGTGGACGCTAGGATACGCAATGACAATTCACTCATCACAAGGATTAACGATCTCTGATACAGTTGTTTGGATCGTTGATGATCGTATCGAGTGGTCAAACTTAGTTTATTTGGCAGGGTCCAGAGTTAGAAGAATATCTCAGCTGCGAAGGATTGTTTTGGACGAGTCAATGGCTGATGAAATTAATAATGAAAACATCAATGATTTAATAAGAAAAATATTAGCTGGTTACAAACAGAGTGAAAAAAAATAATCGAGAATTTGATCTAGACACTGAATTTATCATGACACTGAGACAGCAACAGAGTAATCACTGTGCGAGCTGTAATTGTGTAATGTTGTGGCAGTACTCGAGTAAACACCCAAGACAATTCACCGTAGATAGAAAAGATAATCGTCTTGGTCATACACGAGAAAATGTGATGCTGACCTGTCTTGAATGTAATCGGCGTAGGGGCGCTGGCATCCTTGGCGCTAGCTAAGTGATCTTTGCGGTAATTGTGTATCCTCGTGAATTACTTGTAGTTGTTCACGTGTAAACCCACGCTGAGGAGCAGTTGATTCCAGTCTGTAGATTGCAGGTCTACCAGTAGATGTAGTTATACTAGATATCTTGTGCGTCGTAATACTCCAGATAGGATCAGTCGCTCTTTTTTACCCTTTTCAAGTTCACCTGGTTCATATAAATATCTCACAGTGACATTGCCCTTTATTAGTTGTGCTGAAAAATCACGTCGTTGTACGGGTATATTTTTTTTTTTTGATAATTGCGTTAATAGGTTTCATGTTGGTTGTTCGAGTTATTTCATTATTTAATGCAGCTATCACACCTGGTAATCTTGCAACCCATTCGCGTAATCTCTTGTCCTGAATGAATTCCTTCGCGTACTGATATCCAAATAACCGCTCAGCAAGTGTTCGATTAAACCGTTCAACAATTGCCTGATCAAGGTGAATTGCAGTATGTCCTGGTCTGATGTTGACATTATGTTGCTTCATCAGCGATGAAACTGAACCCTGAAATTCTTGGCCAGGATCAACCTGTAGCAGCTGTGGCCATCGTAGACCACCTCGTTGATAAATTTGTTCAAAAGCAGAAGCAAGCTCAGATGCTGTTTTAGTTGTTAACGGTTCTGCATCTTTGTATCTACTTGCAACATCAACTACAGTTAGCGCGTACTTGTATGTTATCTGACGTCTTTGGATTTTAACGTTATCATGAGGTAAAAATAAAATATCAGCCTGGTGAATTTCATCAGGAACACTAACATCAAAATGTGCAAAGTGAATTTGTTTAGGCGGTGGTTGGTAAATTTGCCATATTGCTTGTTTGGATAACCAATTTTTAGCAGTAACACGTGTAACTTTTGCTGCTTCAGCGAGTTTACTAATTGCTGCACTACCCCGCCAGTATCCTCTAGGGGAATAATAAATCGATTTCATTTATAATTAATTACCAGCACCTATCGCTAATTTACCTTTCATAGCGGATCTAACCAACCAACTAGCTAACCTTTCCTTGAGAGATTTATCAGTGATGAAATTTAACGCGTGAATTAATTTCACATCTGCGAGATGCCTATCTTGTAGATTTTTACTTTTATAAGCTACATCATGAGCATGACACGTTTTATCATAGCGTTTATTGGTTCCTCGCCTGGCTTTGGTTGGTCTTGGTTGTCAAGTCTGATATCAAGTCGAGTTCGAGGCCCGCAGTAATTATATCCTGGAAGATGTTTTTCTCCTGGGTATTTAGCCCACGGAGTCCCGGGTAGTTTTGTTAATTTTGCTGCAATATCACCTCCGTGTTGCTTTTTTTTTTTGCTTGACGCTGGCTTAATGGCCGAGGAAATAATTTTAAATTTTTTTGTACCGCATCGTTAACACTTACCCGTAACCGCTGATCTGTTATTTTTTGTTGTAATAGTTGTTAGATCACCTGTTGGGGTACGCTTCCTGCATTTCACACAATATAAATCCATATTATTTTATATATTTTCTGTAAGGAAATCACTGACTTTTCTGTAACTAGGAAACGAGAACCAGTTAAGCATCATGCAGCGCTACCAAATTCTGTTCGTATGATTATTATAGGTCCATCTGGAAGTGGTAAGACGCAGTTGTTACTTAATTAAATAATGAAGTGGATGAAGTGGGATAAGTTGTATTTGGTAGCACCTTCAGTTGATGATCAACGATGTTACGATGTGATAAAAGATTTTAATGAAAGTGCAAAATCGTTAAATGAGAACGGAGACGATGTTGTTGAATTTATCACTGATATTGATGAAGCTCCAAGTATTGATGATGTTGATGGATTTATTAATAATTTAATTGTTTACGATGATGTAATGTTGGATAAACAATCAAATCCAGCTAGGATATTTTCCAGAGGTAGACACAAAAGCACAGATGTGATTTATGTAACCCAACAGTATACACAAATTCCTAAAGTGATCAGGGATAACTGTAATATTCTTACTGTGTTTAACGGAGTTGATACTCACACGTTACCAAATATTCATCAGACCTGGTGTAGCGGTGACATGGACATGGATATGTTTAGAAATTTCTTTTCACGAGCGCAAGCTACTCCACACGGATTTATAACAATAAATTTACACGATCCTCGAACACCATATCGAGTCGGTCTTGATACAATTTTTTTAATTCATAGCATCGGGGAGGGTGACGACAACGAATTGGTTCATTTTTTGTAATCGAAGCGCCATTAATGGGTTTTCAACCAGAAACCACATTTGGACTAACTGAGGAGGACCTCCGAAAGAGGCTTATCTCTCCGAGAGTTCCTCTTGAAACGTAGTCGACGTTATTTCTAGCTGAAACCCTTCCTTGTGGAGATCTTATTTCGGCATTTGGAACCTTCTAAAGTTTGTATGGTTCGCCCTCCCTGCTTCTATACTAATAAAGATAGGTTTGATTATATGCACTCAGAAATTTTAAGTTGTTGAATATTTGATATCATGGTGCTCGCATAGGTTTAATATGGAAACTTAATTAGTACCATGAGTCCTAAGGAACATTAATTCATTAGCATATTTTAATGTAGGGAATCGCATCATGGACATTAAATAATTCTTGAATTTTTAAGTGTGTAAAATACATAAGAAACCTATTTCCTTTGAACTTTACAGATTGTTTTTATATTACAGTTACATTTTGTAATGTCAATGTAGTAATTTTCATACATTGTAATAGCTGTGTTTTCATTTTGTACAGATTTTTATCATTTTTTGAAGACAGTTCTCGTCCATCAGTAAAAACATTATTTGAACATAATGCGACGTTTTGTGTCTTGAATACCGGTGATCTCAAGGGTGATACTAACTGTAATTCCTCCAGAGGAAAGACAGTAAATTGCTCAAAAGCAGTTCATATGAATAAAATGCAGAATCCTGGTTTTTTAGTCCTCCCTATTTCAGTAAACATCACACTAAAACAGTAGTTATGTATATTCCCATGCAGTTGTAACAATCTTCAACGTGCATTTAGATTTGCTTAGAAGCACGGATTGATAAAATGCGAAATCTTAGTATAACCATCCCGTTTTTGGCGGTTGTTTAGTGTTCTAGCTTGTTATGTCAACTGTCATATAAAAAAGGAATTGCAACCGTCGTTTTGTGTGAATTTGACATATTAAGTAATGTATGTATAAAATTCACGGTTGTACACAATTTGCTAGACTTCTGACCCCTTTATCGAATCCTTTAATATTTCTGCTCCAGAAATATCAATGGAAAGAGAGAATAAATGATCCATACCGATAAAATAAGTCTTCTTTTCTGTTATATTCTGCTTTAAACAATCATTTATTTAAGCAAATCATTCAACCAAATAAAAACCCAGAGGTGATAGATGAGGCCGTTGTAATATCTGTACTCAAACATCCGATTACGTGTCCGGCTTGCTTGATTTCCAGATGGTAACGGTAGCTACCCTGCAGTGACAGAAAATAACAGATTGGTGACGCCTGTGGTAATAATAGCTATGTTGTGGAGACAGGATTTGTGGCGGTGATGATCATAATGATGGTGATGAAAAAGAAACAGAAGAAACAGTTTAAATTGATCTTGTAATCTTGTAATCTTTAACTTTATGTATCAAGTTCTGGAGAGTTGCTGAATGAGACGTATCGGGCCTTAACTTTGATTACTCTTCTCTCTCTCTCTCTCTCTCTCTCTCTCTCTCTCTCTCTCTCTCTCTCTCTCTCTCTCTATATATATATATATATATATATATATATATATATATATATCATTCACTAATGTTGTTGCTACGATATTACCTGAACAATTTTGTTAAACTATCGATGACAAACTATGTCTAAATGCTTTGATCTCGGTTATGCGAAGGTAGTCCTAAACAAGTTTTGACCTCGCATTTTATACCAAATAGCAAATAAAAATGCTATTTACGAAACAAAATTTTGCGAAGTCGTATTTGGGTAGATATATTGAATCCTTAATAAGATGGCTACAGAAACTCAGACTATTGCACTTGCGGTTGGGATCAGTATTTAAACGGCTATTAATAAATTACGAAGCAAAATATGTATAATTTGTTGTTTTGTGGCACCCCAACACTTGGAATGTTATATAGTGCATACACAATTAAGCAATTGTGCTTTGGCAAGATACAAAACACGATTAGTTAGTAAACTGACCGCATGTTCGGCTTCGACTCTGGTCACGAGTCCGGTGCGCTAACAACGGAATCTCCGTGATCCCTTGATATAAAGAGACTCAAGCAGCTTCCATATGATGACACACACTTAAGTTCATTCTCCTCTGACAGGACATGCCCATATATTTTCTGCTTCCTACAACTGCTTGATATTATTATTACATCTGCTAGAATCTAATGTTAGATTAGCGCGCAAGAGACAGAGAGAGAGAGAGAGAGAGAGAGAGAGAGAGAGAGAGAGAGAGAGAGGGGCGGGCGAGAGACATATATAGAGAGAGTATCTTTAACAAATTTCTTTCCTTTCCAGTGGTATAGTTGTAGTAAAAAAGTATTCGGTACTGAGGTTTTTAATTTTCAGTCTTTCAACACTAATCTCTTGAATTTACAAGTATTTTGCTATTGCTAATATCTCAATCTTATTGTATTTTTAAGGTGTGTACTATGTTTGACACATGCATTAAAACCCTTTTGTAACGTTGGAAATCTACATTCAGTTCACTGTCCAGGCCATCAGACTAAACTATATGTTCTGATCTCAATACATATATATATATATATATATATATATATATATATATATATATATATATATATATATATATATATATATATATATATATATATATATATATATATATATGTGTGTGTGTGTGTGTGTGTGTATTCATAATGCAATGAATGCAGCTTGAAAAAAAAAGAAATTATATTTAAAAATAATAGCGATGAAATTTTAATATATATTAAACCAGCTTTGTGGATTAATTGTATTTCCCGTAAAGTGTGTAATATTTTTCAAAAAAATGACAAATTTCGTATGCCTGTAAGAAACCTTCATGATATTTATACATGATTTCTTTGTCAGGACCAAAATATGTTAGAAAATCTTGTTCTCTTATGGGTCTATGGTGTTGTCTAATGAATATATAATGTAGTTAAAATTATCCAAGGTAATCGATTTGGGCTAATAACATTTCAGGCGTTCCATATATACCTTTAACTGGTTATAGGATTGACATAATGGACACAGATATCATATGCATGTGTATATCATATGCCCAATGTTTCTATTGGGAGATTTGAGGGAGACAATGTCCACTGAGAATGACTCTAAAGTGGATGATACATATATATCTGACACCAAATGCCAAATTGTTTCTCATTCTGGATTTAGTAGACCCAGTGGAGTACTTAGGGTAAATGGCGCCCTGGGCAATGATGAAGACCCCATAGGGTTTTTACGGTAGAACTTCACTGAATAGACCTAGTTTTAACATTGGCGGCTTATTAAATAACAGAACGTTGATCTTACTTGACTCGCATGGCATATATTTCCGGCCCCAGTAGGTTTGTTTTCAATACATTTTTGTTTTCATCTGTTTAGTTTTGGGTAGGAAAAAGTAAACATGAAAGATCTATAGTGGAAACTAATGCTACTATTACTGCTAGAACAAAAACAATAACTATTCCTACTAATAATATTACTAACAATGACAAAAATATCAAATCAGTGTGGCTCACCTCACTCGTCTGATAATTTCAGCATGCAAACAAAACATTTAGAGAACATAATCTTTTGAAAAGACAATTATTTTGTTTTGTTATTCATTGCCTGGCGTTAACAGAGTGGGTCCAGAATATAGAAATATTATCAATATGGCTACATATAAACGCATGCTTAAAAGATGTATTTCTTATTTTAAATTTGGAGCTCCAATTAGCGCTACAATACCGACTTAAAATATCAATAGGATAAAAAGTTATTTTGCAAAAAAGTAAATCATAATATATTTATTGACCGGTAATGTTCCAGTATTGAACAATAATTGAAAACCAGGAGCAAAAACAAATCCATTATATTGTACTTAAATGTAAGGAAACATAAGTGTTGAATATATGTATATCATGTATATGAGCAGTGACAACATACGTTGTAAGTTTGTAACACATGTATATGTAACATTTGTAACAATGATGGAGAGAATAGTGTAATTAACATCGATATCCCTAAGTGTTAAAATCTGACAGTACTTTAATCTTGTTAATCTTTCTCAGCAAATTCACGCTGAAGAATGATCGATATTTATATAATGTTTAATTATATATATATATATATATATATATATATATATATATATATATATATATATATATATATATATATATATATATATATATATATATATATATATATATATATATATATATATGTATGTATATATATATATATATATATATATATATATATATATATATATATATATATATATATATATATATATATATATACGTAAATACCGGGTATATTTAATTGTGTGGTAAGAGAACCGTGCTATTTTAACGAGTGACGAAGTTAACTACAACATGAAATATATCCGGTATTTACTCAAGAAAAGTAAACGCTCGTGTGTTGTGGTTGTCACGGACGTAAGGGGAAATAACTTCTGAGACTCGAACGGGGTCTACTCATATTTCATTACCAGTGATTAATTTCCATTTTGAAATGTAAGGCAGTTTCTTTATCTTACTTCTAACTCAAAAAGGACTCGTGTTTTCACTGCAGGTATAACTTATGTATGCCCTCACAATCAAACGTCGCATGGCATGATAGGAAAACTTTCATTTTCACATGTGAAAATGTTGGAATAAAGAATATGACAAATACTTTGAAAATAACTTTCTATATTTCATTCTTACGTATATAATAAAATTATGTTTTCTTTAATAAAAAACTATTTGAAAGTTCTCATTCCAGTTAGTTACCTTTTGAACAACGCCAACCACAACTATCATAGTGATCATGGAAAGTACCAATCATCATTATAATCATCGTTGATATTATAAATACTCTACTTCATCGGAATCAGAAAGACACTAGGCAACACCTGGGTACACAGGTGAGGCCTTTTGTGAGAGACCATGTTACCTTAGCATGAATAATATACAAGATTATGGGACAGACGGGTGTTGGTTGATGCGTACAAAAATGACTCATCCACACTAGTGGAGTACTCATATATATTTAATAATGCCACCTATATCCATCTCACTGTGAGATGTAGTTTGGTGACATAGAAAATCCTTATTCATTTCTAATTGTGATTTCGTCTAGTTACTGACTTTTTCATGTCGACAGCTTACTTTAAAGGCCACATAATTACTGTATGAATAAACTGTTCCATTAATCATTTAAAGGTCACGGTATTTAATATTCATCTGAGAAACAAAAAATAATATTTTTATTTGTAGCAGTTCGTCTTGTCAAACTGAATAGTATATTTTTCTACAGAACCATACAACGACGCTGTATATGTCATACTCGGTGTAGTTCAGCTTTTAAATATGCTGTACTACACATCATATATACACACCGTATTTACATTCACCATTGAAAAGTTATCATGCAATGGTCTGGTTAATTTTACTGTTCTTTTCTTGCAACTAAATGATGTAATATAATTTTTATATAATTGTCCGCCTTGCAAATGACATGAACGTTTGAATTTTTAAATGCTTTTTCGTGCTAGTACACATTTTACGTTGTTCTCTTTATTGAAATTTACATCTGTTTACCACAGACATCCATATTATTCTTCCTTTGTTTAATCTGTGTTTTAAATACACGTATTTTGTATTTAAATTTTAATCATGACATCCAAGATTAATTGATATGAGCAATTTATATAAAATAAATTGTGAAATATTGATCAGGGATTAATTTGTTATTTCATGTAAATAAATTAGAATGCTCTTGTGCAGCCGTATTCAAATAATAAAATGAAAATAAGGTGTATGTGACTGAGCCAGGAAGCATACAGTGGAGAACCTTAATGATCGTATTAAATAATGTCCTGACTGCGGAACAATATTTTTGTATCGTGTGATAGGTGGAAGAATTATGGTTTTTGAAAATGAAAATTAGGCTATATGTGTTCCTGTTACTGGAACCAACATACTGTGAAGTAGCTTGACTATTTACAAGATCTGAGTTAAATGGATCTTGCATGAGAACAAATATCAACCTTCGTGGATAAAATAGATTACCTCGACAAATCTAGAGGAATTATGTGGTATGTGGGTCACGTTGAAAATTTCCTTCGTCATGTGGAGCCTTTTTGGAGAAAAAGGGCACGTGCAAGGCAGACCGTTGCTAACTAGCTGGCGAGGGCATCCATTTGTTGCGAAAGTCTTCAAAAACTCACAAGGATTATCATAATGGCTACAATATAAGAGTGATAGCAGATTTTCTCCACAAGATGTATGAAAGATAAGATTTGAGAAAAGATGACGTGCAATGAATAACAATTTAGGATGTTTAACGGCACATAAACATATGTAGTTTATACAGTTTCCATGCAATTTGAGTATGGTTCATTTCCCTAGGCAGAAAACGATAGCCAACCAGGGAGAGCAGATTTCAAGCCAAAACCTTTCTGATCGATTGTCTGACACGCTTACCATAATCCATCGCTGCTCTGCAATACCGAAAATCAAGAAATGATATAGAACTACTAGAGAAATATATCGTTCCCAAGTTTTTCTTTTATCGCGAACCTCTTTAAGTTGTGATCAAGCCATCATATTTCATAATGATTATCTTCGGTAAGTGAAATGCATGTCATAGAATAAATAATCAATCGACGAATGGGTGATTGGAGCTAAGAGTTTATACTCTACAAGTGGACTGCGACTATTGCACGAGGCAAAACGAAGGAGCAACAAAAAAAATCAGCATTATGACTTGGGAATCTGAAAGTTAGAATGTTTACAAATGGCTTCTCCGAAGACCTTCAACAGATCAACGAGCTATGCAAAGGGCTGTGACCAACGTCGAACTTAACATACTCAGTGTTGACATCGCAGCCATTAAAAAAATACGCCTCACATTAACTCGATCGCGTAGAAAGTGTACACCTTTTGGTGAAGAAAATGCCTGTAGCAAACAAGAAAGTACAGGATAGACTTCGTAGTAAACTTCCCACTCATAAGAATGACTGAAAAGCCTTTCCGAGAGAGTCTTGGTAACCTGGCTATTAAACTCGCAGTGCCCGGCTAACGTTGTGAGTGTGTACGCTCCAACTCACTACTTGTCCTCTATAACAAAAGACTCGGTTTACAAGAATCAACCATTAACCGAATCCCGAAATGAGAACGTTTGCGCCTGCTAGGGGAGGGGGACAAATAGCTGAATGACCGAAGGCGCTCGGTATTAACGACAATTCATATCTCACCGCTGTACGCCTGGGTTCGAGACTCGGGTTCGGCCGAAGTCTGTATGTGACAAAGGTTGCCAGTAGCATCCCATACATCAGTGGTATTTAAATGAGGGTATCACTGAGTTCTTCCTCCACCAAATATACTGCCCGCCATGAAAATCATATCATGTGCTGATGACTTTAACACTAGAGAAGGCTCCGAATGTGAATCATGGCCCAGCTTTATCATCACGGTCTTGGGAAGATGATCGACAATAAAAAGACCCTACTGTCATGATCTCTACGTCACAAAACCATATTCCAGACCAAGCCTCAATACAAGTCTTCCACATGGATCTAATCATCACCAGACGCGCTGACTTAACAGTGTTATTATCACTAACAACTACTATATCCCTGTCAGAGACACGGATCAATCCTCGATATGCAGTATGGTTAGACTTCAGTCAAAGTCAATGCACCGCTCGAAATATAAATGCATCCTCCGCATAACTGTCAGCACCACATGCGACCAAGGGAGGTCACGCCTGTATTCTGACGCACTACACCAACCTCTTAGCAACAGACGCCGGCGCAGTAGTACCCAGCGAAGATGGGAAAAACAAAGAGTGTGACTCAAATCAAAGGCCTGTCAGTCTTCCTCAAAAAGCAAACTGGGATTAATTATTTCGATTCAAACTTTAGTGAGATGAGGAGAGTCGTTGATGCCACTGAACATCATGGTAGACTCTTTAGTCTTAATTTGCTAATGGTGTTCAGCAGGGAGATGCCGCGAAAGTTGTTGTGTTTGCAAAGAATAATGATGTTGGCTTCACTACTGTCATGTTACACATTTGTGTGGTCGTGTTGAGCTCCTCAAAGGCTCCCCCATCGTTTAGTTTATCCATGATAGACACACTTTGTATGGTGTTGGCGATGTTTTCCTTGAAATACAGCTCCGATTAATGTTTCACCCACCCTACCGCTTTATCAGCTTGTCACAATCATTGATGATATTCCCTTTAACTGATATCAGATAGGATGTCTTTTTGCAGTCATGGACCTCTTGCCTTCATTGTCCCGTATTGGATGACTTTAATGCGCAATAAAAAAAAAGATGCTTACAGTCAACCAACTGAATTACTTGTGTTATATCTTGGGCACTCTTCAGTTTTAGCAATGCTGTACATTACTAAACCATATTAATAAAGTGGGCATAAAACTTCGACATACCTATGTGAAAAAAATATTCTATGTATAGCTGATTCAGTGGGCTCAGAAAGGAATTAGAGAGATAATACTATTTTAAAGTTCTAATATTTGGATTAACAGATGAAAATGTATTCCAAAACATGCGATTCAAATCAAATTAATAAAAAAAAAATACATATTCAAACAACGTCAAATGTAGGCAAATGTTTAACATCGGTATTTGCATTTATATTATAAATTGAGACAAAAAAAGTGATTATGTTGAACAAATCTGAAAACGTTTATCGTTGATTTAGTGATTTATGAGCTATGTATAGACTAATTTACTGTTCAGTTGTTACTTCAATGAGATCAGAATATTACATACCAAAATTTTTCTTTAACATATGAATGGACGTAGGTAAGTACGTAAATAACTACGTACCGTCTATATATATATATATATATATATATATATATATATATATATATATATATATATATATATATATATATATATATATATATATATATATATATATATATATATATATATATATATTACCAAGATCCAACATTGTTAAGACATGGAAGATTGCTCCACTGCCCCAGTGTCCATTTTTTGACGTTGGCATCCATCGTGACATCGACAGGAAGAGTCCCGGCAATAGTACCTTCAAGGGATACAGTCATAGGGCCTGGCAGCTTGACCGGAACTGGACCAATCTGGAGATTCGAAATATGAATCTTACGATCAGCTGGTCCTGTATACAAATAATAATAATAATAATAATAATAATAATAACAATAATACGTCTGGAAATATTAGAAGCTAATAACCATCATTGGAATATCACAAACACCAAATATACTACAAATAAGCGAAACTCATGGAAAGAGCAAGAATAATGCGAAAACTATTGGGTAACTAAGTACCACTGAAAAGGATTCTTATTACAGGAGAAAAGACCAGGTAAATGTCAACATCAAAATGCTGTAAAGAATTGAACCAAACAGAATAAATAGTCCCCGAACTGGATATTCTAGTACTACTGCTACTACTACTACTATTTGTACTACTGCTTATCCTACTACTAGTCTCAATAATAGTATCATTGAATTAGAATTAAACCGAAATGAATACAGATCAATATCTGTAAAACTAACGTTCCCTGTGACTAACTTTCCACTTATAACTATTCTTCTAACTCCTCAGATCGGAAGATCTATATGACGAAAATACGATATGAAAAACATTTCAATTAATTTACTTAAATGTTCGAGCAGAATAAATATAGGACAAGTAAAGTCGCAAATTTGTCTTAGTTTCACCTGTAAAATAAAGTTCTAGCCTTGAATCTGGAGGGTATAACATAAATAACGTAACCAATTAAATGATATGAAAAAAAGGAATAATTATTCCCTGAATATCATTAAAAAATTATATTTCTGGGTGTGACTGAAGTAAATTTTGGAGTGCAAACAGTCGTCTAACTAGTTAGTAGATATCAAAGTAACCACGATCTTCTTAGAAAGAAAAAAAAAAACGGTTTAAAATACACATAATTTTCATTCACATTAAAGCCACTGAAAAATAAACAGTTTAGTTCCCGTATGATACCTGTATTCGATGAGCAAATTTAATTAGATATTACCAAACAATACAATTCACAAGAGTATATGGAAACGTTCATTACATTCTAAGAGGAAGAATAGGAAGAAATGAAGAGCAATCGAAATATACCGCAATCGCTCCAGTTAAAATGTGCTGGGAGAACAAGCTGCCCCAAAGCTTGGCAGAAAAAGAGAACAAGCACCACTGGGATCATTGTGTCCGGTATTCACCTGCTCTGGCGGAACGCCGGTTTAGAAATGCAGACAGTAGGTCTGAGCGATGTGAAGCTCTTGGCTTTATACTATCAGATGACAGAATTGTTATCAGTATATTAGAATTTATCACGTCTTTGATAAACTTAACTGACATTTTCTGACCTTATATGATGATAATGTTACAATGTCCCCTTTGTGGACCTGAGTTGGCTATGGCGTTTTGCTTGCGGTGGATCTAGAATAAGTTTACATTGTGTCGTAGAGTTCCGAATAGACTGTTCCCATACATTTAGAATAGGAAGCAAAACTGCATGAACTTTATAACTGAATAGCATAACATTCTTCACCCAGGTTTAGATAAAAACAATTCCAAATAATTAACATTCAATATTTAGAAATGTCCACTGACGTCATTATCCTATTTGATATGTATTCCTTCCGAAATTTATTCGGTGCTAAAAAGTGAAAATACCGGCTGCATTTTGAGGAATATGTGGGATATTTGTAGCGGCACCTTTTAGTAGCTTCACTGTGGATCCATGTTGAATTGAATTGATACAACAGTATGTCTGCAAATGGAACAAACATGTCTCTCATGGTAAAGTTGATGTCTTCGAAAAGATTATATAACGTAAATATTGCTTGTATATTCACCACGGACACGGTAAGTTACTATGTTTAAAGGTTTGCGATTAGTATGAGGTGGATCGTAAATGTCGCAGAACTACTAAGTCAGTGTTCATATATTAGAATGTAATCAGAGGAGCGGCAGGATGGTATATGACTAATATAATCAAAAATCAACAACTAAGAGACCTCACAAAGCCTTTTCTAAAGAAACAATTCTGAAAATAATAAACTTCGTTTGGACTTAGTTGTCTTTTAGATATTTATATATTAAATTATACGGCCTTGTTTAGTCATTTGATTCTTTTCCAAATTTGAATATAATGAAGTATGTTAAGGGTAGTGGTGGTGGTGGTTATGTATGTTTACAGGATGAATAAAACTCGTAGTTTTAGCCCGAATAGAGTACATAAACATAATATGAAATTAATGGATGGAATGAGCAGCGATCTAAAAAATCAAGAACACGAGCCCCCGTAAACAGAATATAACAATGTAATTAATTAGATCAGCATAATAAAATTGTCCAAGACACTGCAAAGACACATTTACCAGAAAATAATTACAAAACGTTATAAAGAATGCAATTAGCAGTTCTCTTTATACACGTACGACAACTTTCATCATAAACTCGAGTGCGCGCTTCGAACATAATTATCCGGCATGCCTGCATAAACTGACGACTGGTTGAGTGTCACTACATATTCAGCACAGGTAGTAATTTAGGATTTATTTATTCCCTCTAGCATCCCGTGTGTTGCTGCCTACGATGTCCCACCCCCAACCCCCTCTGTGTCTCTTGTCTTCAGACTTGTACGGGTCATTAACTACTACACAGATCGACTCGCCTATATCCGTGGAGCTATCTCCTTTTTAAATAAGATATATGCAGCATAAACATTATTTTCGGTCTTTAATGTCTTTGACAGAATATTCACGTTTCTCTCGTTACTTCGTAGTTTAGCCACACCATATTACAAAAGACACTAACTGCTAACATGATTTCAGGCCACAAGCGTGCGTTCTAAAACAACTGAGTAGTATTCGCCTACTGGTAAGTGTACCTATATCTTTTCTTACTTCTTTACATGATTATATCTAATTTGTAATTATTTTGCATCCCTGTAAATTGTAGAGAATATCATCAGATAGATTTTGCCTACCTGACATGAGTCTGTTTAAAGCATAAAATTAAAAAGGATCTATAAATAAATGCAACGAGTTGACAAGTACTAATAATACAAATAATGACAACGTTAGCTAAATGTCTCATTGGCTGATGGTGTTTAGACGCTTTTAGAGGAATGATGCAAGTGTCCATTGGATGGGCTAGGTTACATGAATATTGGTTTCGCAAGAAAATGAGAGTGTGATCTGTCACCTGGTTTATGTTGTGCGAAAGTGTATATAAGGAGACAACTAAACAATCAGATTCATTTCTATTTTGGAGTCTTTCTTATTTCTTGTGTTTCTGTTTCAAGTATGCAGAGGTGTTTTATGTTGCACGTAAATATTATTCGAGGGGAAAAAACATTTGTTTGGACTAATGTGGAAATAGAAAGTGCACATTATTTGGACTATAATATTATTGTGGAACTGTTGTGAGTTAGTCAAAAGACAACGCCATGATTCCTGGTGGACCAGTACATTTCTGGTTTTGAAGTTTATACAGAACTTTTCATTCATTAGAACTTTCAGTGACCTATATCAGGAATATTTGGATTCACTTCATAATACTGTAAGTTCATTTTTCATTTCCATTGATAACTTTAATAATTAAATTATTTGTTAAGTTTTAGAAAACATGGTGGTTTTCCTTCTTTCTGTTACTTAGTTTATGACTATAGAGTCGTAACACCTACAAACCCAATCTATTTCCACAGGCCTTAACATAATACAGTTAACTTAATGTATTTCTCAACAGATCAGATTAGTCTGCACTTGATTCATGCGATTAACCCCTTGTAGTGTGAACTATCACTATCTTGACTTTGTCGGACACATGCCCAAATGTTAATACAACTATTCATAGGTTAAGAGTTATACAAATGAATTACGTAAAATTCACTTAACTGTACTATTTACTATTTAACAATATATCGTCATAAACATCCCACGTACATAATAATAATTAATTGCTAGTATGCATGGTTAATTAACATAAACAAATAAATTCAAACAAAAGTCCAAAGACTCATATCAAGAAAATATGTGACATTCTTAGAATGTATGATTCGTATAACATTCAAGACAGATAAATTTCAACCAATTATCTTCAGTCTCATATCAACTAAAAGAAAAGAGTGCATGAAATTAATGCACCGCACATTTTGTCTTTTGATTCAGTGTTTCTCAAAGACTTCCAAACCTGTCCACTGAATAATTTTACGAGAAAGTACTTCCAACTACTCTCGAAGCCAGGACTTTTTGCCTGGTGCAGAAAAACGTTGGACAAACTAATTTTGCGGTGTAGGATATTTATACACAGTCGTATCTTACAAACATTTTGAACACACGCCCCTCCAGAGTTTGGATAATTTCACATACCTCCCGCTTTCCGTAATAACCTTTTTATTCACAGTTTCAACAAAATAGCAAATATTTCAGAAGGTACACACGCTTTTTCTGCAATATTTTAACCCTTGGAATTGTTTTGCTATAGATGAAACCAAATTCACTTCCTCTTTACCATTTCGCCATACACAGTTATCCGAGGGATCCTTTTCAAGAATGTATCATTTCCCTACCAGACCGATTAAAGTATCGTATCCTTATCACCACCATGGATTTAATTTAATCATCTATACGTCCTCAGTTGACTATTTAACCTCAGACTCCCCAACCTTCTTAAACAATCAGCCCCAACAATTACAATTCCGCTACCATTAATATACCGAATCTTGAGTTTGTACCCTACCAGACCGATTAAAGTATCGTATCCTTATCACCGCCATGGATTTAATTTAATCATCTATACGTCCTCAGTTGACTATTTAACCTCAGACTCCCCAACCTTCGTAAACAATCAGCCCCAACAATTACAATTCCGCCACCATTAATATACCGAATCTTGAGTTTGTACTGTTAAAAGCATAATGTAATCCCATTAAACGTTCATTTAGCAACGTAAACATAAGACAACTATGCGAGCACTTGGTGGTTGGGTTTTAAAATATATTTGGTCCATATAAGGAAAGTTGGAAATTCGATATTCCAAAATTAATTGCCAAACATTCTTTCGTAGAGTCGATAATTGTATAACACCGAAATGCAATGGGGAATAAATTCCCGTCATGTTCTTTCAGTAGCACTGCTCCTAAACCTCCGTCAGAGTCGGTACGTTAGACAAAGTCGTTTGTCATGTCCAGTAATATCACTAGTGCGTCAGACATCAGTATGTCATTTAAAATCTGAAATGCTCCATCACAAACTTCTGTCCAAATAAATCTCCTCTGAGCCTTCTTCATTTTCAGGTCTGTCAGTTGACTAGCGTCACACTCAAATTAGCAACATACCTACGATAATAACCTGCCAGTCTTTAGAAAAACGGAACTTCAGTATTATTAGTCGGTGGTACCGCCATTCTATTTTGGTCAAGTTTACAGCCACATAGGGTTAATGTGCCTTTGCTGAGGGCGTGACCTAGATAAGTGAATCTCCTTAAGAGTATACGACACTTAGATTGTCAGGCGGCGAGTCTCGTCTAAGTTGATCTGGAACATTTGTTAGCAAAATTATATGATCGCCCCAAGTAGATGTCACTAACTGTAGATCGTCCATGGAGTTCGAAATTTCGTTGTCATCGGTTTCCTCATTCACAAGCAGTAGCAGTCACAATCTCTGTGGGTGTCTCCCTTTCACGATAACGTTTCAGGAAGTTGACATGGTATAGTTTCGCATTGTCAATAACTCTGATACGGTAAGTTATTCTACCCTTTCTCTCAGGTACAAGAGACCTGACGTTTGTTTCGTTCTAACGGCAACAGTAGCAGTACTTTATCACCCACATTGAACTGCCGTTCCTTGGTTTTTATGTTGTATTACTTGGCTTGATGTCCCCGTGCGTATCGGAGTTTCTTCTCGACCAAGTTACAAACCTCTTCCAGCTTGTTAGAGAGATCAACAACCTACTGGTATCTTCGGCCAACGTAACGGAATCAATGTTCTTTAACTCAACAGCCTCCGGATATCAGGTAGCGTAATCAAATATCGTTAATATGTAGCGAATTATCACTATCTGACTCCGGCTTTGTCGTACCTATCAGGTTCGTTGCCACCATCGAGAACATCTCGTCAATCAGTGGGGGGTTCCTATTGCCACTGGGAGGTCTTAGGTGCCAACCGCTGTAACTTGAAACTTCTCGCAGAACAAAACAAAACCTCCGAAAGTCCATATGTACACCTAGCCAATATAACTTCATCACTAGCTTATATCTTGTCTCCAACACGCCCGTATGGCTTCCATGTAGACCCTCATGGTAAAGCCAAATTTCTTCTACTTGATTCACCGCCGGCACAATACCTTCTTTAAATATATGTGTCCTTTTCCTATCGTACCGGTACACAATGTCTCGTTTTAGACACTAGAGCTCAGCTCGCAGTCTGGTAATTTGCGTACCGACTGATCTTTTGCATACCATCTCCCCTTTGAAGATTCCTCAGGGTCATGTAGCAAACTATCTTTGCGCCAGGATGTGGGTCTCAGCGGCTCAGATGGCTACACTATGGCAACATTCATTTCCATATGTAATACAAGTTGTTTCGTGCACACAATGCGTCCATTTTCTGACGATCACAAGCTTGTAGAATTATAGGAAACGTTGACGTGAATTCCCATAAATTACACCAATTGCTGATGGAATAATAACAATATTCATACGGCGCAAAACAAAATTGACGTATGTCCAATACCGTGAGATTAGCCTTATCCAAACGAGCCTATGAGACTTAGACAGCAAAGTGTCTACATAAAATCAAGTCAAATGCCTCTACTAGTACATCCATGAGAGTAAACCTGGTAAACGTAGAAGCGCTTTCACATGCATATATTCAAGCTATTCCGATTATACATGCATATATAAATGTTATCAATACACGGTGATATTGACTGAATTTCCTCCTTCTCGAATTCTGTTTCTGTTGCTATTACCTGACCTTTTATGTCCGGAATCCTGTGACGGGATCATATCTATTCTATATATATATCGAGAGAGAGGGAGAGTAAGACGCAGATGCAGGGCATTCTAAAGCAAAGGTTTTGGTGCAAAAGAGGACTCTTGGATTCGTCCTCAAGGTATAAAAAAAGAACAATTAACATCCACAAAGCAAGCACAAAATGCAGATTTAAAAAGCAGTTCCAGGCCAACATATATTTGAATTTCAGGGTAAAGTCTACAAACTAGGAAAACAGAGCAGAAAAACAAGAAAAAAAAAAAAAAAAAAAAAACAGGGTTTAAAAGAGGGTAAACTACATCTTTCGCTGCCTTCAACCAAACCAAACCAAACAAACAAGGTATTTTCGTCCCTAGCGCACCGAGAACTAAAATGTTTCACTTTGAGGTCAAATGAAGGAAACTATCCTTGTCGAAGAATCAATGCCGTACACAAAATGTACAAAAGATATAACATCTCTCTAAATTAAACACTGAAATACTAAATTAAAATTATTAACAGTATAGGGTAGGGGAAAATGCACAGAAGAAGAAGAAGAAGAAGACGAAGAAGAAGAAGAAGAAATCATATTAATAGAAATGATGATGATGATGATTTACAGAGTGAAGGAATTGTATAAGTGTAATTGTGATAGGTGACTCTAATTTTGATAAGATTGCATGTGTAAGGTTATTGTTTTTTTATTGAACCGAAATCGTTAAGACTTTTCAGTGGTAGTATCCAGAATCTTTACCTTTGCTTTGCATGGCAATGTAACCCATATTAGATCTTATCAGTAGCATCTCGACCGACTCGATTGAATGCCCTGTTGGGTTGTATGTCCTGATGACTTTCGCGCTGATTCTGTTGCGAATGTGTTTCTTGTAGTTATTAATACGTTTGATGAAATCAAACGCTTCGCGCCAACATAATGAGCTGCACAGATCTTGTACTTTAGGAAAAATATATCATTTTTGGTTTACATTCTAACTTTTGATTGATCGCGAAGCTAATTCCTGTCGTCGACTGTCTTAACTATTTATACTAGGGCACATATTGCAAATCAGTCTTATTTGACAATAATATATGTACTTGACTTAAATCTTGTTTTCATCGACTGTAACAAATTGTTTGAAAAGTGCTCTCAATAACGCAACGGTTACTTTGATTTGTCTTGGAAGCGGAAGAAACCTTGATTCACCTACAATGCAATCAGCAATGGGTCGACCTTTAAAGTGTTTGAACTGTGATTTACAGGAGGTTCATCGCGAGAATATTCATCAGGCTGCTATGCAGGAGCGATTCTAATTCCATATGGAGGCTTGGCTTACTGAGATGAAGCCGTATTGATATTTGGCTTATTGAGATGATTCCATATCCCTGTTTGGCTTATTCAGATGGTTATATGTCGATATTTCGATTATTGATATGATTCCATGTCGATGTTTGGGATAATGAGTTGATTATGGTCTGATTAAAGCTAATACTTACTACGATGCTTGTGGTTTTTTATGTTACTTCATTTTGTCATTAGTTTTTAAGAGACTACTTAAAATAAACAAATAGCATTTTCTAATTTCGCTACCTAATATTATTTGCTATTTATTTCTAAGTAATACTATTTTATGCAAGCAAAATTACGACAAAAGGTATATAATGTTTTCGGATTTAATTAGTTGCATAGGCATGTTTGATTGATCTGGTTCCTTTGCTGACTGAACAGGGGCACTAATTCCCTCCACAAACAGGGTTGTAAGTTTGATTCTAGATATACAGATGACCTTCAAACCTCTATGTCAGTGATAATTGTGAGAGTAAACCTTACGAAGTTTGAAAATACACGAAGTTTCTTGCTTTTAAATGTATTTAGGGCAATAAATAATTTTGGGACAGATGAAACCCACATACCCAAAGATTGCACATTGGTAATTTTTATATCAAACCTTATCTGCATCCTCACACTCTTATATCAGCCACAAAGACTTAGAACTCGACCACTTTTCATGTTTGGTCATTACATTTGTTTCTTGGTACTGAACTTCCCACTGTATCCAAATCATAATAAATCAGGTTCTTGTCAGGTTTTATCCTGCATTTTTATAGAGGCTGGACTGTAAATAAAGCAACGTGCAGTGTTACAGCTTTCCCTTGCAGATCAGTATCAACGCCACATTACGTACTTTGCTCCGTCTCCAAACATCACACCGACAAAAACGCCTTAATGCTACAAACAATAACATATAAATCAATAACAATAATGCCTAAACATATCTCTATTTTATCACCAACAAAATGAGAGAAGACAAATGATCTAAAAAATATCGAAACACATTTTCTTTACTGAAAAGTAAGTAATAATCGTGACCCGAGTCTTACCAAGACAAATTGCTGATGGCCAGTTTCAATCACACTTTCATATTTACATGCCACTCCTATTTAAACTTTACCAACAAAATCTGTTTGAATTTCATAGCAAACAAGGTGTTTGTCATTCAAAAAGTGTGTAGTGCTGTTGTTATACAAAGGTGCAAGTTTTGGACCAAGTGCACTTGAGAAACGAAAGCTAAATTTGCTATATCTTCCTTAATTATAGGATTTTGTTCAATGTAGTAAGAAATTTATTGTAATACAAAATATGTTTTATCTGAAAATACGTGTGCAATAAAAAACCATTCATCACTTAAATTGTAACAGAAAGTTAAATAAACAATTCAATTTCGAAAATTAAACTTTTATCTAAAATAGATGCAAGTTTTACAAATTCAAATTGTCACATTTTAGGAAAAACAAAGTTGACTAATGAATGGTTTTTACAGCTAGTGGAAGCTTGGATTTGTGCAACGTCTAGCATTGTGTCTACAGGCAGTGAAGCGAGATAGCTCACGGTGAGTTTTGCTGCAAACTGCAACATGCCCGTTCAAATGCATGTAGATGTATACTCTAAATACGAAAGTAAAAGTGTTATATTTACTGTCAGTCAGTAGTATATAAAATAGCACACTTAAATTTACCATTTTGATGGCAGCAGTACCATATTTTATTGGAAACTTGCATCGCGTTACACGAAAACACAAATCCGAAGGTACATATAGCGTATGATATGAAAATTTCGAATTCGTCTTATGTTGCAACAAGGTTTCATATTCAGTCAGATGGTTTTGCATATATATATATATATATATATATATATATATATATATATATATATATATATATATATATATATATATATATATATATATATATATATATATATATATATATAATCCGTTCATACAACCACGGCACACTAATGCGTTTATGTGTCAATTAAAGGTTAAGTTACAAAGTGTACCAATGTACAATTGAACAAAAACACGTTAAAAACATACTCCCTTCCAAATAATGTTAACAACGCTCTCATTTTCTAAGTATAAGTGATATTTTTCAAATATCTTGAGTTTGTGTTTTTCTTTACCAATCATTATATATGGTTTTCTGTCATGTGCAAGTCAAATACGTTTTACAAAGTGACGAAATGACGACTTGATTTCATTATTTTATACATACAATTTACACGTATCATAGAATGGTACAAAACATAATATGTCACTAACAGCTAATTAAAGGTATGATGACAATATTGACAGTAATATTTTGTTTGCAAAGCCAGTTTAGTTTACTGACTAAAGGTACACGAAGGCTAACGTATTATGTGTTAGTCCGTTTCTATTCGAACATAGGAGCTACCTATCGCACCACTGAAAGACGAAAAGAAACAAAAAGTATGAAAATTTTAAATTTTGTTAAATTAGAAACGAGAGTTAGAGCGCATGTATTTGTACCGCAGAACCAATAAGAAAACAACGTGAATGTCATTAAGAAACCGAGAATAAGGTCAAATGCGAAAGGTATTGAAAAGGAAACTTCGAGCACAGTTTTAGATGCTTACAAACAGAAGGCGTACGCTGAATTATCTCTATTAAACATTATTAGGCAAGGACAACAATTGAAACGGTGAAACTTGTCCTACCGTAATATTGAAGTTCTGCAGACATTTGTATGGAGTATATCAGAGGTGCTTTTAAAATTATATCAGTTACTCACCACTATCAATCTGAAGTATACAGCACAGTAATAGTAAGCTATACCGTCATATAAACAAAACTGATTATCACCAGTACTACGTTTTACCGAAATAAAAAGACTATTTGCAATAGTAGAAACATGTAACAGAAGGCGATGAAAGTAGTTTCTGAAATGTCTAAGTACTAAGTAAGAATGTAAAGAAATAACCACAGAAAGGAAGGCAAACGATGAGAACGAGACCCCGTTGCTTAACATATGTGGCGCTGAGATTAGCGGCAAAGACGGATATTATTAAATATTTTGTGGAAGGATTATGTTCATATAAATACTCGTCATAGAAATGATTAAGATTTATAATATAACATATAAGTTTTAAAATAAAGTACAAAGAACAACAAAACAAGAAAGAAAGACATATTTTTTATATTTAAATATCAAAATACGCCCTTCTTACTGAAATATGGCGCAAAACGTCAAGTATTTTAAGATGGCAATGAACAAAAGTAAACAGCATTTAAAAATAATACAATGAACAAATTGTAGCAAAGGTAAGCAACTAAATTAAAACATTTATCAATAAAGGGTAAAGGGTGATATCTACGTTTTAAATTGTTGTCTCAAAGCAAAGAAGAATAGAAAATGCATTCGACTTGCAAAAGCTTACGACTCGTGTCAAAGTGATGCCCCTAAGATACCGTAGCATCCATTTTGTCAGTTCTTACTTTGTATCGTTTAACAACCATCCATTCTTTAATACCGTGATTCGTACTAAAATCTGGCAATTTATTGAAAAAAGACAGCAAACATATGGGATGTAAATAGCTTCTTTGGACTATATTCATACAAAGTGGACCACTGACAAGGGATGATATAGTGTTACGTGTTTAGGCTTGAATAAACAGTAACACAGAAAGAGCGAAAACAACAAGCTTTTTAAAAATTAACAAATATTTTTTTTCCTGGAAAAATTCAGTAAAAATGAAAAAAGGAGAACATACGGTTTCAAGAATCAAATCCAAAACTAATATAAGAATAATCCACGAATTATTTTGCACAAGTCCTAGCAACAAATGAAAAATCCAAGATGGATGACGATGACGTATGCTGTCGTCAGTACTGTGCTTATCTACAGTTCCTTGTAGAAATACAAATAATGGCACTCCGGTGTTGGAAGTCCAAATTAAAGTTGTAAGCAATCTCTTTCCAAAATGTACGTGTGAGCACTCCTCTAAATATTTACAGATAATAAAGAATTAGTCTTTTTCAAATCCAAAGAACTGAAGAATTATTATCATTTAAATCTGGCTAGAACAAATTAAGTTGACATCACTGAGAAAAGTCTAAACACTGAGAAATCTCTCTCAAAACAAAGATTATATTGTATCGTAAGACGCAGTTTCGAAATTCCCCCAAGTTCTGAAATCAGAAAGGGGATCACGTGACTATGTTTATTTTACATCCACAGAATATGGCCTTGATTAGACCAATGATTTTATTCCCAGAATAAAAATTTTAAACGTGTTTACTTCTTAACCAACGTAGTCCTATGATGACATTGAAAACAACCAATCATTTTAAAATAAAATAGACCTTTGTTTAAGACATCTGAACCCAGGTCAGAATTTAGATCAACACATACTGTTTATAAACTAAAAGTCAAGGTCAAACAATGTTCTGAAAAAGTATCATCTCTAGTGAAAAATGTTTCATTAAAATAGCATGTAAGAAAAATACAAATTCAAAACTGAAACACAAACAATTAATATATATATATATATATATATATATATATATATATATATATATATATATATATATATATATATATATATATATATATATATATATATATATTAAATCATATACGTGACTGAATGCGGATAAGTACTCTGCTCTTTTGACTTAAACCCATGCACCCATGAGAATTCACTATGTTTAACTACAGGACACTAGTAACGGTTTCTAAAGACCATTTTAATCGCAAAAGTGTATGGTCTCTCAGGACATAAGGTATTTCATGAACAGGTCATAACAATATCTCTTTTGTATAAATTAGTACACTGACATGAGATCTCTCAAGTCATTTAGTCTTTCAAAGCAGGGTTTAACATAAACATTTGTTTCGCATAAAATATTACACAATCGTTTTATCACATTTTGTTACTATACAAAATATAGTCTATCACACCTACCAAATTAGTTCACATATTTCTGTTTAAAACATAAAATATTCATATTTTGTCACATTTTCCAAAAGTTGTCACTTTCACCATTTAGTACATATTCAAACAAGCACACATCAAATGCAATTGTTCCAAGTTTGTATCCTGCTTTATTGATATTTAAGGTAAAATGCAGCAAGAGAGTTAGTAATATAAAAGAAGAAATTATAATAAAATTAATTTTACAATTAAATATATTCCACATTTTTGGCTTATAACCTTACTACAAAAATCATGTGCATAGTTTTGTGGACCTACAGTTAGATGATGCAGTAAAAAGAGTCTAATCTGTGTTGAAAGGACTTATTACATGCAAATCATGAACTATTGTGAAGACGTTATATTGAGTGGTTTATGGGTGCAATTTCAAAGAATGTTAAGGTTGGTACTGCTTCCAATTTTCAGAACAAATACGAGAGAAATGTTTTTGAAAAATGATCTTACACAACAAAATATTGTCCTGCAAACTTGTGTACCTCCATGCAACCGTTGAGTGAATTTTCGATAGTATTTACTTGCAATCCCAGATGGATCATCACAAACATGTTCTACCTTGGGATCCGCAATATTTTTCAAACATAATTGATATGTAACAGTCAAAAGATTATAATGATTAACATAATTAAATACTCAGGCGATTAGTCTTATTAAATACTTAACACCAACAATAATGACAAGGTCATAGAAAATGCTGAAGATTCTCTCGCCAGATTGTCCAATAATTATTTTACAAATCTTATATAAATAGAGCAAATTTAAAAAAAACCAACATCCTGTCATCAAAGAATATAAAGTGTCTTGTGATGGTGTAACCAGGTATTGTCGAGTAAAAAGCAATTTGGTAATATCACTAATACTGGATATCTCATATGCATTGTGAATAAAATGTATCCCTCTCATAAATTTGTCTAACAATGTTTTAAAGGAGCAATCCAAAATAGACTTGTGATTGATCGTATTAACGGCAGGAAAATTGTTCATTCCCTGGGCAATATACTAGCTTTTATAAGTAGTCAAAAAAGCAAATTTGGAGATTTTAGAAATGTAAACATTTGCAAAAATGGTTATTACATCTGTGAATACAGAGACTGTTGAAGATATAATAGTACAATCAATGAATGATGCTGGCAAATATTTTGATAATCACCCAAAGTCGGTACAATACGTCACATTTTCGAAGAAATATAGACAAAAATAATATTTCAGTATCTCCCATTGTGTTAGATATAAAGCCGATGAGGGTGGTAACGCTGTCGAGAAAAGCTCTCGCCGGTGGGGTATTTAATTGGCTACCCCGCTTGTTACTGCGTTATGTTATTTATTTTTGTCATCATTCAATACTTAACTTGTATGTGTCTAATCAGCTGTTAGTTGAGTAACGTAATTTTGTAACAGTTCAAATTAATAGAAGGGTATTTACATCGTTTTAAATTTATCCGCAGATATGTTCGTCGTCGATAATATCAAGACCGAAAAACCGTAAATCACACTGCAAGTCACGTGTATAATATAGCTACAAGTTTTTATATATTACTAGATAAATAGCTGTATAGGGACCTGCATGCATGTTAACCTTGACAAAATCAAACGCTGAAATATATGTGCGATTATTTTATACAGCGTGTATTGGAAAATGGATATAAATCCACGATGTAGTTTGTTTACTCCGTATAATAATCATTGTATGATTCTAGCATAGGTAACTTGATAATAATTTATGAAAAATATATCATCATGGTATGTATTTGGCTGAGATCTAGAGTGGCTAATTCTCATCCTTGAGGTTTGGCTTTCCAATCCCTTGACTGACAAATTGTCACTAATGGATGGAGCCTAGCCCCATGCTCGAAATTCAACATAAAAGTACTCATTCCCACCATATCACCTCTTGGTTGTTGCTCTCTTGCAGTCTCCTGAGGTTGATAATTGGGCGTGTTGTGCAGACATTTGTTGAACGTAATTAAAAATTAAAGCATGGCGGAATAATAGTATCTGATGAATTAAATCCTGAAAAAATTGCTACTGATTCTGAGCCACTACAACAATGAAAATTGGAAGATCGATATACACTACCTGCAGAATACAGATTCATTAAGCTAATTCAGAAGTCTTTGTTTCAATCCATATTGATACAGACAAATATACAAAAGTTCAGAAATATCCAACTGAGTAAAATTAGATCCGAAATATTTCACGAATACGAAACAAAAATAGTATTAATATAACAATTAGACAATTGATAAAGATTTATGTCAGATCGTAAAATTAACGCTGTTACCATAGACCGTAGTAAACGTGAAAGTAGTGTAAACGTCATTAACATGTTTGTCAAGGTGAACGTTATGGCAACAACGAACGTTTAAGCTTTGTCTGCTAATGCAATTTGATGAAAAAATGACAATTATGATAATTAATATCCATTTGTGATTCTAAACATAATGATGATAATACTTATTCTGATAATACTATTTATTCTGACAATATTTATTTAGATTGTTTTATGGCTACGCATATCTGATGTAATTGTATTGTTTGTTTGTCCTATTTAAAAATGTATTTTTATTGTACATGCTATACTAATATAATCTTGCTTACGTGATTTGGAATTTTTATAGAAAGTAGTTTTACTTTGACTGATTCATTTGTAAACACCTAAGCTGACCTAGTTCCAGATCTCTATTCAAAATTAGTAATAGTCACATGAGGTTATATTTCTATTTATTTTTATTATGAGAATAATACGACTGAGATCGAGGCTGTGTTTGATACGTGACCCTCGATTTGTAAATAGTTTTTAGTGAAGTCAACAACTTTTTTCTTAATTAATTTTATTCTCGAAGGAAAATGATTGGTTTTCGTCACGGCCATGCTTTGAGTACTTGATATAGACATGGCAATGTGACCTTCGAACGGGCACCCATTCTGCGCCTCAAAATTAATGTTTAAACATTGTTTTAGAGAAATAATCTCAGTCTGGTCTTAAAACACTTGGTGTCAATTTGTTCGTTTGTTTTGTCGGTATGGAGCTATGTTAATGTTAATTGGAATTATTTGGATTAAAAATGATTGATTCTGTTTATTTCTGGAATTATATATGTTCATACAGAATCATTGGACAAATAAATTTCATTAATACAAACACCGGATTATTTCTTTTGTTTCTACAAGGAACTGTGGACGACATCACCATAAAGGATATATAATATGTCATCGCCTTACATCTGGGATTCTTCGTCGGGAATCGAAATTGAGTTCATTAGAACATTTCGTTACTAGGACTTGTACTATTGTTCGATTTGATCCTTAAACCAGTACGCTCTTATTTGTCATTTTTACAGTTTTTTTCCAGGGAAATAAAAATTTTGTAAAATTTGTCAAAGCTTAGTGTTTTGATTTTTTCTTGTGTTATTGTTTTTTCGAGCCTAACCACGTTACATTAACCTGATAATATTTATTCAGATTTTTTGTGTCTGATAATAACATTTATTCAGATTTATTTTTATCATGATGATAATATTTGTTCCGATTTAGTTTTATTCTGATTATAGTATTTATTTTAATTTACTTTTATTCTGATAATAATATTATTCTCATGTATTTGTGGTCTGATTATACTATTTATCCTTGACATTGTCAAGGGATACAGGTTAATTTTATTCTGTTAATAATATTCGTTCAAACTGACTTATTTTTATTCTGACAATACTATATATGCTAATATACTTTTATTCTGGTCATAAAATTTATTCTGGTCAATTTTTATTCTTTTAACGATATTTATCTTTGAATGGATTCAGATATATGGTTATTTCTGATAATAATATTTATTCTGATAATAATATTTATTCTGGTAATAATGTGTCTTATGATAGTTTCTGTTTTGACGAGATCTTTTATAATTTTAATTATCATTTACCCATGAAATTATACATTCGTACTAAGTTACATGATTTATGGTACCATTTACCACATCAAATTATAAATCTGCCTATTCTCATGAATTTAAGTACCATTTACCAGAAATCTGGACGAGAATCATTTTAAAAAAATATGTTATATTATATTTATTTCTTCCTTGATAAAGTTATGGGTGAAATTATCGTTGTCAATTTTTTGTTTGTTTGTGTGTAGATGAGATGGTTTATTTTTTGAATATTGTTTACCGTATCTATTTAGTGAAATTAGTTGGTAGTCTGTTTTAATTTGGGCAATATACCCAACTATTTGAGATATGTTTTTGATAATCTGAAATTTGTTGGGTAATACACCCGACAAATGGATGAAATTGTCTGTCATTCTGATTTAATTTTGGTTAATATACCCAGCATTTTGATGAAATGTTTTGATAATCTAAAATATTATTAATAACGTTAAAATCAATGATATAAGTACTGAACATAATTTTTTTTATGAAATTGACTAATAATCTGAAAAGCATGGGTAATATACTCATCAATTTGATGACATTGTTTGATAATCTTAAAAGGTATGGTTAATATATTTTCAGTTTGATGACAGTGTTTGATAATCCGAAAATGTATGGGTAAAATGCCCTTCAATTTGATAAAATTGACTAATAACCGGAAAAAGTATGGGTAATATACCCATCAATTTATTAAAATTGTTTGATAATCTGATTTAATTTGGGTAATAAACCTATCAATTTAATGTAATTGTTTGATAATCTGAAAAAGGACGGGTAACTTACGCATCAATTTGCCGAAATCTAACTGATGAGCATTAAATAAGATTCTGTCATAATATATTTTTTTGTTTTTCAACAAAATCAATTTTGAAATTATTATGTAATTTTTCATTTTCTGTTTTTTGATGAGATTTTTATTATTTCGAGTATTATGTTAAGCCATGAATTATAAAATCTAACTAATTGTCTTATTTTGAGCATGATTTTAGCCAATCAATTAGAAAATCCGTCTGATATTCGTTATTTTAAGAATACTTTAACTGAAATCAGGACGAGAATGATTACAAAATAAGTTTTTGTTATAATATATTTTATTTCCCCTGATTATGGAGGATTTAAAATATATCAATAACGTGAAGATCAATGATCGTACATACATATTCAAATTTAAAATTTATCTTCGTATAGCAAGAAAACGTCCGGTTTGGTCCGTAAGTTTGAAATGTATCCTTGATATAGCGGATTATAACCTCGCAAATAGACCGGATAACTAGGTTCTTGTACAATCAAATATCCAGGAGGTAATTGAGACGTAAATGTATATAAAATATATCCTTGCTGTTCCTGGTTGGATTTTTCAAGATCTATTTTATAGGTGCCATCAATTGTATCACATGCAAGATTGACTGCAACTGTTGATGTTTTATTAACAATTGATGATGAAATTTGACGACCGCTGCCGTATGAATCATATTTATGTTTGAGAATAGCTACTGGTGGGGCTATTTTTCTCCGTGATTCAAGTAATTTGAGAAAATATACATCGATGAGATCGCATACGGATTTTTATAGTTCGTCGTTATTAAATCCTGGTATTAAATATTGTAGCAGATCTGCTTCAGTTATTTTGTAGTAATTGAGAAATATTTTTTTTAGTGTGGAATTAAATTCTTTATCTCCTATGGTTCGTCCACTTATTTTTTCATCATACATTACTTCCTCAACTATAATGCAGATGACATCTGATGCAACGTAAATTGAATGTTGACTTGTTTCGATGATTTGTTGTTTTTCATCATCATTTTAGTATTGTGTGATACTGGAAAATAAATTTCGTAGATCACCAAGCACACCCGTGTGTTCAGCTTTAATGTCGTTAGAAAATCTTCTGACAAGTGTGTCTGCATTGATTATTGGAAGATAAGTTTTGGTATCACAATCAAAATCATATACTGTTCTTTTTAATTTAGGAAGTTTTTACGATCAGATGTAGTAAAATAGAATCAGTAAGAGAAGGACCTTATCTATTTTCCAATAATATTCCATGAATATCTTTTTCGATATTCTGAAAGATTGATAAATATTTGTTTTGTCCGTGAAGAAATCATCCAACTTTTATTCTGTTGATCCTTGACGAACAGGTGGTATGTCCAGCAATCATAACACACTTCGGAATAATGAATGATAAATATATGCAGCGTAATCGTACGAAAATATTTATATCGCAGCTGATAATGTTGATTTGTGAACAGTAATATCAATTTTGTATTCTTTTTCTAACATAGATTTAAGTTTGCTCTGAAATTCTTCGTTGATTTGTTCGATTTGCTAATCACCTGTAGGAATATCAACAACCTGCTAATCGGGGGTTCCATCTGGTTAATTTTTATTTGCAAATACCAGTGAATTATTTGCTTGCAACCCACAGAATGACATTGATCTAATATTCGACCAGATTTGATATAAACGTAATTGTGTTAGCCAATTTCTTTTGAAGAAATTGCAGTTGGAATGTTGACGTTGAATTCAGGCCTGGTTGAGATTGCCGATAACATCGTTGTTTTTCACGGAGTTGTATTTACGACAATCTGCTCTAGTGATCGGTGTTGACATTAGTTATAACCCCTGATTTTAAATCAAGATTTAAAGTCACGATTTTCTCAACCAGACATAGATTCTGTCGCAGTTATGGCCTCGTTATAAATCTTAGTCATTTCTGTGAACTCATAATCTAATATTATTTCATCACTAAAACCTGGTGATTTTTAAGAAGATAATTTGGAGCATTCTTATGTCGCTGCATGCAACTTTGTTGTATACTCGTGTAGTTTTGTATTTGTACACAAATATATTTTTGCGATGTTTTTATGAACACCAGCAATTTTATTACTGCTGGTGATGTCATTGTTATTATTGATAGCAAAACACCTGTTCCAGCGATAACAGCAGACGCCGAGTACACAATTATGTCAACGACAACTACATGTCTTCGATAGTTTTTACTTTTACTGTATACTCGTCAACAATATATTTGAGATTTGGTTGCCATTCGCGTGCTTAATTTTATGAAGAACGTTGAAAGTCAGTTGGGGAGTTCGTTATCTTTTAAGTAGGTTGTTGTTGTTGTTGTTGTTATTGTTGTTGGGTTTGACACCATTTTGCAGCACACGATAGGCTATACATGGAAGCCAGTATTAATGA
The DNA here is from genome assembly GCA_028554795.2 of Sinohyriopsis cumingii. Lineage (NCBI taxonomy): Eukaryota > Metazoa > Mollusca > Bivalvia > Unionida > Unionidae > Sinohyriopsis > Sinohyriopsis cumingii. The sequence goes on from CM068835.1 coordinate 63,082,408, forward strand.
TGGAGGAAGAACCCGGGAAAACCCGGAAAAGTACCACCGACCCTCGAGAAGCTACTGGCAAGCTTTCTCACATACACACATTGGCCAAATCCGAGACTCGAACCTACGCAGACAGAAGTGAGATGGCAGTGATCCGTAACGGAGAGCGCTTTAGACCACTCGGCCACTCGTGGCCACCAAGTAGTTGCAGTTTAGCGACTAATTATAGACACCAATAATACAACGCGGTGATGTTTTCTTCTTCAGGCTCCACCACGAATATTGTCAAGTCGTTTTGATCCAACATAACTAACACCCGGGGACGTGGTTTTAAGAGTTACGATTGCGTCTGAGTAACATTTGCTATCTTTCTTGTATGAGCTATTTTCTCCTTGAGAATTTTTGTTTTCTTAATGTGACCGTTTGGTTCTTCTTTGGATTTTTTCGTGAGAGTATTTTTCTTTTAAGTACTGCTTGCTCATTAGGATGTAATTTCAAGAGGAACAAATGACAGCCCCCATAAAAGGATTTTGTCCCATATGCTTCAGGATAGCATGTTGTTAGATCTGTTTGTCGATTCTCGGATATAGCCATCTGCGACAAAGCCAATATATGTTGTTTGTAAAGAAGCGTTGGTTTTAGTAGGGATGTGAATGATGCCGTGAAGTAATTGACGTGCTATGATTAAAAGGCATTGTTCGAATTCTTTGATGCAGGCTTCCAAAACACGGGCACGCCTATTTGCATTTTTCTGAAGACTGAAGCCGTACAGGGCAAGAATCAGTTTGGCTGGAAGATCAGATGGTGAGGAAGTAATGTTGACAACTGTTGAAGAGAAACGATGTGTCATATATTTTTATAATTTGTATACGTCTTTTAAATGATGGGTTTTCCTTCTAGGCGATGGTGGTGAAATAGATGATAGAAAACCTCATATTATTGGGAGTGGTGGGTTTAAACCCACGAGTAAAATAGACATTTGGTGTTTGGCATCGTCATATTACACTTGTGATTTATGCCTGGGAATTTTAAAGGAGACCACGGAAAGACAAGTGAGACTGATGTACGATGCGCATTACTTTCTTGAAGCCAATTCCGGGTAATGTAATGACACCGGCATCATAATGGTGCCCTTTGCCAGTAAACCAAATTTTAATGTCTTCTTCGCCTTCTCTCAACATTTATTCGAAGACAACCAAATGTGTTTGACTCGTTTCAGTCATGATCCTGATGTCTTCGCGAGAAATGCCTTAGGCAAAGACGATGCATTCTGTTTGATTTTCTTTAAGTAGCATGCATGCCGATTACGATTCCTTGTAACACTATATGATTCATTGGGGTACACGATCTATCAAATATTCTGTTTATGTTTATGAGACGTTTGACAAATTAACTTGTGCCTGAACCGTTCAATACAGTAATCAGCATGTTAAAAATGATGGCAAAGATATAGTTACTCTCAACTTTGACGATCTAACTTGTCACCAATAACTTTGAAAGTAGTGGTGAAGTAGGAAGATGCAGACATAGCGGGAGTGTTCATAATAACGTAGACGATAGGATAAATATTCTGCTTCCAGGACACGTTAACTAAGTTTTCGAACAAATTGTCAAAATATTTACAATCTAAAAATTTCATAAATACAAATAGCTATGTGCATAAATACATTACAAAGGACAATTACCAGATTACCAATTACCACTAAGTCAATGTACAACTCACCCAAGAGAAGTGTAGTCCAGAATTTGTAGGGACGCTCTCAAATCCTAATTGAGTCTCCACACCGCCACGCACTGTCTCTAACGTTCCCTCGGGTATGTCGACCTTTTCGATGGGAACGAAGATATTGTATAGAATATGGTTTTCTTCTGTGTCGAGTTCATACATTATCACTTATTCTAACACGGCATGAGATTAAATATAATGTTGACTATAAGCACTTGGATCAAGGGCACACATGTTTGGCATAAGGAGCTAATTCTTGCTTCCAAACGTGACTTCCTAAATGCATCTAGTCACGTTCTAGTCAGCAAGTTACGCATACAAATTCGAAAGCATCAAAAGTCGATAAAACAATCTTCTCTTTCGGGAGATATTTATGAATGGCTGGTCATTATAAATGTTCAAAATAATTAAAGCTTATATTGCCTGCGGGTACCACATTGAGACCACATTTTAAAATGTCTGTACCGTAAAGTATGCAAGTGTTCTTTAATAGAGAGACTAACTTCTGGACAGTGTCGACGACAAGAATGTCTATTACACCTGTAATGTAAATTGTCTAAACATATATACCCGGCTGAACGTTTTCTTGAGCAAGGCATGTGTCATTTCTTTGGTTAGCTGGACTTGTGAATATAATAACAAATACAAGTAGAAATGGATGTTTATAAAACCCAATATGTGGATATATCTAAATAATACTTCGTTCTTGTTGCCTCCCTATATGTTAGACTTTTAAACTGGCCTAGCGTTTTATACTGAGCGTAGTGCCCTTGTATCAGTGATACAAGTTCAAAGTTAAATGTCATAGGTAAACAAATGCATGCATTGCACGTTGTCTTGAAACGCAGAGATGATTGATAATACAAAAATTAGAAAAATTGTCTAAGTGTGTATTCTTGCGGAAAAGATATTTGGCCAGTAGGGCATTAGTTACTTTGAAATACTCGACATGCCGTATATATTTACTTATATAATAAGCCCAGCGGCATACTGCACTGTTTCATAGTTGAAAATGCATACTGCGCAAGCAGATCTGTCTGTGCAGCTTGTTAGGCGTAATCAGTAAAACAAAATATATACAGCCAATCTGAATAGCACATTATGCTACAGCATATTGGGAGAGTTGTTGTTTGTAGCTTGACACAACTTATAAGCGAGTGTACAAAGTAACAATGAGTTCAGTATATGTCTGTACATATTTCCATCTTTACAGCCGTACATACAGTAGACAAATCAAACTTGATGGAAACTCCATGTTTCGATGGTTGACGTTAATTCATCCAAGCTGTTGCCTTCACAGACCGGGCATAGTAGTTATCATGGCTGAACATATTGTGGCTCGTAGTAGACAGATTACATTGTATTACCTTTTAGTTGCAGCAATATAACACTGTACCAGCAGATCACATGGACAATTCAAGCCCAGCCTCTGTTTTGTAGGTCCACACTAAATATAATAATAAGAAGTTGACCTAAATCCATATTGACTAACTTGACCACTTGATTGTATCATGTGTACACTTAAGTAAAGAAAAAGGCATTAAAGAAAGTATAGTATGACTCAGATTAATTAGTCTTGAGTCTGTGTAACGGTGTTCAGATGGGCAGCCAGCAATGTGAGAAACTTTTGAAAATATGGCCTCTGGTACTGGGGTTATAAGACCCAAAAACACGCTAAACTTCACAACTTGTTCATGTGGAAAGATAATTCATGTCAGGTTCTATGTATTAGATTGTAGGGCAAGAAAGATGTCATATACTTCCTCTCATGCGGATACTGGTACACAGTGTTACGATGCAAATGTTGATAACAGTTGTTGAATATAATTGTTCTCTCATGATGTAGCTACCATTCAGAGAATTATTTTGTTGGTGATCATAAATGTGACTGACATAAAACAGTTAGATACCAATGAGGATATCCTTGATTTGATTATATAATATTTAAAACATTAGGGAAGGAAAAGATGAGGAAATTTATCTCCAGCAACTGTAACATTATCATTAAAGGGATAAAATCTTGAGTGGCACATTACAAGATGAAATAATTATCAAAATAAAACGCGAATCTTGTTCGATGCATATTGTGCAAAATGACAGAAATCATTGTAAATCCCAGTATGTGGGATACCATAAGGATGGAAATTAGCAATTCAGGCCATCAGATATAACACATTCAAAGACTGTTAATTAATGGCTTCAGTCCTCTTGAATGAGATTTAGACAAGCTCTTCGAACGAACTTCCATTGCTCTAAACCATTAACTTTGATGACAGTGGCTTTCCAGCTTCTTTTGTTTGCACACATGTTTGCAATTACGTTTGTTTAATTACAAAGGACATGCTATGTACAAGAGGTTGATCAACAGGGATGTATGTTTTAGCTAAGGATTTTTTTATTTACACCACGTCATGGACAGGATAATCACAAAACTGAACACCTTGTATTTTCTGCATTATAATAATAATAATAATAATAATAATAATAATACAAATTATTATTGTTATTGCTATTGTAACTGATTAGATTCGTCCAAGCATTTAAGAGAAAAAGACCTAGACACGTGATAGCGTTAGGGAACTTATTATTCTAATTTTCTATATTGCTGAATTTCCTTGTCTTTAAAATCCCTACCGGGAATTTATCGTTGTATAATAAGTTTCAGAAACCGTAGGTCATAATTTTAAGGATCATAGAAACTGCATGTTCATAATCTGATAACTTTTCATTCAAATTTAAATCATCAATCCATTAATATGCCCTTCAGAAAAAGATATGGGCATCGATCAACGCTTAGAAATTACATTGCTCAGCCATTAATTTTACAACTGCGTTGCACTTTCAAAAACAGAACAATACTCTCTTGGAAGCTTCATTTTTTCTTCTATTGATTCACAGCATTTCAGTGAGTTGGACAAAAATATTTGATTCACGAAATTTAGTTGAAATGGTACAACCTATAACAGTGGGAAATAATAATTCACATAACAATGTCCATAAAATCATGCATATATGTTCTGTCAGACAAAGAAGAGGTGCTGGTTTTATTCCTATGGATTGGGTTGAAATAAATAAAGATGTCACTAGAAAAATACATATTATTGATTTGTCAAAATAATATATGTCCACAGGGTGTCAAAACTGGTTAAGAATGTATATCGAAGGTGGAATAATCTTTTAAATCTTCGTCAAAAGTTGAATATTTCAAGGACGTCATGAAAGTAATGAAAGTCATTTCAATATCAACTTGTAATGATGACACCTGAGTTAGGGTAAACCTTGTTTTCATATGAAAATATTTAACTTTGATATTTTACCTTATCAGAATTAAGCAAAACGTTCAAAATTGAATGTATTCGTGCAAGAAAAAAACAACAATAAATGGTTTAAGAACAGAATGAGCTCTTGATGAAAGCGTTCCATATGGATATAAATCTTGTCTTTTATCAACACACCATTACCATTACATGTAACGACCGTATGGTCACAAACTTAATATAACAGTCGAAAAATTAAGAACTTTGCACCGTGACTGAACAGTTCAATGACATATTATTATCACGTAACATATCTAGATACAATAAAATGCACGTTTGCATACTTCTGTCAGGAACACAATATGTGTGAGTGACTCAGAAATAGGAATCAAACTGAACATATATTTTCTTATATATTCCATATTTTGCGACTGGACCCTATGTGAAAACATACATTATTGATTTACGACGAACTAAATATATCCCAACGACAATTCGCAAACAATAGCCAATCCTCATAATGCTTCTCTAAATTTCAATATATTATCCGTCATTGAGAATATATTCCGTATGCGCCATTTCAAGTCTTAATATTTCACAAAAAACATGCATTTTCCGATGAATAAATCATTTTCATGTATGTATGTATGTATGTATGTATGTATGTATCTATGTATGTATCTATGTATGCATGCATGCATGTATGTACGTACGTACGTATGTACGTATGTATGCATGCATGTCTGTCTGTCTGTCTGTCTGTATGTTTGTAATGTATGTCTGTCTGTATGTATGTCTGTATGTGTACATGTGTGTGTTTATGCGTGTGTGTATGTGTGTGTATGTATGTGTATGTGTGTATGTGTATGTGTATGTGTGTATGTGTGTGTATGTTGTGTGTATGTGTGTGCATGTGTGTATGTATATGTCTGCGTTTTTATGTATGCATATCTATATATCTATATATTTCTATCTATCTATTTATCTATGTATGTATCTATGTATCTATGTATATATATAGGTATATATGTATGTATATATATATATTTGTATCTATCGATGTATCTATATATGCATCTATCTATGTATTCATCTATGTATTTATATATTTATCGATCGTTGGTTGGTTGGTTAGTTGGTTCGTTCGTTGATTCTTTGTTTGGTTGATGGTTGGGTCGTTGGTTGGTTGGTTGGCTGGTTGGTTGGTTGGTTGGTTGGTTGTTTGGTTCATTCGTTCGTTCGTTCGTTCGTTCCTTCGTTAGTTCGTTTGGTCGTTAGTTCGTTCGTTCGTAAGCGTATCATACAATTATATCCTGGATCTTATAAAGTAACTAAATCAAGAAGAATATATTGTTTTAGTAAAGATGTGCCCCATTAAACTGGGTCATTTTGCATGACTACTTTTGTTTTCTAAAGTAACTAGGTATTTTTTAATAATATAATAACAATATCGTGAATATTCCACTATCGTACCATTTCTTAGAGAAGACATTCATTTCGCATTGTTCCTAGGTTAAGAAAATATTCTACTTGTAGTCATAAATCTTGGATCTGGAAGAAAATGCAGCTTCATACAATTCATCGAAAACGTTCCCATGCCTCTATTGCTGGGCAACGATTGAAGTATTGTGAAAGCCTTATTATTTTTATATTCAATATTGCTTAATCTCAAATGCCGCCTTCATTTGCAAAAAGTCCTATATTACAGATCATCTACATATTGCTGAATCGTGAAAATTAATCATCCAAAACAGCTTTGCGTCAAATTAAAAGTAGTTAAAATGGGAATTTCATCAAGTTACTATTCATGTCGCCTCTTCACAGTTACGAATTAATGCGATGTAAATCGGTGACTTATGTGATTTAACCGATTTCATTCGAAATCTGGAAACATGATTTGATCCCTTCACCTGTGTAAGGATGCAAATTTATGTCGATCTGTGAAGAACACATGAACTTGGGGACAGGAAACAATTAATTAGACTTATGCTTGTTAAATTGATATAATGTAATGATGTATAATGTCTGTGTCGGGAGTGAAAGTGATTCTTAATTAAGCCTTCGTTTACTAAACCGTTAGACGGCTATAAAAGGGAATGTTAACTTCGATTTTATATCGGAACTGTCAGAAACTTAGTTTTTCCAGATTTGTTGTTTGGAATTATATAAGTCATGCTGACCGCAATTTCTGCGGATAATTTTAAAAGGCGGCAAATATATTTAATCCTGATTGATTACGCTAAATAAGGGGTTAAATTCCCCTCATCGAAAAGTTCTAGTAAGTCTGCAATTTTTCTGCAAGAGCGAAAACATAAGGAACTCAAAGACTGAATTTAAAATAAATTATTTCGTAATACATTGGTCAAATGGACTGGATGACTGGAAAGTTAACGGACACAATTTGGTGGTAGTTGCGAACATAGCTTGAAAACACAATGTATTTGCGTCACTTTTATGTAATTCGTTCATACCAATGTAATGATATGCTTGAATTTAATTTTCTATATTTGCATGAATTTATTTATTTCAATTTGTATATCAATAGTCTCTATATAAGTGTAACTGTGTTGAGTTCATGTATTTGAGTTCGTACAATGATCTTTATATAAGTTGAATTTTGTCGTCTTGATTATTATAGGAATCTAAGAATTTTATGCATTATTTTAGTTGATATGAGTTGAGAGATTCCATTTGAAATTAAAGATCTTAAATGATTTAATGTATGTTAAAGACTTGAATGTGTGTAATCGCTGAAAATAACGTAGTTATCGTTAAATGAATTTCATTCAATCATTTATGTAATTGAGACGAAAATAGAACTGTTATATCTCGTGTAATGTTAATGGAATCAGTGATGAAATAGCTATTAGGAAGTACATTAACCTTGTAAAACTAGTTTTGTTTATGGTCTGCCATGTTTAGCTTGACCAGATAGTCTTTGGACTGTGTGAATTCCGATAGAACGATATCTGACATAACGAGAGGTGAATAATGATTCGTTTCCATTGGGACAACTGATAGAAGATGTAGGCTGCTTCTCTGTTTATTTTGAATGGGTAAGTATCTCCACGGGCGTATCCACGGACGTATCCACGAACATATCCACTAAAGTATCCATGTGCCTACTTATCCAAATATCAATGTATCTACGTACTTACCTATCCACCTACCCAAAACAAAGTTTGAGGGTCGAATCGAGGCCAGACAGTAGGTAGGGCGGACAAGAGAAAAAGCGAAAGGACCTACACGAACCGGAATGGAATAAGCATATTATGAAGTTGTACAAGGCAATGACTTCGATCGTTGACTCGATTATATGATGAACTAATTCTATCATTGAAAACAGATCGGCTATTTATATAAATATATTTGTGTCTAAAATTCGGTGAAAGATTTATTTCAGATAGAAGTGAATCTTCATAATGTACTGTATTTTCCCAGTTGTTTATGTAATTGATTAAATTTTGGTTTTCCCATGTACGGGGGCTTGTGTCATTCTGTTCGATGTATCTGCTCAGACCTCTATTTATTCCATTTATAATTTCACTCTTTATTGTAATATTTACTCGATCCGGGCAATAATACAGAGAGCGATCACCCTCGAGATAACGATAGCCAAAAAAAAGCGAAAACCTTGTAAGAAGACACAACCTCACAACACCAACTTCAGTAGCGACAATTACAAAGTGGGCGCTTTTCCCGGAGATCACAACATTTTACACGAGTAAAGAGTTTGAACAAATATAGAATATAATAGGTATATAAAGTGTAATAATTTCAATAGTACGTATCAATAAATAGTGATCAGAGTGAATCGACTCATTGTCTGCTTATTTGCTTTTATATTAGGTGCATGTCATTTACTTTGCATTTCTTTTCATGTCGTATGAAAATATTGTAAGAGATTGAGCGAAATTCCTTGCATATTATAAATTTGTCAAATAAAGTGAAGAATTACCTTTGCATTTTCTTGAGGGATGATATATTCAGGTCAACACCGCAGTAGGAATTATGCCTTGAGTGTAGAAGCGTTACGCTAAAATTAGTGAGACATTCCAGCTGTGTATTGCCCGTTTATTAATTGTTGGTGCGAGGGATAGTTTGGTTTAATTGAGTACGCTATACTAGAAACAGGATAATAACGTGTTGGGCTATTTTCGAGTATGGCAGTACAACTTTAGTGTAGTCAAAGGACATGATACTTGTGTCACCTTACAAGTAGAACCGGATAGCGGCAGACAGGAAATCAATTAGATAAATTAAGTCGGCTGGTAAGGAGAATTGTATTGGAAGGGTCCCAGTTAGCTGAATTTGTTGAATGTAGTTATTGAGAACACAACGAGCAACTAGCCGCGGAACGAGAGAAATACAGACGAGTAGCTGAACGAGAGAAAGACAGACAGGTAGCTGAGCGTAACCGAGAGCTCGAACTAGCCAGACTACAGGCCAAATATAAATTTAGGATCGCGAAGATATGGTAGCCATGGATAGGCTGAGGATCGAAGCAGAGTCCAGAAGAGATGAATACCTGAATGAACGTTCGGGACCCACGAGTAGGCGATCTGATGACAGATGACCAACAAAGTTCACCATGTCAATGTTCAACGACAATGTATATTATTGACAACTTTTTGACGCAGTTCGAAAAGAAGGCACTGGTTCGTCAGCTATCCAATGACCAGTTAGTTATCATGACAAGAGCCCGAGGAAGTGTGAACAACACAGCATTATATTGTTGGTGGAAGAGGTTTCTACATTCATTCAGGAGGATCTCCGCTACACAAGGGGACGTCAAGTTAAATATTACAATAAGAGGTCGAAGGAACGTCACTTCGAGGTGGGTGAAAAGGTGTTGTGTTTGCTGTTGTTATAACACAACAAACTTCAAGACTCATGGAGGGGACCATTCGTAGATATGGAGAGAAAGGGTGGGCAGAACGTCCGTATCCGGGTAGGAGACAAGAAGCTGTACTATGTAAATCTCCTGAAATGTTACCGTAAAAGAGCGACACCCACAGAGTTCCTGGCTGCTACATTTGTGACTGAAGAACCCGACAACGGACGAGATGCAGAGCTACTCCCTAGTTCTCCTTTGACAAGGGAGAAACCTACGTCGACGTTGTCCTTGACGGGTCGTTAACGTAAGAGAAACGCAAGATAGCGATAACCTTGTAAGAAGGTACAACCTCACAACACCACCACCATTAGCAACCTCTACTACCTGTATAAACATAAGAAGCCAACACTACGCTATATTGCGTACGGTAGTTGATCCTTATGTGATACGCTATACTCCTCAATTTGATAAAACACGTTACTCGGCCTAGAATTTACTAGCATCGGTATTTTTAATGCCATAAAAGACGTACATGAGTTTTTATAAGTCCATATGAAACAGAAATCGGCAAAAGTTTGGACAATCTTTAGCTAAAATTCGCTCTTCAATATATCTCAGCACCCCATCTGATCATCGATATGTAAATCAGTCTTTTCATTATCTACATACGCATTTTCCTCTACGATCTGATTAAAAACGAGCAACTGCCCCTCGTTCCCACTCGAATCAATTTATAAGCAACGTGCGAATGATTTTGTTATTCAAATATTTACTAACGGAACATTTTGAACACGTATCATTACTATTGGAGCAATCCGGAAAACGAAATGAATTATGAACGATTTTTTTTAACTAAAATAAGGTTTATCACATCTTAATTCTAAAATGTTTAGTTCAACAACGGTTAAAGCTAACATCTTGAATATTTTAAATAAAGGCTTATGTCAAATACATTCCTTTCAACAAATTTGGTAGAGTAGAAGAATGATTAATTTTATGAAAAAATTGCCTGCACAACACATCGACATGGATCGTTCAGAAATTAGCCAACACGCCATCACAATCTCAAAAATAGAGATAAGGGTCACCCACCAGCAATGATCTTTGGACAGGGAAGAACTTGCTCATTGACCAATGACATATTGATTATAATTTCATTACCGGGTTGAAGGTTCACAGAGAGGTAAATCATTAAAACGTAGCAATCTTTGTTTCCGGGAGAGATGTTCATTATCACGCTAAGCTCGACAAAAATAAGTACAATAATACTAGATACCGATATAATATGTACTGGCAGAATAACAAATGATACAAATAAGACATTGTTCAAGAGGGCATGATACTTAAATAAAGGCTTGCTTTAGGACAACGGTTGTGACTATTTGAATCAAACCAAAACGTCAAATATAATTGTACATCTCGGAGAAAAATATAATGCTAAACAGAGTTAAATGAAATAAAATCACGTACAGTAATTGTGTATTCTTATTGTGTTGGGGTGAGTTTTGATGAAACTAAAGTTTATTTTAGTATTGCTACTTGATGTGAACTGCGCATTCAATCACCATGAACAGCATTAAGTTTTAAATGTGTGATAATACTACTACTATCACTACTACTAACAGTAATGCCGCCACAAGATGTACATTTCTATAATCTACATGAAAAAGAGAAGTCAGTTCAACATTTTAATTTTTCTTTAATTCTGTTCTCTGGTGGAAGTTATTTATGTGGTTTAAATGAAAGAAAGAGCATATCCCAGCTACAAACTATAACCAATTATGCAAACCAAACGGGTCGTGTAAGGCATTTTAATGACGAGCATGACAGGTCACTGTAAGAATGTGGGGATTCCGCTCGCTGAAGAGGTAGAATGTTAAGTTTACTCCTGGTCGTGATTGAACAATAACCGTTCTAATCTGATTTACCCGGTAATTAAAATTAGGATTAGCCATTGCCAGATGTGTGTCAGCCACATGATTTTCTTAACAATAGCGCCTTTGATAAATATGTTTAATTAAACCTGGACCGTTGCAACAATGACTACTTCAACAATGAATCAAAATAAAACATTTCTGCCAATGCAGCTAAAGAACATCTTGCATTAAAATTGCCTGACATGAATACATATGAGGATACATTAAGCGCATTATGCATAATTGCCGGAATATGTGCAGAATTAGCATATAATTTATTTCCTCTCAAGAAAGGGAAAGACATATATCCATTAATTATCAGCCGTACTTATAAAGTTAACTAGATTATATATAACATTGCATTTTGCATAATGGCTATTACAATTGATATACATTTATGATATGAAATTAAAATATGTTCCATGAACGATTTGATGTTCTAAGGAAGCTAAAAACTTCTAAATATAAAAATGGAAATATCATTAATATCCCCACAATTTAAACTTTCCAGATGAAAACACATTCGGTTTACATTGTCAGAAGGTGCAGAGAAAAAGCTGTTCTGGGTATAAAAACGTGGCTATGGACGATTCGATTGCGCTATTATATTCATTGTAGCCTATATGTCTATGTTACTAGTGAATACTCGATAGAGCATTGGAATTTTATTGTTCTGATATTCTTTATTTCAGATGATCTTTGACTCCAAAATCCATTCTTTTCAACCTATATTCTCTTGATTGAACGAGTTATGCCGTTTGTATCTTTGAATCATCAGCTTCAAAAAATGCGGGTTCGCATGAGTTGCATGTACCTAATCGAATCACGTTCCATTCAGATATACCCATCAAAACCAACGGCAGCAATCATTCGTTAGAATATACATTGCTCAGCCACTATTTTCACAACTGCGTTGAACTTACACATAGAGGTCAATACCCTCAACGTAGCATAGTTATTTTGATTTATTAGTTGTCCGCATTGAGCAAAGTGAGACAAAACATATTTCAGTCAGTAAATTTTGTTGAAATTGTAGAACAGATAACCACCGTGTGCAAGAATAATTCACATAACAATGTCTATAACATCATCCATATTTATATGACGGACAAGGAAGATATGTTGGTTTTTTTCACTAGTATGGGTTTGGAATGAATGAAGAGGTCACACTAATCTTACATATCATTGATTGGTCACATGATTATATATGCCAAAAATATTTTATCATGGATATCAAAGGTGGAATAGTCTTTTAAATGTATGCATGGAAGAGCTGAATATTTGGAAGAAGTCATGAAAGCCATTGCAATATCAACTTGTGATGAAACGACGTAAGGAAGTTCTTTCATGCATATGAAAATATATAGCTTTGAGGTATGGGCGTGTTACCTAATCAGAAGAATATAAAAGCTTTAGAAATTCAATGCATTTACACAGTTAATACATTATGGTCTTAAACTAAATAACAGGAAAGAGATATTGAAAACTGAAAGGCTTTGAAATGCTAAGTTAATATTTTGTCTCTAAAATATAAAGTGATAATTTACGATGCACAAACAATATTTTGAAATAAATCCCAAATAATCTTAAACGGTCCTTCTCAAGTTCATATGTAAAGAGTTCCAAACGAACTCAAGTTGTTATCATACTGAATTGCAATTTTGTTGTTTGTGTTGCTATTGTTCTTGTTGTTGCTGTTGTTGTGGGTTTTAGGGTCATTTTCCAGCACATGATATATTAGACATGGTGGAGGCGGAGCCTGGGAAAACCATTCTCAATGTCTGATGACCCGATAAACTGGAATGTAGCATAGTATTAAATATATTACTGCATCACAAGGCAATGATAAAATCAAAAATGTCCTTGACTTAATTCAAGATAATCCAAACGTAATCATCTTGTCCCAAAGTACTGAACACTTTGTAATTCTAGTGAAAAGGTTAAATAAATCCTCCCAAATCTTAACGCAGCCATTAATAAAGCTCACTCCTACACATTTTAAAATGACAATTAGCAATTGCGTTTGCTTCTCTCTTACATACAAAACCTAAGGTAAACTACGATGACACGGGTAAGGGTCAAAAGTGATTCCTAGAACATTTACAGTTGTCAGCAAGAGCAATAATTTCCACGAGAGAAAATTACGTCCAAGTCAGATACAAGTAAACATGTTTTGTTTCAAGCAATGACGATACTAAAAGAGATAAATAAATATTAGCTATGTAATATAGTGTTTACAAATTAGCATTAGGTTTGTCAAGTAGGCTATAAACTATATTACCTAGGTCAGTCACACAATACTAATCTGCATAAGAAATAATCATTGAGAAAAGCCAACACAGAATACAAGAAAAGGTAAGATCTCTAAACTTTAGCTATGTTTTAGATATTTTCTCAAATATACATATGATTACAATTTCAATGGCGCAATCTCTGTTTCGATATTGTTAGCAAAAGTAAGGCTGTGTGATCATTAAAACAAATCAAAGAAGGAGCTGCAGAAATACACTCTTGTAAGTGTTGAAAAGGAAATATCACAGGTAAATATTATTTTAGAAATATTGAATAGTTTAATTGGTGCTTTATGTTTAAGAAAACATAACGCACCGGGTTATCGACACCATTTTTGCTCTTCTTGGATCAAGTTTACACCAATCTCTATATCACTTGCATCAGCATATATTTTAAAAGATTGTTATTTGGAGCTCAATACACAACTGCACTACTAAATATGGCTTTGAATTAACAAAATATTGTCAGTTGTTAGATGAAGGAAACTTTGTTTCCATGCTTTGCAAATTCGTCAGGGGTCCGCATATATGGAAACGGTGAAGAACTAATTTTTTCCAATAGCAACGAAATATATCCAACACTGTCTTTTACTGATTTTACTGATAGGTACAGGGAATTCAAAGGTGGTCAAGGCCATATATTCTGTAACTTTACACTTTTCCACATTCTGTCCTGAATTTGATTAAAAACATTACATTCATTGTCCAATTTGCATCACTGATTGGATCAAGAAATTCCCGAATTGTTTCCAAGTGACTTAGTATGTCTCATTGTAAAACAAAAAACTTCATTCATGGAAGAGTCACATTTATCGATCTCTTATGTTATCATGTACACTAATCGAATAAAATTTGAAGGTGTACCTTTATAACCGAATGAAATCAGTTTATATTGGTAATCAAATCCATGGATTTATGAATGCTAACATGCTGTTTGCCCTTTCCGTGAGTGAAATTTGATATAATCATTTCAATAGGTCAAAGTTGGTGACATATATATGGTATGTTCAATATTTTAAAGTGAAGACATCGATTCTTCGCATTAGAAATGTATCTGTTTTGTTATCAATGTTTACGTATCAATGGTCTTTACTCATGGGAACTATATTCTTTCGGCATTATAATACATTGCCAACAAAATTTACTTTTAGTTGGGTCTGTGGAAACATTCTTCAGTAAATACTAAAAGTTTGTTTCAATTATTATAACTTGACACGATTCATCCTGTAGCGATGCTGACGCAGATGTGTCTTATCTACCATTTAGTTATACAAAAGTTGCCACAGTTGGAATTCATTGTTATGCTAGACAAATGCAATTAAATTGACTGAATGATTATCAGAATTATCTCTATCAAAATACCAATATAATTTTTTTATTGCAACAATGTTTCGTGACTCCTACGTGTGTTAATGGTAGTATTTCAGTCCGTTACGTAAACTTCAACTCTATAAGAATCATAGTACTTATCCTGAAGAGATTGTGAGTTATGTGCAAGATATTTAAGAACTATTGCGGCAGATTGAAAACTGTCCGTCACTTATCAATTTCCTTTTTATATGAGTAGAGTGAAAGTTAGACCTTTCTATTTCGCAAGCCTCTGACAACTTCTATTTGAAACCAGAGTTCAAGAAGATTAATTTATAAATATTCAAAACAGATTCAAATAGACCAAGACATAATGATTCTTGAACTGATTCTCTAATAGCAAACAACAGTAAGAAAAAACAACTTCCCTCCCATCCTTTGCTTTTACCAAATCAACATAACCAAATCATATTTTTCACAGTTTGGTGAAATATTCCTATAAGTCCGTTGATTTCATGGAAGATACGCAAAATACGTAAACTGTTGGATGCCTAATTAAAGCATGACTGACTAGAAAAATCAAAACATAAGATTTGACCCTTTTTTGGATGGGAACTATTCTGGAAGGGAAACGATGTAAAAAGAACTGTATCAAAGCTTTTACTATGGCCTTATGCTTTATATTCCTCGAAGGAGATGTCTTTGAACATTACAGTCAACATATACACAAGCACATGCAGATAAGTCTAAGGTATAATCTGATTAACTTTCCACTCCAGTGGACAAGTTTGACATGCTTTTCCATATTCAAAAGCGTCACCATTAACTGTTGACCAATGGAGAACATTTTTATTCCTACCTATGTTTGCCATTATTTTGAAAGCTTTCATTCCTAACCATGCATAACAGGCTAATATTTTTCAAGTTAATATAATATATGTAGTATTGACAACGCAGATTGTTTCCTAACGTCTTTTAAACTGAATTTAATTTCTGTGTAGTTCTTACTGATAAAGATCTGTACAGGTTTGTTTAAATATAACGAAACGAGTTTCTCATCGGCCACACCCTGACAAACTCAAACGTATCCTATTACATAAGAAAACAGTAGATGCCCGATATTATTCACCCAATAGTCACATGTTTGCCCTTTGCCTATTCTATGTTATAGCTTTGTTTATCATCAGTCATCTTTAATAATTTGAATCATTATTTGCATCAGCATTCTACCCAGTTCATTATATTTCAAAGCGTTTGATGTGGCTTGTTTTATACCAAGAATATATTTGCAAAATGATGTATGTACAGCATCAATACGAAATGCTTTGTAGACAGCCCAGAGTTCCGACCCATAATTCAAAATTGGTGCTAAAATAAATACGGGAACGTGAATCAATAGGCATTGCTAGCGGTTAAATTGTGTTACCGATACGCCTTGTTTGATCACGATTGAGCCATACGTTCATATCAGAAACATTTCAAGTCCGTATTTCCAAATCTCTCTGTGTATCGGTGATATAATTTCTATGACTGGATTTCAAACGTGTAATGTTTTTGGGTGGCCTCACCGATAAGCCCATACTAAGGCATGGGTTTCTATTACTATTAGGCTTAGTGATAGTGTTAGTACTTTTTGAACATTCTATCAGGTTACATAACTGGATGACGTGTCTTGCTTGTGCCATTAATACTAAATATCTGCCACCCATTCCCTCCCCATCCCAAACTATAACACAGCAAAATCACATAACGATGTGATGTGTTTGTAATATAACAATATGTATTAGTATGTTTCCTTTTCACCGTTGTATTGATTAGGACCTTGACATAAATAGCCACGGCATGTTGATATAAAGAAAGATAGTATTATTCTTTGATCAGGTCCTTGGTCTTTTGTAGTGCAGGCACTACTCTTCTAACTCTGCTGCGACTATATTACTTGACCTGCACTTGATCCAGCAGATGTCCACCATAGCATCTGCTGCTTTCCATACTGTTTTAGTCTTCCTAAGTTAACCTTCTGTCATTATTCTTCTCTGGCTAACGATAGGTTTAACACTGAAATGACTTGATTTGAATCAAAGTTGTTCGCGCCCATATTCCACAGGCATGGCGACTCCCAAGTTCCGTGTGTATGATCTCACCAAGTCATTTGGTGGCGTAGACCATATCATATAAAATCGGCCCACACACACGTCTATTACCATGTTCGAGAGCGACAAGGAAACAATAATTTGTCTGTAAGGCACCAGATTTCGACCTGAACCTATCTTCAACGCCAAAGAAGAATTAACTGCCAAGTCATGACAAGCTGCATGACTCGCGTTTTCCCAGATTTCGACCTGAACCCCTCATCAACGCCAAAGAAGAATTAACGGCCTCTTCATGACATTCTGCATGACTCGCGTTGTCCCTATTGCCTATTCTGGTAAGCCATAATCGTACATAGAGCCCAGATATGCAGTTGTAATTTTTTCTACCTGATCATGAGTTTGAATATCATGTATTAAGAGCAATTTCAATATCCGAATAAGTAATCAGTGTATTGATTAGCAGCCTTTGGGTCATTGAGAAAATTAACTGTCACAGAATAAGGCAAAGAAATAACTTGGTTTTCTCTTAAAACAATTAGACTATTTCTCGTTGTACATGCGTACAACGTTATATAGGGTGAATATGTTTTTCCAGGTAAGCGACTGTATATCAGGTACCTAGCCACAGATTGCTTGTGTCAGGTATCATGACTAACATGAGGTGCACGGGTATTCTACCCCGACTTGTACTCACTCTCCTATGGATTTAAGTAAGACGAATCACGAAAAACCACACTGGTCACACTGGTCATTTTTGGATCACGTCAAGGAGTAGACACTCTCCTTTATTCTCCAGCCATAGGGGTAAGTGTTAAATTTACATTCTATTTATTTGATAGGCGAAGCTTATTCGGTTTGTACTGTATTATCGCGTAATAATGATTATTACAACGTAGATTTTTAAAAGTAATATCATATATATAGAAATTATGCATAAACTATTATGTCCCATTTGGTTTTATTATAGCTGCGTATGTGAATCTGTAGCTGCGTCTGTGCGTCTGTGTGTCTGTGTTGGCAGTAGCTGTGTCTGTGTTGGAAGCTGTTTCTGTATTGGAAGATGATTCTGACTGTGTTCGTAGCTGACTGTTATAGTAGCTGACTATTATGGTAGCTGACCGTGTCTGTAGCCGTGAATGTATATGAAATGTTATTGTGAATATAACTAGAGCGGTCCGAAGCTATACGAAGCAGTTTAAGGTTTCTTGGAGTCATCTGGAGCTTCCAGAACAACGCTGTCTGTCGTGATAAGATTATTGTGAATCTTAGTCGTGATAAGATTATTGTGAATCTTAGTCGTGATAAGATTATTGTGAATCTTAGTCGTGATAAGATTATTGTGAATCTTAGTCATGATAAGATTATTTTGAATCTTTAGGTGTGTCAAAGATTATTTCAAAGACTATTTTTGAATCTTTATAATTTTGTTATTGTTGAACAACGTACTGTTTAAGGGGTAAGTGCAGCACATGAGGGTTCTTGGACCTGCACTTCATTTCATTCAATATTTGTTTTGTTTATTTTCAATTGTATTTTTACATCATATATTTATCATTATTAA
The DNA here is from genome assembly GCA_028554795.2 of Sinohyriopsis cumingii. Taxonomy (NCBI): domain Eukaryota; kingdom Metazoa; phylum Mollusca; class Bivalvia; order Unionida; family Unionidae; genus Sinohyriopsis; species Sinohyriopsis cumingii. The sequence continues at coordinate 63,101,376 of CM068835.1, forward strand.
CACATTCATAAATTTCCATCTTTCTTACATTGTGTTTGGCTTGTTCATTTCGTCCAAAAACCCACTCGGTTACAATTCTGCGACATTAACCACGATTCATTTTCTTAATTTCATCATGTCGAATTCTTTCATATGTTAATGCTTGTGTTGTTGTGGCTGCTGATATTGATGATGTTGTGGCTATTGTTCATGTTGATATGGGATTTTGTAGTCCTTGATAATGATACACCTATAATTAGGCTGAGGTCCAGGCAGACATATGGAATTCCTTCTTCCTGGGCCTGGTTGATACGTGACAAATATCCTGATGATTTTGGACAGTACACTTCCTCTCTAGGCTCACCGGAACTTTAACACATTCAAGTGTTTAAGAATTTGTACATAAATGAATATAAGTGAATTCACTCTTTATGTTGTTCTAACTACACATAATTATGTATCGTTACTGCATCATACAATAATGCAGTCATAAATAGTTTTTAAAAACATTAGAACATTTCAGTCCTAAACAAGGTCAGACAGAATCAATATAGCACGACCTTTACCAGTTATTGCTAATACTGTATTATTTTCTTTGTTTTCAACCGTTGTTATTTACAGAATATTACCTCAAATATAACCTTCAATAGCAGAAACAGTTTTATATTTTACATACTTAATTTTAAAATCAGAAGACCGTCTTCACCAAAACTTACCTTCATGGCAGTTTTTGACTAGCCAGGTTAGTACTAATTCTATTGGGATCCTCCTCCTTGAGTTATCTCTTCCATCATATATCGTACTTGATCCAAGCATAGCGATAAGGTTTCTCTGTATACGCTCCCTGATATTGGAATGTTTTGTTCTTCTTGCAAGGAAAGACGGGCCGTATTCCACTATTCTTGTCGTAGCAACGATGATACCCGTTTTAAAGAGAAATTACCTTCTTCAGTTATGTGACATTTAACCTCATATGATCCCATATTGACCATTCACCCAATATTTGAGCAATGTTCCATATTACTATGATATTACAAACAGATTTATTCTCAGATACTACATACCTACGATATTACATATCAGCATATAACAGAAGATAAGGATTATGAAATGAAACTTGTTATTCATAAAAAAAATATATTCTATGATTATACAGTTGCAAATGCTTACATTTATGTATTAAAAATACCAGGACAGAAATCTAACCAGAAGGATTCATATATGCTAGCAGTATTACATGAAAACACAAATCGTTTATGATGTCTTTAGACCATTGCTACAAAACCATATGTTCCGTTTGTTTGGCAAACCTGATGCGAAGGCAGATAAAATATACTTAACAGTGCAAAAAGAAATCATCAGATAGTCTTCCAGTCCAAAAGCTTCATCATATGAATAATTGCCATTCTATTAAACTATACTCAGATTAGAATTTCCTGATTGTATAGGATGAACAATACTTTTCATTTCAGGTTCCTATCTTTTTTCCAACTGAAGCTGATCTGAAACAGACATGCGGGCCCCAATAATGAACTTCTTCTGTCACATCAAACATGTAGTGTAGTTTATAATATGCTCATTTTTCCGTTTACTTTACATTGTCAGAATCGATCAATATTTTGCGATATTGCGCACGTTCAGATTGCATTCACACGCATAAAGGAACTACTTGTACTGTAAACAACAATAGACACAGACACCATAACTTTTGTAAACTTTAGTAGGCGCTTTACGTTTTGGTTGATTAAGTTTGTTTCTGAATGAATTAAAGCAGATGTTTCGTGAACTGCCACATTCCAACTGTTTTGGCACATTCCGCGTTAACGTTATGATACACTGTTTCGGATTTAGGTTAGCTATACAGTTGAGCTTAGAAAGGGCACTTACAAATAACATACAAGTGACAAGGGATACACTGTCTTCTTTAGCTGGTAATAAGAATGGCAAAAATATATACTTACAGTTTAAAATCTTGAATTTCCTCAAAATATACGTTCTTAGTTCTGCAAATGTGAATAACATGAGCCATGTCATAGGCTCTCAATCTTGATTACACATTTCGAAATTGTACTGTAATTTCGAATATAAGGGCAATTTCATCCGCCTTACTGCATTCAAAATAAAATAAGCATTACATTCCATAGCATCATTTTGATATTTAAAGTTAAAAGACTTCATATTTTCTGCACATTCAATAACGAAAACAGAAACACATTTGCAGACTTCAACGAGCTTCTCCGTCGCTTCTTCAATCAGATGTATTTATTGTGGAATGGTCACATATAAATCCAGTCCATAAATTTCGTAGAATCTACACAAATACCAAATTCTATTCATTCCAGATCAAACGAAAAATGTGTTGGAATGCGCATTCATTCACAATATTACTCCAAATTTCAATTTTAACCAGACACGCCATTTTCGTTCGAAAGTTACTACGAGCGCGTCACTAAGTTAAAATGTATCTGGGCGGAGTTATGTGTTGTAATAATGGTGTTGTTGTGAACTGATGAATCTGCAGTGTATTTTGGTAATATAATTAAGCATTAGGTAGAATAAGAAAATGAGCTTATAATAAACAGGTAACTGCATTTGTATGGGAAAATATGAACTCGTCTTGCCGGAAGGATATACTGCACTCCCAGGTTCGTGCAGTTATCTCGTTTTTATGTTCACATACAATTGCAGTAACCTATATATATATATATATATAATGATGTACATATATATGTGGATGAAAATAATTAACTGGAGTCACACCAAACATTTAGTTCTGTATATATGATGCAAAATACTTGAAAAATGCATTTTCAAATTTTAATTTCACTGTTTAACTACTTCTCCCTTCCTATCTCATTTCCTCCATCCCCCCTCTCTCTCTTTATTTCTCTCTCTCCATTGCTCTCTCTCCATCAACACCTAAATTATTTATCATGACTGTGATCAGGACTAATTCTGTCAAACTTTAGTATTGGAAAAATAAAAGGCCACTGAAAATGAAAAGCTACATAACCTCAGACTTGAAACCTTTTCAGTTGTTGACTTGTTCACTTTGAAGTAAATTTGCTGAATGACAAGTTGTGTGTTTTATTGTATTGTCCATGGGCGTCGTATTTTATAAATTTTTTCAACACTATTGCCTCTATCATGCTGAGAAAATCAAAAGTTGGTGCCTATTCCAAAGATACAATAAGGCAGCTAATATTACAAATTTACTTTCTGTGAAAACAAATGTTGAGAACTGTTAATGTTTAGAAGAAATGTATTCAATACCCTAACTTGTAAAAGCACATACAATAGTTTCTCTATATAACGAACACATATCCATTCAGAGAAATGAGCATATATGAACAAGGATATTCCACGCATGACAATGAAATATAACATTCACAATGAGATTCTTTGAATTATCTTCATTGCAACATATTAGAGGGTTTTTAAAAAGCTATTACAAATTTTTGTTTAAGTATACTGACCCATTGTCATATAAGCTATTAATATCAGTTCCAATGATTTATATACCAGACACGTGTGGGTCACTGCAAACATACATGCATTTTTCTTCCTATAGATACAGTTATCAGTTATATTAACAAAGCAAATTATTTCAGTATTTTGTTTAAATTGTATTTGTCATAAGTGCCTGAACCATTAACAAAGTGGGTAGCGTCATATTATATTTGATTTAATTTATATTTAATTTAATTGTATTGTTTGTAAGTTTAAAATCTTTTTATTTTTTAATTTTATATGCTAAAGTAATATAATTTTGTTTACTAAGATATTCGATATTTTCCAGAAAATTCAGTTTGATCTGAATCTTGTCATAAATACCTAATAATAGAAACACTGTTTCTTGTTTAACTTAGTTTCCGACCTTGATTCGGAAATCACTGAGACATGTAAACAGCTTTCTAATTTTATTTTATTTTCTTAGCGAAATAATTGTTTTCTATAATGGAAGTACTTGGAGTACGTGATTCTAGATTGTAAAAGATTAATTATTTTCCTGAAAATATTTAGTGCTCATACTGAATTCTTGGGCAAAGACATTTCTCTAAATTGTATACAGAAATTCAAACACCGGAATAGAATTGTTTGTCAATCAACAAATAAATGTAGACATAACAGCACAATACTGACTACAGTATACGTCATCGCCTTCCATTTTAGATTTTTCGTCGGGATTCGAAATCAAATTTTATTAGAACATTTCATTACTAAGACTTTTAAAATTTAATTCGTGAATTATTCTTGTAACCGATTTTAAAACCTTAAGTTCTAATTGTTTCATTTTTACATTATTTTGTCCAGGGAAATAAATTATTTGAACTGTTTTTCAAAGCTTTTTGCTTTCACTCTTTCTATGATTTTGTTAATTTGAACCTAAACACATAATTGAGGCAACGTCCTTGGATTTTGTAATTTTGGGTAAAAAATTTCAGAAAACGTTGTTTTTTGAAATTTGAATTCCCATTGATTTTGCCAACTTTAGTGAAATCGGCAAGCGTTTTCTAAAATGTCCTGAAAAGTGGAACTCTTTCTTTCAAGCTTTACTCAGGTTCAGACCTTATCAATAATGATGAATTAACATGATATTTCTGAGGCAAAGGCTTCCTTATCGAATCAAGAAATAAAAAATATTCCGGTCCAGTACTAGGCAGAAAAGAATGTTTTGGACAAAAGTGCTATTGTTTCTATCAATAAGTCTGTATCAGACTCTGACATAAAATAAAGGAATTGTAATTAAAATACAAAATGGAATTTGAGTTCAGGAAGCTGGAACTTCAGAAAGACAAAGAAGAAAAACAAGTGCAGTTGCAATTGTAGAAAGAGAAAGAACAAATGAAATTGAAAATAAGAGAAAGAGCAAACGCATTTACAATAGGAAGAAAGAAAGGGTGACAAGTTCAGTTACAAAAGGAAACAAATACAGTTACAGTAAGAGGACATCTATTTACAATCGGAGAAAAAAAGGAAATGCATTTACAATCAGAAAAAAGTGGCGAGAGAGACAGATTCGGATGGAAAGTGAGAGGAAAGTGAGAGAATATCAATGTAGAATAAAAGAATTAGATCTGGCAAAGGAAAAACACTCTGTCTGGTGTTTTATGAAATATCAATTTAGTACCTCCTTTTTTAAAAGAAGCCGTAGACGTATAATGTCCTTATTTTGAAAACGAATTGCTCAGAGTGGCCAAGATAGTACTGGACTCTATTATTGCAATGTTTACTCACTGGTAGAGCTCGTGATATTTACATTTCACTGTCACTAGAGCAGAGTGCTGACAATGATGTAGTAAAGGATTATATCTTGATGGGTTATGAAACAGTCCCTGAGGCTTATCGGCGAAAATTCAGAAACTATAAAAAGAAGCTGAACTAACTTATCTCAAATTTCTATGGGGGTAAACAAAGCAATTTGATAGGTGGCGCTCTTCTAAAAAGGTTAATAATGATTACTAATTACCAGACAACTCATACTGGTTAACGAGTTCAAGAACTGTGTCCATAGTGGCATTATGATTTATCACGATGAGCATAAGGTCGAAACGTTGGAAAATGCTGCTCGTGCCGCTCTCGAGTATGCTTTGGCTCATAATGTTTCTTTTGTAAAAAAATACTTTCTCTCAACAGTCTTTTAGCTAAATAGTATTTCAGCCTAATACAAGCCCTTGTAAATATAAAACTCGCACAACTTTTAAAAATCAAGCTTAGGAGAAGATGTTTGTCTCTTCCAACATGTACGTATTGCAAGATTTGACAGGTTATTTTCGATTGATACAAATTGAAACCTAGGCATCAGAATTAAGACAGAATTATTCCAAATGCTGTTATTTCTAAGAGGTCATGATCCCAGACATGTATTAAAAGCAATCATGTGTTAGGTCTAATAAACCCCAGTCTGCTTTTATTGTGGAGAATTATGAAACTCGAACGGCTCTATATCACTCTTAGTTAATTCGGTCAATCCTATTACTATTAGCATAGTAAGAGGCACAGGAGCTTCTCAAAGTCTTTTATTGTCAGGTACTTTGCCTTTTTCGGATTAGTCTTCTTCTAATGAGAGTGTTCTTATTCAGGGAATAGAGTGTGGCTTTGTTAATCTTCTTCTCATTATTGTAAATTTTTCATCAGACTTAGTCTTAGGACCTGTGACTGTCGGAACAGTGCCGGTTGTACCTGTTGAGGGCCTTCATTTATTACCAAATTGTGCTTAATCCACTTGTAACTGACAAGCCTTGTTTTGGATCAGAAAGTCAGACCCATTTACAAAGAATTCCCTAATTTATTCCCACTTATGCAGTTACATGAGCTATGGCAAAGAAAGCTCTTGAGAATGATTTGATAAGGAATGCATTCCGTTAGCTGACACATGTATTGGTCAGGCTTTTGATGATGGATCAATCAGAAGGTAAAGAACACAGTGATCCTCTTTTACCTACTCATTCTCTGTATTCTAATGAGGGTGGCAAACGACAAATATATGTTATCAAACAGGAAAAAGATCCTGAGATGTCTTGTTTGTTTCGATGGGCAGTTAGTGAACCTGAAGCCACTGAAATCACTGTCTGTTATATCATTCAAAATAGAACATCTCTAATAAAACTTGGTTACCTTCTGAGATACCTGTTGCAGATGATTGGTCAGTGAACTATCAAATTGTAGTTCCAAAACCTTACAGACAGGAAATAGTTAGTCTGGCCCATGAAACTCCCTTCGCTGGTCATTTATGGATTAATAAGAATTATCATACTATCTTGACTCACTTCCCTTGGACAAAAATCAAAAGTGATATTGGTCAATAATGTAGATCTTGTCATACTTGTCAAATGGTACAAAAACCCAATCAGAAGATACCTTAGTCACATCTGTAACCTATTCCTGCATTTGACGAAGCATTTATTAGAACTATGATATATTGTGTTGGTCCTTTACCAAGTCAGGTAACCAATAATTGCTGACCAAAATATGTGCATCAACAAGGTTTATATAGGCGATTCGTTTGAGGAATATTAAATATAACACCATAGTCTAAACGTTAATAAAATGATTTTGCTCAATTTGGCCTTCCCAATTCTGTCCAATCAAGTGACGGGTCAAATTTTAGGTCTGAAACTTTCCAGCTATTTATGCTTAAATTTGGCATTCATCAATTCAAGTCAAAAGTGAAATTATAGTTTAACAGAACTTCAATCGAGAGAACGTTTGAGTATGGTAATAGAATACTGTCTCTCTTGCTAATTCCTCAAAAATTTCTTCATATTATATATTACGGCCCTTACAAAGTTAAGAAGAAAACGAATGAGTTAAATTATAATGTTGTTGCTGCTGGAATCTAAATAAATTATAGGAGTACCAGTATATTAAAAGAGATAGACAAGTTAAGATTCAATCAATGTAGGTATACCTGTCCTACTCATTGAAGATTTAAGTGAAGGAATATCTTCGGATTCGACCGATATTGGAGGGACTAATCTTTAGAATTCAGAAATTATGAAAGATCTGCACCAGAAACTTTCACATTTGCTAGAGTCAGAAGGAATGAACGTAAACAGTTATTAGTTGAATATGAGCACTTATTTCCAGATATTCTTACAAGAACAAATTTCTTTTCCATGGCGTGTAAATCGAAAATCCCAACCTGTGACACAGCACACGTACAGGATGAACCCTCTCAAATAGGAACACTTGGAAAACGAAATTATGTATTTGCTGGAGAAGGATTTTATCAAGCCCTGTAAATGTGACTGGAGTTCACCATGCATACTTGCTCCAAAATCAGATAAAACTTTCCGTATGGACGCTGATTATAGGAAGATGAATAGTATGACAAAAACAAAGTCGTTTCTTTTAGACTGAAAACTATCAGTAGACTTTTACCATGTTAAAAACAATGCTTAAAAGCGCACCGGTTCTTTCAGCTTCAAAGTTCAGCCAATGATTTAAATTGTATGTTGATGCAAGTGGTGTTAGTGTCGAAGCAGGTTTGATTCAAGAAGACAAAAATGGTATTGAACATCCAGTGTACTATATTTCTAAGCAATTAAATAAGCACCCAAATTATTATTCAACAATCAAGAAGGAATGTTTGGCTTTGATATTGCCATTACAACATGCTGAAGTTTATATTAGTTTAGCTCCTTTCTCGCCTATTGTGTTCAGTGACCACAACACCCTTACATTTATCGGAAAAATGAAGAACAAAAATGAAAATCAAAGACTACTATCTAAATGTGGATTTTGTTGTTACAGGAATATGAGGATGGTATCAGGCACATCAGGGGTAAAGATTATTAAGAAGCAGATGCACTTTCCCGTGTATAACAATGTATTATTTCTTCTGCACTGTGTGTAATTTATGTTTTTTTAAAAACTCATCTATAATCAATCTATGGTATAAAAAGAAATATAATTAAATCTTTCTTTTTCTTTATGGCAAAAGTGTTACTTATATTTGACTTAAAGTATACTTGATTAAATTTAATTATTTGTACGTGTTAAATCTTTTATTTTGAATTTCATTACATGTCAAATTAATGTAATTTTGTTTACTAGGAATGTGATATTTTCCAGCAAATTCAGTATGACCGGAATCTTTTCATAAATACATAACAATAGAAAGACTGTTTCCAATTTTCACTTAGTTCCCGACTTTGATTCAGAAATCACTGAGACAAGTAAAAAACTTTCTATTATTAAGTTATTCTCGGAGTAAAATAATTGGATTTTATCATGATCACACTGAGAGTACGTGATTGTAGATTGTAAACAAACGTTATGTCATAATTCTGGGTTTTCCGAAATTGCGCAGTAGTTAGATATAATAGTGATGTTTAAAGAGGTTTTCTTATTTGGGTTTTTACCTTGGACACTAGAGAAGTGTGTTTGTTCGTGACCAGTTTGGAGTTTTATTGTAACTTTTATTCATATTATTTGGATTCTAAAAGATTAATTATTTCTCCAGGAAATATTCGACATTTATCTAAATTTTATTACGATATTCAAACATTGGAATATTATTGTTTGTGAATCAACAAAGAACTGTAGACTCAACAGCACAATACTGACAACAGTCTACGTCATCGCCTTCTATTTTGAACTTTTCATCTGGATTATAACTCAGATTTCATTATAACGTTTCATTATTAGGACTGCTAAAATTTAATTCGTGGATTATTCTTTGATTAGTTTTGTATTTGATTCTAAAAACCGTAAATTCTTAATTTTTTAATTTTTTACATTGTTCTTGTTTCCAGGGAAATACATTATTTATTAAATTGTTCATAGCTTGTTGTTTTCACTCTTACTGTGATACTGTTTATGAAAGGCTAGAACGTAACACAATAGTAGATGGGAGGATGGTGGTAGCAAGGATTGCACGTGGGACATACCCGGCAGTTATAAATGGGAATCTGCATAGAGAAATCACATTGGAACATGAAACAAACTTTTAAAGATAAAAGGATCACTTGTCCTCATAGTACAGATTTACCAGTAGTAACATATGTAGGGGATGTAGTGGGTAGGGACAAATAGATCCGAATGCTAGTTTAGTCAGCACAGCATAGCATACTGGTCTTATAAAGAAAAATATATAATGGGGACTCAACCTGAATGTACATTTTGTAAAATAAACGTTATTAGCAATTTATTAGTTACATTATTGGTTTCATTCGTACGACATTTGTAGCAACCACAACAAATACATTAAAATGTTACATGTAAAGTGTAAATATTGCCTTCCTCACCTAACAGCCGACACCTTTGAACTAGATAATCTTCTTTCACATATGTATAAGGCAAAAGGAATAGTCCATGCATTGATGTGAAGCATGTTGATGTAGTGGCGAATGGTACTGCTTTCTTGGGTACATTGTATGCTACAGTTGATAGTAGCTTTGAAGCTGAAAACATACAACACAATTTGTATTTGTAATCTAATTTCTAATGTAAACCGCTTTCCTTGTGCTGTGTAAGGCAGATCAATGATTACAAATGTAGTAATTAATGTTAGTAATAGTAGAGTTTGGTAACAAACGTAAAATTGATTCACATAAATGCAACTGTTTTCATCGCAAAACGATATCTAATAACTTATCAATGGTTACCTGCAAGACCTTATACACTGGTATCACTATAACATTATTTCCTATCATGACTAGAGGTCAATTCATAATTGGAGGGAGAGAGATTGAGAGAGAGGCCATACTGAGAGCTTTTTTATATGTATATTAGTTATCTAACGTAATGTTTAGAACTGAACACACGAAGGTAATGTACATATGTAGAAATGATACTTATGAATATATGGTTATAGTGAAACTCATACGGATAATGTAAGCTTATTTACTAATATAAACTTTTTAAAATAATTTTAGATGCAAAATGTAATCATAATATAGTTCTAAAAAATTTTACTCAGTTGTGATTGTTTAGTGATCTACACAATAATTGTTAACAAAATTTCCAGACCAAATGTATCGACCGCGATGGACTTAAAAAAGGGTAGTTCGGTGTCAGACTCGCAAAAGAAAGTTCATATTGGATCGAACTATTAACTGTGAAGGGGAATCAAGTTACATTCGCGTGAACAAGAAGTCGCGGGCATGTATATTCTTTACTTGTATTGAATATCAACTAAGAATGAGTATCATCTTTATTTTTAACTTTCACATGTGACATTTCTTCACAATTATTATTTAGCATGATCATAAATATATCTATAAAAATCTGAATTGACAGCCTCGTTTCTCTTGTCTTTTACGTGTATGAAGAAAGATGTTTGCATGAAATATATAGTATGAACAAATTGAAAAAAGGCACGATATAAAATGCATGGAGATATATGAAATTACATTAACGTTTTCAGATGTATTAGCTAATACATATATGACTAAGGTTGACATGTATCTGTCCCCTGCGACAGTCTCTGTTCCAAATAAAAGAATCCACAGGAATGTAATTGTAAAGATTTTAAAATGTGAGAAAGAAATCCTCACTTTGCTCCTTTAGTGACCACTTTATAAATGGTGGTCATATCTTCATCGTTAAGACGTCTGCATGCAAGGTCTAAAGGTGAGAGTTCGTACATCGTTCAGCGCATCTCTGGTTTTTTGACTGGTCATTATTCTTACTTTTGTTAAGGAGTATTTTATCAAACTGATACAGATTAAACAGGATCCAATCTGTAACAGACGACAACAAGATCACTTGATCGGTATAATGTTCGCAGACGATCACGTGACTGATAATTTAATGCCTAGCAGTGGGGTGAATGCATGAGGCAACGAACTTCTAAAGCTCTTTACCAAACGTCACAGAGAACAATTCTGGTTTGGTGTTACCTTTATTTGACCCTCTCTCGCAAGCCGATAGTGCCCTTTTTCTGATCACTGTCGCATACATTTTAGCACGATGTGAATATTTCATTTGAGTGTTAATAGCTCTATGAAATGCACTGAGTGCCTCGTATTAATGGATATTTACACCTGTAAATGTGCTAGAAAACATATACCTATAATTTGGTATGCATAAGAACGTCATGTAAATTCTTTACCAGGAGTTTAATATTAGAGCCAAATAAATGGGTTTATGATCATCAAGTATTTGTGGAAACTCAAGCTGATTTAGGAAGAGTAGGTCCGTAACTAATAACATTTGTACATTACATGGATTGATAACTAGATGTCTTAATTAATGAACAAATTTGCTTTGAACTTTTGTTGTTTTTAATAATTTGCCTGATTTTGTTTTAAGGGTTAGTATAAATTAGTGATGTGGAATCATTACTAAATTATACATTCAATGTATGACAATGTCCAAAGTGGTGTGAGATGCAATACTAACTTACCTGAAGAATTTCTATATGTAATTGATGTGCGGCAATGAGTTTAACTTTTCCATGTTTATTAAAGGCTTTGATGAATTATGCTACAGCTGTTTATGATTTTATGCACAGATGATTTAGTTACATCCTCATAATTAAAAAGGTTATGCATAAGGGCCTAAGACTTCTTAGTGGATATTAGGATAAGTGGGATCTTTACATTTATGCGTGGAAAAGAAACAGTTTATTTGTCCATAGGAAAAGATGAATAACAGATTATACCGTATTCTGATGAACAAATTTAGAGTGATAGGGTGCAAATACATTTCATAATGTTGTGCTTAAAATTGATTTTGCATATAATGATTCTTAGACACTTTCTAGGCAAATGGCTGCTTGTGACCGAATCATTTATTCTGAAAGTTGCAAGTCGAATATGTTAACATTGACTTCATTGTACCTTTGTGTATGATAGATTGATTAACATCATGATGATTCTGGATGTGGTGTTGAACATGTTTTCTACAATATATACTTATTTCAGAAGACTGCATAAGATACGATATGATTATGTGCAAGTAGACACTATGTTTTTGTATTATATGTTGTTGTCTTATAAATTATCGTAGTAAAGAAACATTACAAATAAGCCGCGTTCACAATAAACGTTCATGTTGTATTAGATTAAATCGATTCCTTATTTTGACGATTGCTATATTTAGCTTTTGCCCTTGCAGCTTCATTAGCCATTAAATACGCGTGTGTTAAAAAAATAACCTGTAATCTAACTCATCATAAATTACCTAACCTACTATGCGTGTAATTTAAAATACATCAGCTACTTAAAGTAAAGCAATTTGATTGTAGGATAAACATTCAATGAATTATTTTATGAATGATGCTTGATTTTCGCCTTTGGTGCTCAGTAGTCAAATCAGGCGCTGACTGTATAGTTATTCAATTCGAGTTATAAAGCAATGAAACTATTTTCAAGTTTCTATGCCTCAAGTCGTCCACAGACCTTTAAGCTGAATGGGTTCTTCAAAAATGATATAAGCAACTTGCTACATTTACAACTTTTAAAATGAAGATAATTCAAAGATATTTAACTCTGAGTCAATTTTGGGAAAATATGATGCTCTATTGCCTGTCAGCTTCCAATTTTGTCGCCCCGTCAGCTGGAATGATATCCACCTTATACCTTAAATATGTTTACAATATAGAGTGGAGAGCTTGAGTTCAGCACAACGTTTGTACGGAAAACTAAGTTTTTAAAAACTGAATTCCCCCAACCACCTACTTCCAACCACATATCCAGGTAATATGACAATGTAGTGGTGTCCTTCACATCAGAGCTAATACAGCTGCGGTCTAGGACGTAAGCTACTGACAGGCCAAGCATGTCTTGTCAGTATACATTCATTTCAAAGATTATGGTCTATACGAATTTGCTTTTAATAAAAACATCACATTTAAAAGTACTAAATGATTGAAGTGAACAATATTAGAAGAGATTCCAGGCAGATGGTTGAATACAAAATCATCTCTTTTGATAATGAAGGCGTTAACGAATTGGCTTGACGCAATCATACATTATCATCAATGTTCTAGCTGTTTAAAAACCAGCATGTGACAAAGTCAGGAAACCTTTATATTGATACGTTTGTTTTTGACAGAATGATTGTCTCGAAAAATAATCCTAGCTTTCAAGCACTATATGGATATGATTCATAATGTATTAATATTTTCAAATTAAAAGTTCAGTTTAATTTAATTTAATAAGGTATGGAGATATCTTTCATATATGTTAATAATCGCAAGCAAATGCTTTAATATTCTACATGTCTTGATAACATATATCAAAGTATGATGAACTCAGTCTCACGAAATAAATGTAATTGCAAATATTGTAAAATGTGAAGGAAAAAATCAGGACTTCGCTCCTTCAGCGACCAATTTATCATTGGTGGCCGTGTCATAATCGATAACAAGTCTGTATGCAAGGTCTAAAGGTGAGAGTTCGTACATCGTTCAGCGCATGTTTGTTTTTCTGAAAGGTCTTTATTGTAACTATTGTTAAGGATTAAACTGATACCTGAAGGAAGTGGCTAATATATTTTTCACTATATAAGAAGGTCACATTTAAAGCAGTTTTTCACTAAGCCGCAGTCTGTCCTGAATAATGTATCCTAAGTCGGTTCTAATTGCCACGTCACTGGCTCTATTGGCTGCTTGTGACGGATTCAGCTACTCTGAGTGTGGTAAGTCAATAATTACTACCGTGCACGCTTTGTTGAAATTGTAATTAGATTTACTTTTGGTTGTGAATATGTACCATCTTGCGTCGAAATGTCAGATTATAAGGCTAAGCATTATTGATATATGTTTTTGTTTTAATTTGAATACCTTGTAGGTTTTACAACAAAAATCCACTTTAAAACTTTAAATTTGTTTACAGGAAAAGAAACAAAAAATTCTGAGTTAAATTTCGGCAATTATTGTTACGTATTTTCTACCAGTAATTATAATGGTTTTCACACAGCAGTAGTACTCACAACAGTAGTACTCAGCAATACTGACAATACAGTTTGCTTCTGAATAGTCTGGATTCATAATAGAAGCATGTTAATTGGATGTTAATTGTAGCAAGTCCAGGGTTCTTAGAATTACTTGATTTAATCACCCTACTTTAGACAATTAAGGAAGATACGCTATGACTATTTCCAAATATGTATACATCTTGCTTTATTCTAAATCAATTTAATGAATACACTTTAAGTGAAAGGAATAAAAAAAGCAGAGTAACATATCAAATTAATTTCATTCAAAAGAACGTTCCTATTTTATTATCACATTATGCCTCTTCCACATTGATATTCTAACTGTATACGTTCCATATTAGTTTGTTTTGTGAGCTTGTTACTTTTACTTCTTACTTTTTGCAACTTCATTAACTAACGTATACAAATAGTCATATGTTCTAATATATTTTATAAGACAATCCTCTAAAAATGTTTTAGTATATACTTCAGAGTGAAATATTGAGACTTATTAACGAACTATTGTCATATGTTTTATTCCCTATTTTTCTCATGTGAAGAAAATATCCTTATAATTTCACAGTGAAAGTATAAGAGCTCTGTTCATGTTATGTGATGGGTCATTCTGTGTGCGTACACAACTTGTACCTGCCCCCCAAAAAACGAGTTCTTTGTCAGCTTGAACAATTAAATATAAATAGGCATACATTTTAATCAAGGTCATTAACTTTTGATAAAAAAATTTGGCACGACAATTTTCGAGTCTCTTTGAAGTTATTTCCCCTGGCATCTTTAATAATAATGATAAACTCGCTGCAATACATTTCTGAATAGTACTGAAATTGTTTTAAAATGTGTTAAATAATTTACAAAATTGCAAATATGAAAATATATTGCCACGTATTTGGTCAACAGAATCCTACCGCTTTCTTAAGTCAGTTTTATTTTTATTATCAGCCATTGAAAATGAGGTGAATTTTAATAAAGGGTGGAGGTTGGGATGGTATGCCCAAGAGTGAATTTAATATTGTAAAGAAAAATGCGTGAGCAAATTTGGTATATAATAAGGAGGAAGTCTCCCCTTTATACGTGAAATACCGGATATATTTCCTGTTATGTACCAAAAATAATATGTTTTAGCTCGTGGCTTCGTTCATCTTTGCAATATCATTTTTTGGTACCACACGATAAAATATATCAAGTACTAAAAATATCTTCTTTATAAATGATAATTCGTTTTCTGTTTTACAACGTATCTAGTATAATTTACAATCCTTTATCTCATAATAAAAAGTCAGTATATTATGTTAAAATAAATTGAACAGATGGAGTTTGAAAGTTATTGTCTAATGGTAACATCAGGAAACTATCTGTATAATTATTCAGCTCGAGTATAATTAAGATACAATCAAATTTCTCATATAAAATTTTTTGTTGTTGATATTACAGACTCTTATTAATTGCTTTGACACATATTTATATTAATGATTATGTTAATGTCCTTGATATTTTATTAAACAGCGTGTGGCAACATTACAATCTTGAACCTTTTATTGACATGACTGTTTTGGTGTGGATCGTTTTCTAAGTTCATAGTCCTAATTTGTCCACAATTATATTTATGATTCATAATATATCAGCCAGTTTGAATTAAAAAATGTAATTTCATTTTAATTAACTTAATAAAGTATGGTAAATTCTGAATATATTTTATCGATGTCATCATTTCTTGCATACGAACTTGCAAGAACATGTTTAAAAATATATGATCTTCGTATTGACAGTCGAAATTTCTAAAAGTAAGTTTCGTTATTCTTACAGTAACTAACATAAGATATAATATGTTCCATAAATATAAAATATTAAAAAGGTCTACTACTTTACAAAATGTACAAGAATAACTAGATGCATGTTGTGTTATTAGAATTGTTAAATGCATGCATTCGACAGTACCTTTTGCTGACTAAAACTAACCAAATGATACATAGTCTAAGCAATAATCTCCGTTTTGAAATGACATTTTGATGGAAATGTGTTTGTGAAAGGTTGTGCCAAAGAAGATCTGCATTGACCGAGGCATTTGCTCATTTGTGATCAATTTAACACTGGTGGTCATAACGTAATACAAAACACATATGCATATAAGGCTAATTGGATGCAAACTTTCGGAGCATTATTGTATTTTTGTGTTTCCGAAATGTACTTATGGTGAAATTCATGAAATAATATTCATATACGTTGGACAGTTGTATACGTACAGAGTTAATATATTTGCAAGCAAAGTGTAATTAAATGCCGTATCCTGATGTATGGAAGTACGATTGTTTCCATGTTTTGTTGATAATACTGAACTGTGAATTGTTTTCGTTTATGAATGTAATTCTTTTAAACTTAAGAAACGTTTATTGTTTTATGTTGAATTGACAATCTATTTCTATATCGTTACTAAGTACGCTTCACATTTAGCAGAATATACGCCCTTTAGTTCAATAGCCTGTCACGTGACAGTGCAAAATCAGCTTAGTGGGGCAAACTGGATATTCATGTGACAATTGGAAAGTGCCTAATATGGTTCTAAAATTTTAGACATACTATGAAAACAAGTTGGGTACCAGTTTTGCCTACGTTATTTTTCTTACTCTCGACCTCCAAAATAATCCACATCCATCGGCTTAATAACATGCCACATAATGTGGTATGTGACATGTATAGTCAGTCGTTCTTTTTTTTTGCATAGAAGCTGACACGTGTTTAACAAAACAAACGTAGTGTCTTTACTATAAGTCAAAATATCAACTAAGTTGCATATATAATAAAATACTATGTTTTTGTTTTCGTTTCATTCTTCAAAGATATCGTATGTTCTTGCAACCTTAGCAAACATGTATAACGCTATTACGGAACATCCTGCAACAATATTGAACTTTAACATGTGATCGCTTACGGTTATGCTCGTCGTATATTTATTAATTATTAGGTCTGATTTGGAAATTAAATGATTTTCCATTATTCATCAACATTAACATTCATCAGGTAAAATTATGTAATGGAATATTTTACCAAATATAATGACCATTTCGGATAGAGCGTACTGTTTTATAAAGAAACTAGGCTTTTAAAGACTGAATTTGCCTCAAAATATTTATGCTAAGCGTAAAGATATTTATAATATATTATTTTAATTTAGTTATACGGATATTTTGAAATATTGCTTAAAGAAACATGTTGTTTCTTGTATCATTTATCGATCTGCACTTCAAGTGAAAACAATGGATTACAGTTTCTTGATGTTTTTCCACAAACGTCGAATTTCTTTTTTAAGAATGATTTTGTAAAAGATGTTTTAGGTAACATCCTGACTTTTTATCATGAACTTCTTTTAAAGCGAATATATTTTAATTTCTTTTTACAAACCATATATCATCACCCCACGTTGTAGAGTGAATACATTCCTTATTTTGTAACGGTATCATACATTTTCCTACATCGCCTTTTATAATTTGCAATTTGTAGAACATCTGTAGCACAAAAGTGCAATGCACCTCTGTTTCATACGTAATATTATTACATATTCAATCAGAAAAATCCCTGCTATACCAAGTTGTGTTTCTTAGTTCATCTAGAGTTGGAGCATGGATTATATCATCTTTATAGCTATTGTAACAGGCATTCCAATCGTTGTTTTATTTTTACACGTATTGTATCACATAAATATAAAAAACATCATCTTCTAAAGTTTCATCCTTAAAGTGTGTAATATATTAAGACTAAACATTTTCTCAACTACCAACAAAAAAAAATACGTCCATTTGTGAATATTATGATAAAATTTATCTTTGAATTTCTTGACCACTACGCTATTTCACATTGCTCTTAGCCATATCCTTTAAACGGTTACTTTATTGGCGTAGGTTTAATCCACTTCTGTCACAATCTGGAGTACTTGCATCTAGTTTTGTGTTGTCAGGTTGTACATTTAAATAAATCAGAAAGTTTCCATAGATATAACGGTATTTTTTATATCTCAAATAGTTTTTGAGCATCTCATCTCTTCGACAATGATTTAACCCCAATATATAAGGTTTCTTATGCACCTTGCAGCGATTATGAGCCGCCATCAAGAACTATTTGCCGCTCATCTGCAAATTAGCTTGTATTGATTTTCTTTTAATGAGTAGTTGTTTTGATCACCTGTTTCAAAATCTATACATAAACAATAAAACTGTATGGCAAAGTCTGTTCACCTTCACTACTGCGTCTTCTTAAGTTGAGTAAATCAGAATGTGACGAAATTTTGTGACATAATTAAGAAACAATTGTATTTTTTATCTATTTATTCAAGACAATAACAAATAATCGACGTGTTTTGCTAATAAGATCTAGGAATATCAAAAGAAAATATCCGTCTGGGTGTATTAAACTGTATAGTTTCAGAGAAGATATCATAACTAATTATTACAGCTTTACCTGTACATTGATCATGTCTATGTCATGTTTCCAGTAATACTCAAACTATATAGAAATGCAGGAAGATGCCATATTATATACAACTTTCATTAGAGACACCGATGTCTATTTCATTACGCTAATGGAGAACTTATCAGGTTTGGGAAATATTTCCCTAATTTGTATCAAATGGGAGCGCTCCTGTCCTGTATCAATAATGTAACGATCTCAAAATAGAGCATCGAATATACATTGAAACAAAGAAGGAAATTTCATTCCATACTAGACCTTTGTATGTTTTGCATAGTTAAAAACAAATTTGACAGTGTTCTCAGGTACATTTCATTCTATAGATAGCGCATTTATATCGTCACAGATTACAGTTTAGACCACTCCAGTGGCCGAGTGGTTTGAGCGTCCGCCTCGGCTGTGGGAGGTCATAGGTTTGATCCCAGGTCCAGTCATACAAAAGACTTACAAAAATGGTACTAACAGCTGCCTCGCTTGGCACTCAGCATTAAGGGGTTAGTGTTAGGACTGGTCGGTCTGGTGTCAGGATAATGTGACTGGGTGGGATATCATGCTACATGTCTGCGGTATGATGCCCCAGTGCTATACATCACTATAAACTGTCACACTGCAGACATCGTAGCGATATGACTGAAAGATTGTTAAAGCTACGTTAACAATCCAAATCACACACATACACACACACATACAATATTGTTATTTCTCTGCTGCATCAAATTCTCGTTTCACTGATTCATTAAATGTGTTCAGACTCTTCTTTGCTTCCTTTATTTGTTGTATTGTCGTTCTCCATTCTCTGCTTACCCTTTGGTAAGATTCATTTTCCACTATCCTCATGAAGTTCGGCTCTCTATGTCGAACTCCTCACAATACTGCAGCCTGCAGCAGTACGTTGTGGTTTATTTTTTCCTTTATATTTTCGAATGCTTTTGTCATCCCATCTATTCAATATGCTTTAGCATCCCATCTATGTAATATCCTTTTATCATCCCATATATTTAATATGTTTATTATCATCACATCTATTTAATATGTTTAGTATCATCCCTTCTATTTAATATGCTTTATCATCCCATCTATTTAATATGTTTATTATCACCCATATATTTAATATGTTATTATCTTTTAAATATGATTTAAATTCCAATCTATATAATATGTAATTACTATTACGAATTATAGTGCATCGAGTTTCTTTATATCTATATGGTTATGTCTTCTTGTCCTGCTGTGATAAGTTTACTGATTTATATTTGGACTAGAGATGATAGATGCGAGTAAAAGCCATGATGTGGCTGAATCTTCTTATTCCTCATTGCTGCCATTGAAACAAACGTGCCTTTCTTTGATCGCATTTTGTTCTTTAATATTTGAATTCTGATCACTTTATCAGCCTGAGCATTTAATGCCTATACTGTCCACAAAAAAACAACGTGAACGTACTTGTTATTGTGACACTGTTCAATTATTCATAAACTTTAATATTTGCTTGATAACACACGAGTCTCAAATATGTTCTTAAATCAATATCTACTTTGATACTTTGATAATTTTTAAGATTTTGGCGAAACGATGCAAAATTAGCATTGGGATATTTTCTTGTTCTGGTGGTTTGTCTTCAAGTGCGCGAGGCTGTACTCGGCGTATTGTGGACGATTGACATATTGATGGTATTTATCCAGAAAGCTCAAAGAATAGTCAGTTTACATCCCCACAATGTCAACAAAATTACAAATAAATTTAATAGACATGGTACAATTCATTCGCGGCCCATTTGTATGATGGTCGCGATTGCTCATATTTTTTTATATTAACATTTAAAAAAGAAATGTACATCTATTATTAAACCGTGATTTGTTATGCATTATTTTCACTATTGAAGAAAATGTAGGAAAGCCATAGTTACTACTTTAATGTAGTTGATAAGTTATCGTATCTGCAGCTGTATGAATATGTACAGAGTTCACCCTCTTAGATGTACAGTTGCATGTGTCTCATTGTTAGTCACAAATGCTGCGCAAGTTTTCCGGAAAAAATTGTAGTCTGGTCGACGCAAAGTATCCATCCTGCAAATTTCCGGATGCTATGTTATTTCGAAGCAGCAACTTTGTCAGCCAAAAGCCAATAATAATACTGCAACAACACTAGTGATTTAATATTTGTAGTTTACATCTCCGTTTGCAAAATAATAAATCCTCGTGATTATTTGTTTCATGATGGCGATATGCACAGTGATGTCATGTGTAATTTGGCAGTTAGTAGGTATTACAATCATGTTGATCCTTTCTCTTGGTACTTCATGGTATCAGGGAACAGTTTCCAAAATTGATACTTTTCATGTATTAGGTGCTTGGGATATATGTTTTTGTGCAAGATTGCAGCATAGATTTAGGTCGCTGAATTGCATACCGAAAGATCTTACAAATGGTTATAGGAAAAAAGCTACACTTTATTATGAAATTAGAAACTCTTGAATATGTGGTAATTAGGGAATAGTAACATTATGTAGGATTCGCACAGTTTTCAACCCTTAGCCAATAGCGGCTTTATGTCTCAAGATGCATGGATCGATAAGAGAAACAACGAACCCATGTCAACCTAGCTCTGTTTATTTCCTTTCAGTCCTGATGTTAACCAATCAACAGGCTGCTTTCATCCATGTCTTATACTACTACTACTACAACTACAACAACTACTACTACTGCCTCTACTATTGATAATAATAATAATGATAATAATAATATTTAGTTTCATCAATATATGCTTCAGTTGGATTATTTTTATTCAGTAACTATACAATAATATTAGCAAGATGGTGAAGCTATTGGGAGCCATATATGCCCTATACATTTTATTCTAATGTTTACTCTTAATTTAATAGCATCTGACTTAAAAACTTAATTCAAGTCACACGTCATGAAAGACCTGTAGTTCCGTACTCCCTAAAACGACTAGAAATAGAATAGAAAATGGAGGCAGATAAAAAGCTGCAGATAACCGTGCTACCAGAGGAAATACATTATATTGGGTAACAACATATACAAGGATTACCTTAGCTCATATACTTGTATTGTACTGTCTAGGTTCTTTAACCAATGGGTTGAATTTAGACGATATAAGTTATTTATGAAATAATGAGAATTAGTACACGAGAATACAAAGTTTTTCATATTAAATATTGACAGTCAGACGAACATATACAAATTAGGTGAAGGGATGTGATGTCAAAAGAGGTCAAATTAAATTCAATTTAGTAGTTTTCTGTTTTGGAGGAAAGTTAATGGCGTGCTCTTACAGCAAAAGGTTTAGTCATTGGCCTATATCTTGAGATTCACTACATGTACGTCTTACAAATTATATTTATTAAAAATAGCCATGAATACCGACAGTCACATTTTAAGCACTCTAGTCTATAAGCACATACATACATAGTTACGGCCCACGCAAACCATATTCCTGCCAGTTAATTGATTTTCTGTGTGAAAATTCATTTTCTTAAATTGCGTATTCACACATTGATGACCAATATAATGTACTTTATTTCCCGCTAGTACTAATTTGTACTTCTTTTTTCTGCAGCAGTGTTCTAATTTCAAGTTTACTTTTGAAAATGATTTCATGCCTATCGTATTTTCTCCTGGAAGTAGTTGTGAATGACGAATAGCGTCCCATTTATCTGTCCTAATTTAAAATAAATGATGATTATCAAAAGTTACATTGTCATCTATTTTGTATATCAGGATGAAAATTTGCACAGTTTTAAGGCATGTACTTCCACTTGAGCGAGCAAGAATGATTATAGATAAAATGCTTGCTGAAATGTACCATTCTTTAGTAGTCTTAATAATGCCCATCAGATATTATGAAATTGAAGCTAGTTGATATATTCAGATTCCTAACCATATAATTCTGGGTTCATTAAGACAGTTACCCTGAACATTATTCTGACTCAATCTAATAAATCAACAAGAAATATTAAAACTGCATTTTTGTCATAGCATTGACAATATTATCTGAAGAACGTACATGACCACATTCCTAAGAATGTCTCAAAGAACTAAGAACTGACACATTCTTGGGGTGGAGTTTGCAGTCTCAAATCATGCGTGAAACGATGGCCCTCGCTGCAGTAGCAGAGGCATTGCTACATTGCACGGCGCTTGGGTGTTAGATATTCTAATCTTGTGGACTAGAAAACAACTAATTTTGACCAAAACAGTCGTTATTTTGTCCACATAATTTCAGTTCAAAGGTTATGGGAAACAAGATATAATTCTTAAACTAAAGACAAGGACTTACTTAGTAGTATATTGTTGCATTTAAGAATATTTAAGGTCTATATTAAAACCGTTGTTAACAATATAAACATTCAGGTCTTTTTATTTTTGTAGACACTATTTGATTACTTGGTCACGTTATTATAATATTAATGGTGTTAAATAATTCTTCCTATGTTTTACGACTGTAGGGAGAATTAGAACCTTGGCAATTCGTTTTAATACACATTGCTAGAGAAAATCGGTTTCATTTTCAATGATCTTACCTCGACCAGAATATAATACACTTTATTAAGCTTTAAATCGCAAAAGCAAATTATGTTAGGATGTAAACATGTATAAGTATGGAGGATAAGTAATAAAACATATGTTGAGTATTTAGTAAAGTATTAACTTAGTGACAACTAAAGGAATTATATATACATGCAGTGTACAGATCAAATTAAAATTAATTATAACAATCCTAAATGCAGTTACGCATAATTACGTAAATATTTGTAACTTTCAAAATTATCATGTAAAACGTTTACCATAGCTGAAGTAGTCCAATTACTAATTAATTTATGCCATAACATAATACTGTTGCATTTACCAAACGATTTTTAATTATTGATGAATGCAAACTATGTTCTGTTTTGCTAGAGATCCACTTCTTGGAAACAACTGGTTTCTTTATGTGCAATCTGCACAAGAGGTTTTCTTCAAGAAACAATATTGGTTTTCAGATATTGTTTAATACTTGTAATCCAATATATATCATTTACAGAGATTATGTATGGACGTTTTAAGTACAAACCTACTAATGCTTACAACTGACCCATACGTTTATGATTTTGAAGCAATTGTCATCTTTCAATGTGTTTTCCAGGGAATGTTGCAAACCCCATTTTACACATAGATTCCGTAGCAATCAGTCCGACAAATGTGAAAATCCTTGGAACTCTCAACCTAACCTTCCAGGTCACAGTATTCAGGCCAATCACGGGGAATCTTAGCGTTGACATTAACATGAAGAAATCCACGTGGCTCATTGACCTTCCTATACCTTGTCTATCCGAGATAGGGAGCTGGTAAGTGTGAGATCAAAAGCTTGTTTGTACTCACAAGTTACAGAAGAATAAAACAAAAAAATGAAGAAAAAGAGAACTGAACCAGAAGCAAATCATGTTGTCCTAGGGACAGTGGATATATATATATATATATATATATATATATATATATATATATATATATATATATATATATATATATATATATATATATATATATAAAGAGGTTATGAGGTAATATATTTCGTGCGTATAGCTTACAATATGTTTTCCGGCTTCCTCACGACATTTTCACAAGTATAACAAAGAATAAAACCCGTTGAATTTATAATGCAAGAACGGGACGAGTTTTGTAAAGTTTTTGTTTTTGTTGTTGTTGTTATAGGGTTTAACGCCATTTTTCAGCACAAGATAGGCTATATATGGCGGCCAGTATTAATGGTGGAGGAAGAACCCGGGAAAACCTCTCAAAGAACCACCGACCCACGAGAAGCTACCGCAAGCTTTTTCACATATCCACATTGGCCGAGCCTGAGACTCGAACCCACGCAGACAGAGGTGAGATGGCAGTGATCCGTGACGGACAGCGCTTTAGACCACTCGGCCACTCGGGGCCCCGTTTTGTAAAGTGAGTGTCAGTCCATGAATACTGTGTTCAGTGCTCATATCACAACTTTTACATACAATGTATTATTGACATTGCATATGACGTCATGTTAGACAGCCACCGTTTTGCTCCTTTGTCAGATTTCACTTGAGATTTAATTTCTGTTATTTTAGTGCCGAATGTATAACAAAAAGGTTGTACGTATGACTTGAATTTTAACGTATGTTCAACAATTGTTCAGTCAAATTGCTACGGTGTCTGCAGTATGGTAATTAAAAGTGATGTCTAGCACTGAGGCATCATGATGCACACATGTAGCATCCTGTCCCACCCAGTCATAGTATACTGATGCCAGACCGACCAGTCCTAACACTAACCTGTAAATGATGAGCGCCAAGCGAGGCATATGCTAGTACCATTTCGTAAGTCTTTGGTATTATTCGACCGGGGTTGGAAGCTGCGACCTCCCGCATCAGAGGAGAATACAAAGAGGGTACGTTTACTAAACATTTACTTAACAAATAGTTGATTAGCTAACCTAAGAATAACATTTCGTTATATCCTTTTGGTTTTGCACTTAAGTAAATAAACCTTGGATACATTGTCCAAGTTAATTGCCAGTTTAGAAACTTTGCGTCCATTTGTCATACTCTTTAATACGTTGAACATCGCCATCTTCCTGCTCTTTTAGATTGGTTATTCAGTATTCTGCAACCTGTATGTCATATATACGGCCTGGCCCTTCTAAGATGGGGCAACATGTGCGCTACAACGCTACTTCCGACGACAAGTAAGGAAATGATCCTTGTATAGTCGCATCGTCAAAAATTTCATTTGTAGCAAGTGGAAGTAAGTTACAAAATCTCACAAAACTAAACGTACTGGACAAAAAATGATCGTGTTAGGGAAATAATCGAGATGACAGAATATATGATAAAGAACAGTGCA
Organism: Sinohyriopsis cumingii; assembly: GCA_028554795.2. NCBI lineage: Eukaryota > Metazoa > Mollusca > Bivalvia > Unionida > Unionidae > Sinohyriopsis > Sinohyriopsis cumingii. The sequence goes on from CM068835.1 coordinate 63,127,082, forward strand.
CAACTGGTGCCAAACCAACCCAAGTGCTTGTCAAATGCATTTATTTTAATTACAAACTCAATGGTGAAAGTTGGCTCAAAAACAAAAAATAATGCAATTTCTAACATTCAGAATACCCAGAGAAATACTAGATCTCGGATGAAATATTACAACCAGGATGTCGAATTTTGTGAGTGATGCAAATAATTAATTTGCTGACCTACTAACGCCTTCGATTAGAATCAGTTTTATAGCCTATCTAGAATTGCCAGCATTAAAATGTTACAGCACTCAAGATCATTCAACTTTTATTTTGTCATTAAATTTACCAGTAAAGACATGACGATTTTGTACAGTACTCTGATTTTTGTGTTTTTGTTGTGTTATGTTTTCATTTGTGTAATTGTTATTTTGTGGCTTTTGCTCCTGAACAAGGAAGCGATAGATTGTAAAAGCGATTTGCTTGGTTTCGCATCAGTTTTGCACTGTGGTTTCCTAGTTTATCGGTCATACATGTAATATATATATATATATATATATATATATATATATACACGTTTTAGGTGCGTTGTGGGCAGTCATCCCGAAAGTGGGTTTACGGGAAGGACATGATATAGTTTACATTTCAAATCAAAATATATATACATAGGTTGTATTTCTTACATAGTAATTATGTATATGTTGAAATTAAGTATATATACCTATGTTCTAGTCCTATTCATGTTTTCGGTTCGTGGGCAGATATATAAATTTCATGGGCAGTTTTGACCTTTAGGTTGAAGTTGACAAAGTAACTGCCCAAAAATACGTTCACGAAGAACAAACATATAGCATTCTGCCCGCGAACACGCCCACGGGAACAATATATAGCGTACTGCCCACAAATACGTTCACAAGTAACAAATATATAGCATGACTTTCCGGTGTGCGCGCGCAAAATGGTTGTCAAGACACGACGATAAACATTAATCTATTAAAGCATCCTTTGCAATGGCCAGCATACATGAGGGTCGTTTTTCACAGCTTGTTTGAAATAAATGGATGATTATATATCCAGTGTAACAACTTGTCTTGGCAGCTTATGGATGCTAACGTTTGACATTTATTGTGAAGATGATTGTTCACTGCTTGTTGATGAATTCGTAGCTTCTGTTAATCGGTGCAATAGCTCAATTTAACTGTCATACACTGATATGTTTAAGTCTGCTTGCACAGTTAACTATGCAGAGTTATGGAAATATAACAAATTGGTTTTAATAACTTTCAGAGTTTGTTTTACTATTACTCAATATTTGTTTCAAGTACTATAAAGGCTGTGATAGGTTGGGTGGCTGAGATTACAAATCAGGCCCTTCTCAATTGGGGTGGGGGGGGCGGGGGGGGGATTACTACCCATTATGAATATTACTGGTCCTGGATGTCCATCCTGATATTTATGACATATAGGTTCAACATCTTACTGCCAGCAGAAATGGTGTTCTGTAGTATTTTTCCCAGTCAATAGTTCATGAATATATTATGTCATGTACTATGTTTGTTTAATTCTCTCATCTCAGTTCTGACTTTACCATTGAATGCTATAATGTTCCTAGGCATGCGGTATTCTTGGTTATTAAAATTATATATATACACAGATAACTGAAGGTGAGTTCTCATTATTCCCTAACAATTGTAATTAGTGGGGCTGTAGCAATTGATGGTCTGAGAATTCAAGTTAACTGGTTCAAAACTTGGGAAAACAACAAAGTGTTTTCTTCCTTTGACAGGCATCATAAAGTTTTGCATCTTTGTCTCTCTGATGACTGTGGTACACAAGTTACAAACTTTGCCTTAGAATGATCCTGATTTTTGATACTTGTTACTGAATGGGGTGGTGGGGAAGTAACAAAATTATTAAAGGTGGAATGTATGCAAACCATGCTGGAAATAGATATGTGCCAGCAACTACAACATGTAAGCTTCAATCAATTTGGAAACTATAAGCTTTATCCTGTAAATATTAACAGTTCACACCCTGTATAAAAGATGATTTTGTGTTTGATTAACTGGAACTGTTAATTTATTATGTTAAGGAATTTATTGTTTTAACCCTAGTAAATGTAACATAATTAGGTCAAAAGTTCCAGTTTGTTTATTGTTTCCAAAGTTGATTATTGTAACTTGAAGAACCTGTTTCTAAGTGTTAAATGAAACGAAAGAGATACTGTTTACTCAAGTGATATAAAATAAAAGTTTAAAATGAACTGAAAGAAATATTGTTTATTCAAGTGATACAAAATAAATGTAAAAGTGTATATTCATTAAGAAGTGTATTATCAATTGCAAATAAATGAAGATTTATCTTATTTTGTTCTTTACTTGTGTACAAAATTATACCTGGATTGGGCAATAATTACTTGGACTCCATTTGGAAAAGAAAAATCTATATGTTCTAAATACCTAATTTTCATATCATAATGCTCTTTTAATGGATGATTATGCTTTTCAGCTGACGTTACCATATTGCCAAGTGAACTAATAGTATGGCCTTCGGTGTGGCCCACTAATCATATTTGTAAATGAATTATGCATACAATAGAGAAATAGCTCTTAAAATATCTTATGAGTTGAATAATGTGTGTACACAAATAAACATGAAGCAAATCTTTGAACTTGTATGCCACACATGCAAGCGAATTGGTGGTTTTCATATGTAACTTGTGTACTCTTATGGCTTTTGTCTGTATTACTTTTAGCCATTTCTATTCACACACCAGAACACAACCTTTTTTGTCTGATTCAGGTGCTAATGCAAAACTTATTTCAGCTGTAACTGAAGTATACAGAATTTTTCCTGATGCTGAGGCCTACTGTGTAGACAGTATAGCTGTAAGTCATCAAATCAAATGGAAGACAAAAGTGTGCAGTTGAAGAAAATGATATGTACCCAGTACCATTTAGAGTTATCTTAAAGAAAAGTCACAATGCACACTGATACAAGTGGTTTTAGAAAATGCATTTGTTCCACATACATTTTAACTTAACCCAAAAGTTCAGCCTCTTGCCTAAAATTCAATCAGATGTATGCATTTATTTCATAAAACACAAAGATATAATGAACCAAATCATTTTCATTATTGAGTTAGGGTAGTAGGCTATGTTAAAGAGTGCAATCACTTTATCGATTTTTTTTTCCATTACATTTTTATTTATTATAAAATGACATTTCTTAGTGGAGTGCTAGCAACTGTAACTTGAGGAATATTTTGCACATGCTGGCCTAAGTGTCATGAATATACTGTGCTACATTTTTCTTTATTAGGTATAAAACTATCATGAGACTTGCTTGATTAAATCCTGAATTTGTCAGTTACACTTACAAGTCCACTGGTAGAATTTAAAATCTGTGACAGTTTGGGAACTTGTTTTGTTGTAACTACAAATCACTTTGCCTTCATAGTCAATGAATTCAAGCCATTGATAACTGTCAAACCATTGTGACTGAAAATGTGATTGTCTCTTAGTTGTGTCCTATTTGATAATTTTGCTGCCACAGAGTCTGGATTATGTCTCTGAAGAAATAGTTCATCTAGACTCTGTTGCAGTCTTACATTTTATATGTTCAATTTAATAAATTTTCTTTCTTTGAATCATTCGTATGTCATAACTTGCAAAAATAGTTTAGTTAACAATATTTATTCTAACAGAAAAGATCACCTCACTTGACAAATCATCCTACTAAAGTGATCATGGCATACACTTTATCTTTGAAATTCAAATATTGCCCACTCGTTAATTAATATAATATTGCACACTGAAGGTGATCATATGTATCATCAGTTTTAAAAAATAAAGACATAATACTATCATTTAATCACTGCATACAGGAAACAGACACTTGTGTCTGCAAAGTGCCTTTCATTGGATTACTTTGGTTTATTAAAACCAAACAGTGATCCACTCAGGATTTTCTAGGGTAGATACAGAGAATATATTATGGTCATTCAGAACACTATCAATACATCAGACCAGATTGTTTTTATTATAATTTAAGCAAAATAACTTACTAAGTCGGATGGTGATAGGTTATGTGGAATTTGCATTGAATCATCTGATCCCAGAAGATTTGATACAACGTCACTGGCTATGGTAATCATCAAGTGCAGTTGCACGGCACCATAAGACTTATCAAGATACCATAAGCTAGAAAGATGAAGAAAAAGAAAAACAATGACCCAAAGACAAATCCTGCAAAGTGTGTGCAAAAATGATTCCACAGATTATAGATGAAAACTTTACTATATTTAGCTTCAAGATATTAATAAATTCGGATTACTTCCTCCAGTCTGCTACAGTAATTCATGCCCATTGCACTCACAAATAGTTCACAGTCCTTGCAGTATTTTGTGTGGGCCACAATATTTTAATTGATGCAGCTGATGCTCCATTCTTCAGTTCAGTGTTGATTCAAACATATCAATGTCCCTTTGGGATGTGTGCATAAATAAAGATAAATAAAGAATGCTTGTCCCTTCATTACCACACTTGTTGAATTTATCCTGTCTCTCTGAAAACTGTACCATGTGAGAAAGAATTTTATAAACAAACTGGACATAAGCATTGCTAGACATATACTCAGACCTGAGACTGCATAAAAGACTGCTTACTTGTGAGGCATTATCAGTGCTTGGGCTTAAGGTAATAACTTGCTATATGTTTGGTAAGGCAAAATAAGGGGTGTTATGACTTAAATTGAAACTGTGAAAAAGCAAAAGGTTCAGATGCAATAAACTTTTGTTTTTCCTCATTTGTTATATTACAGTGCCATGAAAGGTCTTGTCTTTTATCTTTTTAATCTCTTGCCAATTTTAAGTCATCGTCACTAACCAAGTCTCTAAATCAATTCTTGGCATATTTAGCTAAAATGGTGTCTACTGTTCCATTACATCATTGATTGTTTAGCTTGCTTGTATGGAGCTTAACACCATTTTTCAGGACATCATAGGCTTTACATGGCAGCCAGCATAGTTTTTGGAGGAAATCAACACACATAACGCTACTGGCAAGCTTTCTCATATACACACATTGGTTGGACTAGAGAGAGTTGATTAGTTTGAGTGATGTGTATGCCTAGACCATTCTATAACCCAGGGCCCCATGATTGAATACAGCTTAAAGAAATTAACCCTAATTCAAAATCCTTGTTGCATTTAAATCATAACACCCACCATGCAAAGTGACACATGTCTCAAGATTTTCCAATTTGTATATGTTTTGCAACTTTTAATTCTGAGTTGATGCATGTGGATGTGGAAATTCAGTTACTGAATACTTAGCTACTTATATAAGAAGCTCTCACATTGGTAAAAGCATGCAGTTGGGATTTTATTTGCAAGAGGGCAATTAATTGTTCAAAATACTGTTTTAGCTAACTACATATGTGAAGGGTTGATGTATAAAAAAGAGGATCAAGAAATCCTAACTGGTGAAGATAATTGTATCCAAACTTGGTAGAAAGCGAGAAGGCCTTTTAATTTTGTACAGCAGTTTCATTAAGGAACCAACTATAACACCATTATAAGTCTATGAGCAAAAACCACATTTAGGACCAACTAGACATCAAAACCAAATGGATAGTTCCATTTACAGCCAACTAGACATCATATAGGTCATATAGTGAAAGCACAATGTCAAAATGACCAGCCATCTAGGAGAAGTAGCAAGGAAAGGGTTTTCCAGATGCCCATTAAAACAGCTATATTGGAGGTTAGATTGGCACTATTTTCATTTACGTCCAACTAGACATAAGAAGTCTTTCACTGATATAACAATTCATTCAGGAGAAGTAGTGATAACAAGATTTTCAGGATGGCCACATTGGTGGCCTTATAGGATGTCTGTACAGCACCATAATTCTCATTCAGGACCTGCTAGACATCAACATAAGTATTTTGTACACATGTTGACACACTGACACAATTATCCATTCAGAAGTAGCGATAAAAAGTTTCTTAATATGGCCACTGTGGCAACCACATTGTATGTGTGAGTGGCACCATCTTGTTTTTTCTTCCAGATATTTTCACACAAATATCATATTTAAAGATAACATGAATTCATACAAGATCTGGTCGGTTTATTTCATAACAGATTTTTCCCCCACATTAACATAATCTTTTGAGAACATTTATACATTATAGTTCTAGAAAGTTTTCATGCTGCCAGAAACTATTAAAATCACAGCAGAAAGTGTTATGTTATATCTTTATTCAGCACTGAAAAATATTTATGAACTCTTAAAGTTTTTTCCCCTATATTAATTTAATGAAGATTTTCAGACTATAACCTTTCCATTGGATTTATTTTTTCAAACATGGCATAAAAAGTATGTTATAGTAACCAATTTTTACATTGCCTTCACCATCGCAGAAATCTCTATTATCAATTTCCTAGTAAAGAGGCAAATATGTCATTGTTCAAACAAACATTTTTATTGTGTTTCCTTTGACCTAAATATATATGTACTTGCTGTTACTCTAAACGAAGGCTGGTGACCCAGTTGATAACATAAGGATTTCAAAACAAGTGTGAGGAAATGAGAAACATGGCCAAAGAAAATGCATAGCAAGGTTCTACTTTGTATTTATTATGTACTTCTAACCAGCAGGGACAGGGGTAAACAAACCTCGTAAAATGCCGATCTGAGCCTTGTATCCACCAGACGGGTTGGGGTGAACTGACCTTTTGGGGGTTTTAAGGATCAGTCTTTAAAATTAAGGCCTTAAAAATGTTGAGATCTTATATTAAAAATGACAATTTGAGCCTTGCAGATTCATGTCCACAGGTGCCCAAATAAAAAGGGGGGGTGCAAGGGGCAAGCTTGTTGATGTGTTATAAAATAACTGACTTATCATTGGTGTGCTGACAGGTGATGTGTAATTAAATCACTTTTGTAATATTAATAATAAGTGAGTCTGCACTATGGAATTTCATGCAACTAAACTAGCTCAACAACTAGAGGCAATTAAGAAATATATCCACGTTCGTGATTCTGTCAAATGGCAGATACAACAGCATCAGGAAGCTCAAGTGGCATTTACAGAAGGTAAAGAGCAGTTATACTTGTTATCTTTTTAGGGATGTGTTTGGATTTTGCCTTCAAGCTGGAGCAGTCAATGGATATATAATAAATCGCCATGGTCGGAATTTACCCCAAGATGGAGTAATCGATGGGTAAAGTCTTATCCAAAGTCAGGGTTTTATTCAAGCTTCAGGTGCAAGTTTTTGTGCATGTCCATGCCCTTGCATAAAACACAGTTACACGTTTTTTTATATAGATATTTTTCAGTTGTAGACAGGAATAGTAAGTATTTGCGAGTGTTTGAAATGAATGAGTTCATTATGAATCGAGTGGCACTACATTTCAAAAGCAAAATTGGATTGAAATGCAAGAACTGTAGTACGGAATTAGTGTCGGTTCTGGATCGTAGAATGGAATTGTGTGTGTGTGATTGGATTTTTAACGTAGCTTGAATAATTTTTCAGTCATATTGCTACGATGTCTGCAGTGTGGCAGTTTATAGTGATGTATAGCACTGGGGCATCATGCTGCAAACATGTAGTATGATGTTGCACCCAGTCACATTATCCTGACACCAGGCCGATCAGTCCTAACACTAACCTCTTAATGCTGAGCGTCTAGCGAGGCAGCTGTTAATACCACTTTTGTAAGTCTTTGGTATGACTTGGCCGGGTTTTGAACCCATGACCTCCCGCTTCTGAGGCGGATGCTCTAACCACTAGGACATCGGAGCAGTCAAATTGGAATTATAACAATTACAATGGAAGCAATTTGTATTATGCTTGTTGGTGCAATCCTCATTGATGGCTGTCAGTGACATCATCATGGGAATGTGTAACAGCCACATTTTGTAAGAACAAGGTGTAGTTGGTGAACAATACAGACACTTTTCTGCCATTTCCACTGGCTTCAGATCGTATAATCTTCCCTCATTTTCCTCCATTTCCATGTATTTGGCCATGAAAGCAATGAAGACCTAGAGAGATTTAATAAAATTTGTAATTGAACTTGCTTTCATAATAGTCTGTGGGAGGGGTCCTCTTCCAGGCTGTCGGTGTCATCATCATGGAGAGGTGTAACAGAGCTAACAGTTACATGTTGAAATAACATTGCCATAAGATTGTGGCAATGTCATATAATGCTGTGGCAATGTGATTTGGTGAACTTGCTGGAATGCTGTATAATGTTATTAAAAAAAACTTCCTACAACATACTCACAACATATAAAACCTATATGCAAATCTGATGAAAGCTGCTTGTGTTTCTGAAACACATATTCCATACTGGTGGCAAGAATGTCCAAATCTACATTACAAAAATGAAAACATTACCATCCATCTAGGAATTGCAAATTTATGAAATCCTCTTGTTGGATAGTTTTGCTAACAGGCTTTACAGCAGGGCCTTCCATTAGATTTAAATGTGGCAGGTAAGTTGACAAAGTAGGGTGAGGGGTCGGGAAGACCTACCCCAATGGGGATAATTCATTTTTTTTTTTTAAAGTAGCATGGTGTAAGGTAAAAGTAGATGGGCTGATAAGGAATCCACTGAATTTACAGACTAAAGGTTCAGAGATTTGTTTTTAAGAGAAAAATGAAAGAAGGAAACAATACAACAGATATTTTAATATGACTTTAATGTTTATTTTCTAGATTTAATTAAGATTATGAATTAGAATCAGTCTCCAACTCCACTGTAAAGTTTATCTATTACTTCTTCTGCTCAGGCACCTGCAAATTAAAGCAAAATTGTAATGCTTAAATAAAGTCATATCATCTCAGCACTACTTATATATTCAGAAGTCATGTTAATCAGCATTATAAAAATGTATGAAATTTTCTTCACTGCACTTGTGCTTCCCTTAATATCGTTAAGCCAAGATATAAGATAACTTTGCACTTGTCATTTCTGGCAAGTGGATAGTGCAATCAATTTGCGCAAAGATGAATTTATTTTGTCCAAATATTTCATGTGAATAAAAATTCCAAATGGAGGCACTTGTCCGATCAGACAAGATGTATGTATATTGTAGTTAGCTGTACTCTAGTTCTGATAGTCCTGGGCAATAGGATAAGCTGATTTTGTTATCAGTTTAGAAATGCATCCGCTTTGCAAATACTATGCTTTAAAAGACGAAATTGAATCCAATATTGATGAAATAAGAGTCATTTGGATTACCTTGTTTTTTATCATTCTGCGTTGGTTGGATGCATATTTGAGGGTCTCTGATATGGCCTCTTCCATTCCATTTGCCTTTGCTTTGCCATTATTCTTCAAGCAGGCTTCTGCAAGAGTAATACAATGTTTTAAAATAAGTTTCACAACAAAGGATGCATTGCATTTTTCTAAATGCCAGCAATAATCAATGGAATATTTTTAAAACATGTACTTTGAAATGTGGTCTCAAGTTACTTTATCAATTCATTTAAAAATCTCTGGCAAGTCACATGAAAAACACAATTTAAATCAAGCCATACTTACCTATCAAAACCTAACATATCACAAGCTCTTGAAATGCTTTTTTCCCTTTACGTCCCTTTGGACTATACTCTGGCCAGTCTTCTTGTTCCAAGCTTTTTTATCATCCTGCAGACACTATCCCCAATTGTAAACCTGCCAAGGGAGCTCAAGTAGCATATCTGAAAATAATAATAATAATAATAATAATATTAGTATTTTTTGATTTTGATATTATTATTAGTAGTAGTATTTCATGATTGATGTGACAAAATATGCTTGTATATGGTTATTTTTGCCATGGTTTTGCAAGCAAATTTATTTTCTCTAACTTGAGAAAAATTTGATAACATTAACTACGCAACACAATGTACTAACAGCAATTATAAACCAAATTAACCACCGTGAATCTATTAACTTCATAAATGACATTCACTCAAGGATGGAATTAAAATAGCCACATAATATGTAATAGTATATGTAGTAAAATACCTGTTACATGTTCATCTCTAAACATGTTTTGGCCTACATCCATAAGACAAAACAGCTGATCACTACATGTTCACCCCAACCCCAAAAATAATTATACAGGCGCCGCAGAACTTGCATAATGCATATTGAGGTTCACAATAGCAAATAAAGGTTATAACAGTTTTTTTTAAATAGAAAATAAGGCCCCAATTTACCATCTTCTTGGAGAGCTTGGGATTCTCCTCCAACCTCTGGCAAAGGCCCTCTAGTTCCTCCACTGAATCACATGGCATTGCAAGAATTTCTTCTCTATATTCTGTGTCTGGGCCTTGTTTATGAACTTGGAGGGCCAGCTGCTCCAACAAATTCTCAACATTTGTGTCCAGTTTCATAAGTACATTGAACTGGAAATCTGTAAGAGATTTGTGATGAAATTAGTTTTGAAAGATCAAGATCATTATTATAAACTCCTTATAAAGATCTGTACAGTGAACATGGGTTTAACAATGAAAAATATTTATGGAATGAAATACATGGTTTTTGTACAGTTTATTTGAAAATAAATAAAACTTTTCCCTATAATCCTTTATGTTTTTATTCCCTGGATATGTTGTTTCACTGCTGGTGTCTGTAAAGTCTGCATTCAATGTAGATGGTTTAAGCGTCTGACTTAAGAAAACAATGGTATACATAAGAAAGGAAAATAAAAAAAAACCAATGGAATGATGAACAGTCGACACATCAATGAAAAACAATTCATTGTTTATTTGCACAGATAAGTCTTGAACAGTATGTTTTATGACCTATAATTTAATTAATTAACATCTCACAATGTTCTGAAATAACAGTATCTAAGCTACAAGAGCTTGTGCTTTCATGTCATAATCTTCCATTTCCCAAACAAATTTTGATGTTGACTCAATGTATATGACCATAGCATTGAACACTAACATTCAAAATGTCTACAAGATGACAAAACTATTATCAAGTGAAGTGACAACAAACCAATGAGTTTTCCGTGCATTGAACATAAGCATTTTTAAATGCTACAAAATGTGTTTTTAGTGTACTGCCACAAATTACCCAACATTCTGTCAAACATAAAACAGTTCTACTACCTTAGATGGGAATTAAATTCACGAATACAGTGTATAATTGACTTACTCGTACTTAGTGAGCTGTAAATGAAATAAGAGATTATATAAAAGTCAACACCTGTAGTATTTGTTTCATTATTCTATAATGTACATTTTTTTCCATCCTCAATACTTACTACTTGCAGAGGAACTGGCAGAGAGAAATCTTTATATTCTCCACTCCAGAGTGGATGGGGATGGTGATGGTGTTGTCCTTCTGGATGCAGCTAAATGTATAAAAATAATCACTAGTCCTTAATTGCAGTAAAAAAGAAACAAAGAAATCAGACTGGATTGTTTGGCATCTAAACAAAATGCATACTGGTTGCAATGACCACTGTATATAAGGCAGTGATACAATATATCACAAAATGCATTCTTTTTTAACAAAACATCTAATCTCATATATACAGCATCATGAGTAAGTAAGTACTCTTAAACACATCTTATTAAACAGACAGAAAAATGATGAAATTTATACATACTTTTGATAAGGAATTTCCAATTGTGGCATGGTATAAAAGCAACTGATAAAAAGAGACCAGATAAACTAAATAGCACATACCAGCAGGATAAGAGGAAATCTTGGAGTCTGCAAAATACTCTCCATTTCAGGAGGTTTTGGATGAGATGGCTGACCAGAAAGGTTTCCACTTGAGTTTTCATCTTTTTTTCAGTTCTTCATTTTCATCTGAAATATCAATAAGAACTTGTAAATACTGTATGAGTCCTTGAATACACTGACTCCTTGTGACATACAGGGTTTGCAGAACAATCGCTAGCAATATTCACCACTTTTAAATCCAGCTGGTGAATTTTCACCATGAAATGCATCCAAATGCAGTGAATAATCCTGGATCAAAGACAAAATAGTGTACAGAAATGTGCAATAAATTAGTCAAGCTCCAGACAAAACAAAGATATGATTTATCTCTGATTCATAATGACTTTTCTTGTGCTACACATTTTACCAATGCAAATTACATTGAATTTTGTAAATTAAATGGTACAATTAAGATATGTATGTCAAAAGATTACTAATCTTCAGCTTTCCAATTAATGCTAAACACAAGTATCAAGTCATGTATTTAGTCTTTCACCACCAATAAATGCATTCTTAAGTAATCATCCTAGAGTGCACCAAAGTCATGTGAACTTGATCCAATTCCAACATTACTGCTGCTTCAGTGCTTAGATCCAGTATTGCCTTCACTAACTGATGTTATTAATACCTCTCTCTCATCAGCATAATTTCCATCATTTTTCAAAACTCCCATTGTAAAACCTCTGCTGAAGAAACTAACACTACACCATAACGATTTAAAGAAATACTGCCCGGTTTCTAATCTCCAATTCATAAAAAAAATCTTAGAAAAGGTTGTTCGATCCCAGCTTGTATCTTGTCTGAATTCAAACAGTCTTTTTAGCAATGTACAATCTGCATATCGCCCTTGCCACAGGACACACATTGTGTCTGCAAATAGATTACACTCCAGCCCAGCTGATCTATGTTGTGGTGTTCCACAGGGGTCTGGTCTTGGACCTGTTCTCTACATTCTATACACTCAGCTACTCTCAAGTGTCATAGATCATCATCCAGTGTCTCACCAATTGTACACTGATGACACCCAAATATACAAATCTATCCACCCAAATGAAGTTGATGCTACCATCCAAGGTGTAGAGATGTGCATTTCTGATGTGAAATCATGGATGACTTGTAAAAAGCTGCAGATGAATGATGATAAAACTGATGCCATTCTGATCACAACACAAAGACTTTCTCATTCACATCCTTTACCTCACACAATAAATATCAGCAACATCAATATTAAATTCACACAATCAGTACAAAACCTAGGTGTTACTCTGGACAGTACTCTCACATTGCACCAACATGTCATGAACATATGCAAGGCTGCATATCTTGAGCTGAGACGCATCAGCTCCATTCTCATATCTTTCAGTTGATGCCACTAAAACACTTGTGTGTTCATTACTACTTTCAAGACTGGACTATGGAAACTCAATTCTGTCTGGTTCATCTTAATATCTACTGCAGAGACTTCAAAAAGTTCAAAACATAGCTGCTTGGATCATACTTAGAGTACCACAATCAGAGCACACCTCCCCACTGCTCTGTACCCAACACTGGCTATCCATTTGATCCAGAATCAAACACAAAATTTGTTCTCTGTGCTACGTTTCACTGACAGACTCTAGTCCAACATACCTATCCGACCTCACCTATGTGTACACACCAGCAAGATACTTACATTCCTCTTCCGACAATCATATACTCATTATTCTCACTATGAAAACAAAGTCATATGGACAGCATTCTTTTGCATACCTGGGCCCAGCAACATGGAATGAATTGCCCACTGAATTTAGACACAAAGACTCGGTGATACCATTCAAGACTGCTCTCAAAACTACTTATTCTGACTGCAAAAACAAACTTAAAGACTTAATAATGTTAACTACCTTAAATATTCTCAGCATGTTTTTTATGTTTTCTAATTTCATGGTGTTTGTTTTTGTAATCATAACATTGTGTATGTTTTTATGTTGTCGAATGTTGCAAAGCGCTTAGAACTTCTAAAGATTAGGCGCTATACAAAGTCCTCATTATTATTATTATTATATTTAGCTTGGATGAATATTTTTAAAATCAGTGGCCATAACTAAAACAATGGGATTTTGTTTTCTGATCATAAAAGTATGTTGGACACCATCCATGATGTACAATGCTGTCTGACATTTCTATGCACCTAAGGTTTCCATCTCAAATATTAAAGCAAAATGCATACCAAATTTGACAGATTGATGAAAATAAAATAAAGCAATGCTTACCATTTGAAAAGAGGCAACTGTCACTAGAATATTCTATTCAAAATGATATTAATTTTGGACACAGGGATACCACCCCCATGTTTTCCTGACTCGTGATGTGTCGGCCTATTCTGTGCACAGCTTTGAAAAGATGTAATGTTTATCCATCGAGCTATAGAAATGAAATACATTTACTGTAGACTGTTTCTGTCAGCAGTTAAGTTGAGTAATTAGGTCAGGTTTATAGCTAGTTTACAAAATTCAATGTAGAATGCCAATAAATGACAAGATATATTTTTGCAAACTAAAGTGATCTTGAAAAAAGATTAGCAAAGTTTAACATTTTATAAAAAATAAGCTATTATGTGGAAGAGAAACAGCAATGAAATACGATGCAATGTGTTTACATCTTGCTGATGGGGGAAAATTACTAAAGAATTTAGAAACAGACTATATGCTGGGGAATTTTTTGAGAATTTATGTTCTGGCGACAAGTTTACATATTGGGTAGCAGATGATTTTGCATGTGTGGGACAACTTCTTGCAAAATTAGAAACTTGGATTAAAATGCAGTATTGTTTTAAGGTATACATTACCATATTTTATATAATGTATTGTATGATTCTAAAAGATGCATAGTTAATCAGAATTTCTGGGTTACAGATTCAAGAAGGTCATGGAGTGGGTCTACATGTTGACTAATAAATTACTATTTGATCCCCTAGGTGATATTTCAATTCTAAATTAAAACCAATAATACTTAATGTATAACCAAAAATGCGACAACCTGGTGGAGAGGCGAAAATGGATATAAAAAACTTCCATATAGCCTCAGCAAATTTAAACTGAATAAATAGGGAAAAAATAATTAAACTAAACAACAAGACAAATTATGATATGATTTTCATACAAGAAACACATAATAAGTTGACTAAAGAACTAATAACTTTATGTGAGGAAAAATTAAATGGGGTTATAATTGTGAATGATTATAAGGAGATGTAAGGGGAGGGGTAGCTACTTTTATCAAGAATAAAATGGGAGTAACTTGGGAGCAAAAAAACAAGGGAAACTTTTTTGCAGGAAGATTGATACATATTGTGATAGAGGACACTCATTTTATAAATGTATAAATACCTGCTAATAAAAACAAAAAGCAACAATTCATTGAAAACCTGTTTAAATATGTAGAAACAATTTCAATGCCCCCCCCCCCCAATCTGTGTTGATATTGATGGAAATATTGTGGATCTGATGTGCAATCTTACTGCATGCAAATCTTTCCAAAAAGCACCTATGTACTGTTTAGACACCGGTATTTGGTAACAGCCATATCTAGCGCAAAATTCAAAATGGTCATAGGACAGAAGGTTGAGTAGCTACAATGTCATAGCCTCAATGTCTCCACGAAGTAGGGGTAGTAATATTTGTGCTAGGGTTGTGCTATTCCATGTCGATTTACAAGTAACCAAACAGGATTTGATTTGGAAATATTTTTCGCAAAAAGATCTCTTCTGCCAATGGTAGCTCAATGGCTGGGAGAAATACTGGCAAGTCAGATGTGTATAAAATGTACAGCAATGTGTGCAGATAAAATTGTCAAAAATTTTTGCAGGTTTTAATTAAAGGGCTATATCAGCCTTGAAAGTGCCAGAAATTATCATTATAGATGTGGCTTGAGTCTACATGTTTTCAGTTAACAAAAACAGAGTATCAAAGTTAGTAACTGGCATCCTTGATAATTTGACTAACAACTATTTTTAATTAACCATTTCAGATTTATAAATATATACTCAATAGTAGTGAAGTGGGACGATATAGCGTCAATGGGACTTACCATTAAAAACCACCCTGCGACGATATAGCGTCAATGGGAAATTTAACATTACGGAAACCCCTGGGACGATATAGCGTCAAGGGGAATTTAACATGGGAATATGGGACTGTTTAGCGTCAAGGGGAATTGAACAGGGTGGGACTGTACAGCGTCAAGGGGAATTTAACATGGGCAAAAAAAAAAAAAAAAAAAAAAATCTTGGGCCTGCTGAGCATCAAGGGGAAATGGAACAGGGTCGGGACCCTATTTTAATAAGGTCCCGACCTGATGGGTCTATGGAAATGGAACATGCGAAAATTGAAACAGGGAGGGGTCTCTATTTTTTATTTTTTTTAAAACAAAAAAGAAAAGGGTAGGCAATGAAAGTCAAGATCTTTTCGAGACCTATGAGTGGCCCTGAAAAGGGCCTTTGGGTTTCTTCTTCTTCTAACTCTTCCACTTCTTGAACCATCTCCTAACTTTTACCAATATTCCTGTCATCTTCTTCTTTATTTCTGACTCAGGCATCCAGTCAGGATGACCTATCGCTCGGAATTTCTCCTGTATTCTTATCCAGTTATTGTTGAGTTTCTCAAAGCTTTCTTTTCTCTTTCTATTTTCTTCTTCTTTTCTTTCCTTAGACCACCTTTCTTTGATGTTCTTTACTCTTCCGTCAGCACTTTCCTCATTACTTCTTCCGTTTTTGTCAACTGGTCGAACCCCCATTTTACGTATCGCCACTCCATCCAATACAATATTTTTTCTAGGAAGCACCCGACTTGGATGACATGGTCCAGTGCTTCCTTCAAACTTCCCACTCTGACATAAGGTGGGTCAGTAAATCCTCTTGACTTGTTGACTTCTTCTTCTATCATCCCTGCGATGAGATCTCCGGCCACCTTTAGTCCTTTGACTTGAATAGTTAACAAGTCTTGCCTATTTCCATCACTCCATTCCTTTTCTATTCTTCCTACAACATATTCAACATCCATTATCCAAAAATATTTATCTCTTAATAGATTGAATAATTTTGTCACCTCCATCTTCTTTGTTTATTCCGTGGAATGGTCTGAACGATTGTTGTTGTTGTTGAGTTGAATTATAGTGGCGTGCACTTCGCATTGAGCATGTACCACTGGTTTATGGTGCCACAGGCACCTAATTGATTACTCCTTGGAGGAAGGAATGGAGCCACTTCCTCCAGGCATTTCTGTGTTCACAGAACACTAATTGATTGGGCTGTCAGGTCAAGGTACTTTTGTGTACACATCGATCTGATTGTAAGGCCTATGTTTTGTTTGAGTGGGATTGGACCCAGCACACACTCTGTCATTCATTTGCATTGATTAGCGACTAGTGGGATTGGACCCGATCTAGTCCGTATTTTTAATTTATGATGCGTGCACTGCACGTATGTGTTTTGATGTCTGTCCATCGCAAAGGGCGAAAGTGGTCAGGCTCGGGCAGAGTTGTCTTGCCACAGGTTAGCAGGGTTTTTCCGATCCAGGGTATTTTTGTTCTAAATTTCCGTCTTTGGAATTTTGAATCATAAAAACTCTGTGCTGTTTTTAAGAGAGATAGAGTCTATTGAGGTCGATGTTAGCTTTTAGGTGACAGCATTTGTCGATTGGTTTTGCAGCCATGTGCTGCTGGCCCTGGATGGAGTTGGTGTTTTTTCCATCTTACTGAGTAATTGTTTTTGGGTCCTAATTATCTAGTTGTAAATTTTGGTTGCAGCCTTGTGCTGCTGGCCCTGATAGTCATTGGGTTTTTTTGACTACCTTATACAAGTAATTTTTGGGGTGGTATTCTATATATTTGTTATATTTGCAGCATTGTGCCGCCGGGCCTGATAGTCGTTGGGTTTTTTCGACTACCTTATATGTGTAAGTTTAGGGTCTTAATACGGGGGATCCCTGATGGTCTATTCTTGCGACCACCTTATACGTTCTATTTTGGGACTATATGGTTATATCTAGTCTTTGTCTTAGCTGTCACCTATGTAGAAGATAGACTTTTGGAGCTGTTGGTTAGGGTGTTAGGTGAGTATTAAGTTAGGAGAAGTGAGAAGGTTTGTTTTGTTTTTCCCACCACCCACCCCCTGTATATTTCTTCCTGGTATTTGAACTAGGTGTTTTTTAATTTAATGATATTTGTTTGTAGAGTTTTATCAGTCAGTGGGCTAGTTTTGATAAAATGAGTTTTTCTATTGTTCAGAATTTGGTACTTGTTTTGTGAGTGTATTTATTTTGTAATACTTTTGGCTAGATTCGGATTAGATTCCCTCGTCGATCACACTCGCCTCTCATAAATGGAGAGTTCGGGGAGACCGAATCCTTGTCTTCGCCATTGGTCCAAATTTGATATATGTATATTTTATGTAAGTATTTATTAGTGTAATTCAGATGATTTCATTGCTTAGCCGGTTTCGGATTAGATTCTCTCGTCGATCACACGGTCTGAATGACGAATACTGTGGGTTCTTATAGTTAAAGCGCGGATGTGAAGGAAAACATCCCCATAAGACTAAAATCTTATATTACCTAGATCATCACTTAAAAACGTACAATTCACAATCTTCTCCTAGAGCAAAAGTAATCCACATAGTGAGTAATTTCAGACCACTGCCATTCAGGGTAACGTTCAAGAATCTCACTGAACTCTTTTGATGTAAACGGTCTAAAGCGATATAATAGTATGAATGCACCCTTGACCCAGAGAAATCTAACACACTGGTTGACTTTTTTCACTTATCTCTTGTGAATTTCTCGGAATAAAAGTTCTACAGTTACCCATTGAGATTTCACTCTGGCAAGCCCCTGCCAAACTTCCTTGTAAATCTTCTCTTGCAGTTCTTTAGGTAATGATTCAATATCGTTTTTGAAATGAAGTTTAAATACTGGTCTCGGTGATGTCCAACATTTGACTCCTAGCCAATCTGGTTTCTTCTTCAACGACATGGTAAGTTACTTCAATGTCTCGGTCCCATTAAGGCTAAGTAATGACAATTCGGTGACCAACAAGCATGTTCTAGATAGGCCGAATCTTGTGGTTCCCAGTGGTGAAGTGACACACCACAACTGAAGCACTTGACTTTATCCCCTTCGTCCAAGTAGAAAAATCCAGCTCTGGCTAATTCTTCGGGGATCGGTCCTCCCAGATACTTAGGCCATTTTCCTTTGAACGATTGAAGACGATTTTCAAAGTCGCAGTATTCCGACAAACACACAGGGAACGAATATTCGTCTTTCACAGGTTCGTTTCGATGAGGGTTGGGTGACATGGACAGGAGTTTGCTCAGGGCTGGATGACATCCGTAGGGGGGTAGACGTGAAGGTGAACATCCACCTTTAAAATGAAACCCAGTAAAGTGTCCAAGAGGGCGAGCAGCATCGCTTTCGCATCCCTCAGGTTTGACACGCACAGCATCACTTTCCATGATAGGGGTAGTGAGAACAAAGTTCTCATGATGCTTTACAGCATCGCTAAGGTCACAGAGTACAGCATCGTTCCCATTGCAAGGCTCACAATCGCATTCCACTTCAGAAGCCCCAAACTTGAATTGTGCCTTTCTGAACTTGTTTTGTGTTTCTCTGAAAGTATTCATCTTGTTCGCTTGGTCTTGGTAGTCACAATGAACTATCGATCTTGACCATAGCCCCTTTTTATACTAGTCGCAATGCAGTCTCAAGCTTGTACATCGTTCCTTTTTTATGTCTAGTTTTGGAAGGTACCGTCTCTAAGGTACCGTCATAATTGTACCGTAGTGTAATGGGTGGAAAGGCCATAGAAAGGTAAGGGCAGTGCAAAGACCATCGAGTATGTTCCAGAATAGCTGAACCTTTATAGATACATAGATCCATTCGTAACTTCAGTCCACAAGTGAAACGCTGTACTTTGTATCCCAATCCTGACTCAGGTCCCAAGTAGACAAATCCTGTTCTAGCTAAAACATGCGAAGCAGGTAATCCTTCCCTATCCGTAGGCCATATCTGAAACGTGTCCAATCGACAGGCACAATCACAATAGTCAGGTAAGAAGACTGGAAAATGGTAGGGTTCGAACTTGGAGTTCTCATCAGGTTTCTCACTTGATTCTTGCTGTGGCGAAGTCATGCTTCTGGTGAGTGGCTATCCACTTACAACCAATGTTTTATACCGACATGTCCATATGGCAATGTAAAGTGATTGGGAAGCCGCACTCGCTTCTCATACACGATTTGACAGACTTTTTCCAAGGGTCGACTGACGATGTACAATCTTGTTCGGTTGATAGGTGGTCACTTTAAAGTGTTCATCTTCTCTAGACTGCAAAGCTTCTTTCAATACGCCAAAGTTCACCACTCAACTGGTATGATAATTCAGAGTCAATCCTTTCACTTTACACTTCGTGTGCACTTCTCCTTGTTTGTCCTGGTATTCGTAGCCATAATTTTTAAGACCGCCACTGGCGAAACTTAGAATCTTGTCGTCAGAATGCTCGTCTGTCCAGGCTCCTAAACGGTCTCCTTCGATGTTAGGGTGCTGTTAACTCGGGTGATCGATGTAGATGCAACTGTCCATGTCAAAGTACAGGACGCGTTCCCCTAACAGTTCTAAAGCTTCGTACAGTTTTAAGCGAGCATGAGCTGTCATGTAAGCCGCAATGATAACATTTCCAAAAGGGTCGGCTTCTACAAAGTCCAGATCTTCTTCGTAACTGACTAAGATCAAATCTTCGCAAATGACGTCCACGTGTTTGATGAATTTAGTTTTGTCATGAATCATCTGGAAGTAGCAGGAAGGTTCTGTCAAATATTCCGTCTTGGGTAAACACGGTCATTGTGCCATTTTACCCCACAAGCAATTTAACATCACTTTGGCAAACGATCGCCTGCCTTCATTTTTCTCGATGTGATCTAAAGTAATGCCTTCTTGTGCCCAGTATTTCTCTTTGAATGTCTTTTGGTCTTCGGGAGTGTGACACCAGGACGGATAACCACTGGCTTCTTGCTTTAGTTTCAAAAAGGCATAAACGTAGTCTGCCAAAATGCCTTTCTGAGTGGGGTCACCCTTGTGGTATTGTTCTGTCTTGGGAATGTGACAGATTTCGTACACTTCTAACAGTTGGTATCCCATGTCCAGAGCTTTGAACAATTCTACGCTGACCCACGTCCCCGTCAAAGCCCGTTCTTCCTGGGTGTACTGACAAGGTTGGTCTTGGTTGCACGTTTCAGCACAAGTACGGTACAAAGGAAACATCAGTTTGTCTTGACAATGGTGAGGTAGAACGGGATGGTACAAGTCAGTGGGAGCCAAAACTTTACATTTGATCTAGCCTTCGTATTGTCGAATGTTTTTCAGGTCGATGTGTTCCGTCAACAACTGTGGGTGCCCTGCAGGAAAGCGACAATATTTGCACACGTAGGGATACAGTGAACACACGTCCAAGTATTTGATTTCTTCTCCTTTCTCTTCATTGGCTTGGTACAGCAAACTGGTGGCATTGGTCCTTCCTCCGTACAAACTATCCCACGGTTTCAGAGGGTCCATGAACTGGTAACATTCCATGAGGCGTTTAAACTCGGGATCGGTTTTCAAACGGTGATCGTACTCGTGTTCCCACATTTTCACCACTTAGTATCCTTCCTGTTCTAACTTTAGGCATCGCTGAAGGTTCCGGAACAAATTCTTGCGAGGTAAGAAAATCCACAAAATCCCAATTCACCTCTTCTGAAAGTAAGTCCGGGTTCCCTTGGGTAGTCTCCGCAGCTGGTGCACCCCAATTTATCGTTTTCTGAGTTTCCATCATGTTGAAAAACTGTCGCATGAATTGACTGCGTACAGGTGCTAGCAAATCTATATAGACCACGTGACGTCACAGACTGCTCTCTTTGGATTGGATGTGGGCTGACTGAATTTTGTAACGCGTGTTTGGATTGGTCAATGAACTCAATCCGTTTCAATCCTTCCTCTCCCTATAAATAAGTGCAGTTCACTGCATTCCTTCACCTGTTCTCAGCGCCTCAACATGTGGACCAACGTTCAATCTTCTACGCTTGTGTCTTTGATGATGTTCAGGACGGACATACCAATGTACGTCCGATCCAAGTGGACAGTTGTCCATAGGACATATACCAGCCTATGGATACGTAGGATCTTTGTGGAGAAGCAAGGATGTCTCAAAAGAGTTTTAGTCTATGGTCCTGCAGTCAGGCGAAGCCTAAGGACAAGAAGAAGTCACAGATGCCCTTTATGTTAAGGGCATATTAACATAAACCCAAAGGCTCTTTTCAGGGCCACTCACAGGTCTCGAAAAGATCTTGACTTTCACTGCCTACCCTTTTTTTTACTTTTTTTTGTTTTAAACAAAATAAAAAATAGAGACCCCTCCCTGTTTCAATTTTCGCCTGTTCCATTTCCATAGGCCCATCAGGTCGGGACCTTATTAAAATAGGGTCCTGACCCTGCTCCATTTCCCCTTGACGCTCAAAAGGCCCAAGATTTTTTTTTTTTTTTGCCCATGTTAAATTCCCCTTGACGCTATACAGTCCCACCCTGTTCAATTCCCCTTGACGCTAAACAGTCCCATATTCCCATGTTAAATTCCCCTTGACGCTATATCATTCCAGGGGTTTCCGTAATGTTAAATTTCCCATTGACGCTATATCGTCCCAGGGTGGTTTTTAATGGTAAGTCCCATTGACGCTATATCGTCCCACTTCACTATTCTCAATGTGTTTATACCAATATTAAGTTTCTGTATGTCACTGTGTTTAAGTTTTGATTTTCTCTGTTTTATTTCACTTGATACAAACACATGCTGACTAATCTTGTCATGCGGTGTATCTCGATCATACTGTAAAAGTACATAGCTTAACACAGGTTTCGAACTCTTGCTATGAGCAGCAGCAGTAAACATGGCATGTACCACGAGAAATCAACTTTTTTTCTTCTTGGCTATAAAATCATTAGGTACTAATGTGTAAACTATTAAGTTGGTAATTTTTTTAATATAATTATTGTGCAGATTTACTAAATGTACTTTTGCGATACTAAGTCCCATGTTTGTTTAAAGGTTCTAACAAGCTGGGGTTTTTATGCAATATGTCATAAGTATATAAGGTGTTGTGGGCTGCAGGTATGAAGACAGCTCAGCAGCTTTCTAACTAATATTGCAATTACTATGAGCTTTTTTAAAAGTTATTTATTTTCTTTAAGTTGTTTCTTACTGTTCTGTATATAGTTTAGAAACTTTAAGTAATATTTTGGACTAGTCCGATAACATAAGACACATCACCCAATATTTTTGTTGGAGGGCTGATGGGTCTTACTGCCTAACGAAGGGTGCTGTGTGGAGCGTTTTGATGTCGACTAACAGTGTAATGAAAGTCAAATTTTCAGAAATATCACACACAACTGGTAACCAATAACAATGCATTTCTACAAAGTAAAGTTATAATGTTTTTGTCAGACTTTACTTACCCTGATGTCTTTTCTCTAATAAATTCAAATTCTCACAAAAGAACCAGACCTGTTTTCAAGTTTTGTTGGTCCACATTTCAGTTGGCTGGAAAGCGATGAAAGTCAGAAATGGCAAAATCGGGTTAAGCTGAAACATTATTCTTTAAGGAAACAAATAAAAATATGTTTTGCCTATTGGAACTGTAAGTAATGTTTCGTTTCATTCAAGAAACATATCCTCCACATGAACCTACTTAAACAAACTTTGGCGTACCTCGACTACCGTTGCATTGCAACAAATTCAAATGTATGTCAATGGAACATGAAAATGTGTCCATTTGCTAGTGTCATATTTTCACTCCACCAGGATAAAGACAGCACTGTAAGTATATTAATTACACAT
The DNA here is from genome assembly GCA_028554795.2 of Sinohyriopsis cumingii. Lineage (NCBI taxonomy): Eukaryota > Metazoa > Mollusca > Bivalvia > Unionida > Unionidae > Sinohyriopsis > Sinohyriopsis cumingii. The sequence goes on from CM068835.1 coordinate 63,150,681, forward strand.
AAATTAGTGGAAGAGTGTCGATATAGGCTGCCAAGTGTGTGAGCTATTCCTGAAACTTGGACTACTCATTCCGATGTCAATCGACATTGGAACCCATATACATGGCCGTTATTTGGGTATTAAGACATAGCACTAAAACAAAAACAACATGTGCTATGTCTTACATTGTAGAACTATATTTTGGACTTGTACATTTTTGTTTAAGATTTTATTTAAGCACAAAATATTTATTGATGGAAATTAATGTGCTTTTCTCTATTCTAAATTATATAATTAATATTCATTCCTAACTTATTTTACAAGCAAACTACATAAAGTTATATCATTTGTTATAAGAACTTGGCTATATTGTCAAGTGAGTGTTATCTTCACATACCAACACGTTTATTTTGTATGTACTGATTTTCTGTATTTAAGACTCTAATTCCATGCCTGAGAAATTTTTCTTATGCTGCAATACATGATTCAATTTCTTATACAGTATAGGTCCAAAAATGTTCTTAGGGATATAGAATACCCAAGTCATTGTGAGTGTTATCCTTGCTGATTTGATCTTTGCAATACAATTTAATCATTACTTAATCCATGATATGATTGAGGTTTTTTTAAACTAGTAATTTTTTAAATTACATTACATTTTTTTGTAATGTAACAAATCCAAATCACACACACACACTTAATCTAGCACTTCATACACATAATTCCAATGTCTTCACAAAAAGCTCAAAATGTCAAAGTCACTGTGAGTGTTATCTTCACCAACATAATATTCTAACTTCAAGTCAACAATAACTTATTAATCTAGCAATCCAAAAAAGCATAATTTAATGACATTTTTCTTTCATAATTTACTAGTTTTCTAAGTCTGAGGTGGGCAAACTATTTTTCAATGTACCCACAGGTGTGGTGAATGAGAAGTGAAAAACATCATAAGATGCCACAACTGAGCCAAACTTACACGGCCAATTTGCCACTTGTGGCAATTGGTGACAAGGTTGCCCACCCTGGGTCTAAGTCAGTGTGACCATTGTCATTACCAGCCTGAAACCCAATTTAATGCCATTTGTATAAATTCATTTCAAATAAATATTATGATATAGTTGAAGTGTAAAGTCAAGCAAGTAGTCTGTTTGCAGATTTTACATTTTAGATATTACAGTAAAGTCATATTTTCTCTTGTGTAGTAAACTTTATTGCAACTGGTTCCAAAATAGTAAATCTTATTCAGTTTTCATTCACCAGAATAGGTATTAATACAATCCTGAATTAACTGTATGGTACTAAAATATACCCGGATCTTGTGTGAGATTGTAATATACAGAACTATACCTCAAGACAACAATAATATATTGAATTTATATTATATCAAGACTGTCATGGTTATGAACTCCAACTTTATTCAGGTTTTTTCATAATAAATGATCATCTTGTGTTATGGCTGAAAAGAAATCAAAGTTCATTTTAACTCCATTCTCTCCACATTTGTCAGTTGTTAAGAGGCATACTCATCATCAGTGTTATAGCAAAATGTAATCTTGTCTGGATCAATCTTGCTGGTGTAATATATGAATGGAGAAAGAATATTATCATCCAGATTAAAATATTTTTTATTCAGACTCTACTGAAAATTTTAGCTGGATATGGGATACGGAGCCTGATGTGTACGAACAAAGCAATGTGTACCATGACCTTTTTAATTTAACATTTTAAACTCCTGCAGAAGAAAGAGATTTATAGATCCATTAAATTGTATTAACAAAAACATTTCTTCAGTATGATTTTCCTTTACTTAGTAGTGACAAAACTCATATTTTAAAGTTGTTGTTTTGTGTTTGGTTTGGCTTTTTATGGTAAAGCAACACAAGTAAGTTATTTAGTGCCAAGGCACTTTAAGTATAGTGCCTTGCCCAAGGACGCACCATGGTAGCTAACCCAGGTTGGTCCGATGGTAGAATTTGAACCTACCTTATTTCACAGGTCCGGAAAGCTAACCACTGAGCAACTACAGCTCCCCATCTTATAGTGGAATGCTGGTATACTTTATGATCAAGAAGGATGGGTTGGGGTATGCATGTTGCATCTGAAAAAAGTGATGGAATTTTTGTTTACATAATATTTTAGTCATACAATATGAATCATTTTCTATAGATTTAAGATGTATCAGATCAAGTTAAGAAAAATTACATATTCTGTTTCCTGGGAATGTACTAAAATTCACTGTTATTGTTTGATTTTTTTGGTAGTAAGCTTACTTGGTATTTTTTTCTTTTTAACTTGAATACCTAATTTGTTAACATCCTGTCCTAAATCTTCATGGTTCTGTCTATAAAGTGACAACTGTTGATACATGTAGGGAAGTTTTTGTTTATATCTTTTGATTTTTTGTAGTTCTGGAAGTTGCAGTATTTGTTGTTGTATTATTAACCATTTCAGTAATTTAATGAATGCAGAGTATACTGCTCTATAAATGAAATTTAAGGGAAGATAATGTAAAAGTATGTTTCACTGCAAATATAAATTGTTTAAAATAATAATATATCATTTATCATATGACTATTCAATTGTGGTAACTAGTATTCCATCCAATATCTATATATTAAAATATGTCTTTTCATACAGCTGGTGATCATTTAGATACAAGTCCAATTGAACATAATCAAATTATCAGTGCAGGTGTTTTTATTAGTAGTAGTATTGCAAGTATAAGTGTTAGTATTAAGATTTCATATACAGGTATGATAAGTGTATCATAATGTTTAAATGATGCTCCTTGTTACAACATAAAATATGTTCACTGAAACAAATGGTTCACTGGTAAATTGGCAGTAAAGGTCTTCACTGAATTATGCTGCATAAACTATTTTACAATACATGTAAAACATATATGATGCATCTCAATTATGATGATGTGGAGGAGGAGGATTAATAATAATGCAGTTTAAGTTATCTTCATCACATAAGTTCTAGCAGATGTGTCATTTTTATGTGGCTCATTATCAGTTTGAAACTAGTCTATGATTCCTGGATCTGGACATATCTGGTCCCCTGCTGTTGTGCTGCTATGGTCTTTACAGTTCATTAGGATATCAGTTACACTGGTTTACATTTAGAACCCCATGGGATGGAATGCCCAGTTTGAAACTGAGAGAATGGTTAATTATCCATAATATAACTCCTGCAGTTATTATTAGGTTTGATATCAAGGTCTTTCATTAAAAGCTTTTCAACTCATGTTCTGTTCTACCATACAGACAAATAAAGTCAAATTCAAGGCTTTCAGAATTGTCCAGTTTGTTTCATGTGTTGTCAGTTTAATGGGCAGGTAACTAACTGTGCAGCAGACAGACTGTATATTGCCACTGTACCATATAAATATCAGTGCTTAGTCTGCTCTCAGTGGCTGTGGTTTGATTAGTTACAAGTGTCATCACATGTGATTAATTATTGACCAATGTAATGAAACTTATATAATTAGAAGGCTGTATTTAAAAACTCTAAAGATCTTAAATGTGTGCTAGTGGGTAGGGTTAGCAGTTATACTCCCAATTATGTTTGTGACGAGCAAAAGCAGCTGCACACATTTGAGCTTTTAGTTTGGTTCTGGTAGGGTCAAAACATGCAGGTACATTTTGATCTTTAAAAATTAACATAATTCCCATGTAATACTTTCCAAACCTAAGTATGCAATTGATTTGATAAAAGTTTCGAGATTACTGTTTAGGCTCTGTTCTTACAATACTAGATATACCTGACTACTCCACAGTGAAATGGCCAACTGTTAAGTTATATAAGCCAGATGAGTAATGTTAGCCATTTGTTTAAGTGTTTTCTCATTAATTTCATTTGTGTCACAGAGTTGCATGCAATATTTCTTTCTAGAATAAATTTATTTTATTTTCTAATTGTGTATTTTATGGTCTCACTGGACAGTTTATCTGGTGAATTTTCATCCGACAATGACCAATTACAGAAAAATGAGAATAATTTTACACTGAAGATACTAACAAAAACAAACTAATGATTTTTGTAGAAAGCATACATGTGAGATTTTGACTGCAGTAATCAGGTTAATTCCTGATGCAGCTATTGGTTTCTATACTGAACCATCACTGCCACCATCTCTTAAATTTTACATTCATTTTTGACAAGAAATAGCTATTTTCAATATTTTTCTGTGACAAGGCAGCTAAAAGAATCAGTATGTGGCTTATGCATGAATAAAGTTCACTAGTACTATAACAAATTAGCATACTTTTCATCACCCCTCAACCATCTAGATTTTTTTATATTTGCCTCTGTAGCAGACACATAAAGGTCGGCAGCTCATTTGCAGACCAAGTTACGCATTTGATCTCCAATGCTCATCTAACTGTGACAGGCAGTCACCAACAAGCCATCCTATTTCCATGCCTAACTCAAAGTAAATCTAAACCACATTATAGATTTAGCTTATGTGTGAATTTAGAAATGCTAGGCTTGTGATAATTTAGTTCATGCCTTCTCCCTTAAAAATTAGGTGTATGTCAAAATACGAAACTATCCAGTGAGACCTATGATGTTAATTTTAATCCCCATGGGATTTGTGACATAAAAAACCCAAATGCTTTATGTATTAAAAGGTAACTAATGGGGGCAGGATCTGCAGTGAATCAATGGTATGTATGCTAGACTCCTGATAAAAATGTTTGTGTTACAATCCTGTTATCAAGTCAACCAGGTTACCTACTGCAATGTACCCTTGCCTTACTCCAATTCCCTCAGTACTCAGTAAACAACTAGTGTTGCTGTACATAACAAAACCAGTCCATATTGATTTTACCTATTTTACTAAATCCTGACAAAAATAATTCTCTAAATAAAGCATGATTAATATGTGAAGGTCTCGCATGTAATCAAACTCTTCCAAGCTTTTAATGATATGAACCGATTTATCAATGTTTATCAAATTTACATGAAAAACTATTTCTTATTTGTTATCAAATATGTTCGATGTTTTGATCATATAAGCATTTCTGCTACATTAGATCAAAATAATTTTTTTGTCAGAAATAGAGCCCTTATAGTATTTGCAAGGTCAACCAATCAGATGCAGAATTTGAGTTTAATATGAATGAATATTTTTTTTACAAAATTGCTCCTTTGCTATATCTTGATGAGATAAATCTATTTACCAAGTCTGATAAAATTAATGAGAAATAGTTTTAAGAGCAGTAACAAGAATGGCTAGTGAGATGTAGAACCACCACATTATATGCATAGAATTTGCTTACAGTTTCAGACATACAAGCAAATAATTAAACAAGTCAGATCTAAATTTGATCATAAACACTGTTGTGCAAGTCGTAAGAAACTCTGCCAATCAGATGCAAGGTCACTTCATTAACATACCTTTATCACACTCATAATAAGCATCATTGTGAAGCTTGACTATATAAGCCCAATGGCCAAGTATGATCAAACTTGAATCAGCAGTAGTGGTTATAACCTCATGTATCTGTATGCATGTTCACTTCTTCAATATAGATCTCATTTATATAAGCATGCATTCTAAATTTAGTAAAAACTGCACTATATGTATAAATACTGCATGCAGTGGTAACATGCTCAGTCAGGTGAAAGATCACTTTATTATTATTAATGGTTAACACTCATCAAACTTCTAGGACAACTTAATGATTTTAGTCTATATTGTGGAAGTATGGCTTTTAGGCTGGTTAAAAGAACTCAACTAATCTTATACATGATCACCTCGTGTATATACTTGGATTTTGCTCATTATTAGATTTATCCAAGATGTTGATTTAAGCCCAAAACCAAGTTTTATATAAACAAACTGATCAGAACTATGGACTCCAAAGTAGCTAATTTCTTACTGTTGAAAGACAGAAGGGATGTGAAATAAATAACACACTCTGGACCATTACATAAACCCACTTAGCCTTTTGACCAGTTGAGATAAAATAGCAACAATAATGTTAATTCAGATTGATAAATTATGTTTTCTCACATTACCTCTAGCCCTTTTCAACATGGATGGTATTTTTCTTCCACATATGTCAGGTCTTAATTAGTGGCCCTTTCCCATCATGAATGTTGTAGGTGAAACTCTCAGAATTAGGTTTTTTAATTTGTATCTGAAAAAGAAAAAAATTATTGGTCTCTATATATCAGTCACCTTTTCTGTATTAGATTAAAATACCATATGTATATGTGTGTGTGTGTGTGTGTGTGTGTGTTCATTTTAGAATTTAAGCATACTTGTCTCCATGTGTTTATTTCACAATTGATGATGATAACACATAACTGGTTCAATTGATAAAATGTTATTTCTGACTTCTTACAACTGCTCATTATATCTGAATTTACATTCAATGTTTGTTTTAATTAACATATTTTGGATAATGGGCAAATTATTTATTTTGTAGTTTATCATTATATCATTTATCAGTAATTTATCATTCAAATATTTAAAATATAGTACCATTATACTGACTTCATATTCTGTATGATATCCCAGCAATACATGTTAAGCAGATAAGTGCAAATAAAAATGTTTAGAATGTAAAAGTTACTCCAAGCTCAAAGAAGATCTGCAAAAGATAATCTCCAACATATTACCAAACAAAATGCGAAGTTAACGCAGTTACCTTTTTTATGATGTCTCAAACACCAACGGTACTGTACAGGTACGTCTTCTGAGTTTTACCGTCATCTTGTCTTTCAAACCAGAATTAATTTCTTGAGCTCTTACAAAATGAAGAAAATTTTAAATACTATAATTTAAGCAGCTTCTTTACATGACATAAGATAAATTATGGCACAGTGTTATGTCTTTCAGCACGACGCAACTTCACATTTGGACGGCGTGCTGTGTGAGCATCCCTGACACAGCAACTGACATGAATTCTCTATTAGCAGACAATAATTCGGAATAAATCCTCCGCAAATCTAACGTTCTCGATTTTTCATAGTTCCACTTTTTCACTGTTGCATTTGTTTGATTGTACAATCGCTAATGAAGTTCAATGAATCAAGTTCATCTGCTGTCTGAAATCCCGGTTCAGTTGTTATTTTCTTCCGCGCATGATGCCGTGTAAACACAAGTTACGGTCGACATTCAAAGTGGTTTAGGTTAATTTATTATTTTCCTTTATTAAGGTCATTTGCAGAAAGTGTTTCGCTAGGATGAGATAATTTTAAAAAAATATAACAAAAAGAAAACTTTCTTTTCCAACGCTAATACTGGATATATTTCAATTTGTGATTGATACTATAAATAAATATTTAAAAAAAGATATTTTATCCCGTGGCTTCGGCGCGCCACTCGTTTTTGTGGGTTTTTTAAAATGTTGTTGGTGTTGTTTTGGTTTTGTGTGTGTGTGTGTATCACACTAAGAAATATACCAGGTATTAGGCCTAACGTAGGAAAAGAAATTATCCTCTATTTGTTACTATTCTTACTGTAAAATGACGCAAAAGTGATCAAATTGCTATTAAGATTTTGTTTTATATAACACTTACCGCTCGTTTTCCTCGAGATAAAGCAGCCACTTCAAATGATTATAAAATCTGTGACAGATGAAGAATGTGGTTTAAATAATTCGTAATCGCCTGCCTTAAATACTGTAGGGATTTGCTAATGTATTTCATGGCCCTCGTTTGAATAAATACCAACGATCATGTATATCGACCAAAATTTGTATATTCCTGCCCACGATCATGTATTTTGTATTAAACCGTATATTACACGAGCGCTCTGTGGCGAACTCGGGGGGGGGGGGGTGTCTCTTTTATACCCGCTATATCAGTTGAGAAATATATTGAACAGATCAGGCCCCAATACTCTCGCTCTGAAAAACATTAAAATAATTATATGCAGAATATCGGTATGTCTCCCTCTTGCCGAAAATGTCAGCACCATATATATTTTGTAAGTAATGTAATGGGTATAATAACACACACACGCACACGCACACACAAACACACTTTTTTTGGGGGGGGGGAGGCGCCGGAAATATGCCCCCCATTTCCAAAAAATTGAAAAGTATTTTATGTTTGTGTCTTTCCCCCTCAGATGTGTTGTATGTTTTATTTAAAACAAAATTTTATATAAGAAATTTAGTTTGTAGATATTTTGCTGGAGTATTTATGTTTCCATAGTGTTAGCTAAAGGGTTGTTCGTCCGAGTCTGATTTCCCTCACCTTGCTCGAAGTTCCTTCCCTTGAAATATTTTGTGACCTTTGCTATATGTCGCCTAGGTCTCAGTGTTTGCTATATGTAATGGTGCTATATTGTATGTATGCTATATTTTCTTTATGTTTGAGACAGCAAGTATAGATCAACTATCTTTCCCAGTTGTATTTCTTCCTTTATGATGTTATATTGTATCTTTTAATTTGTTTTATGGTTTTCTAATTTTGACGATGGAATGGTGTACTATTTAGATTTTGTTTAAAAAAAATAATTTCTCATTTTATTAATCGAGTGATAATATGTGTCGTTGCTCATAATAGGTTTTAAAGATGTTGATAGGTAGGTTACGCTCGATCCAAGGTTCACGCTTCTTTATTCTTTATGTGTTTCTCCTGGGTCGCGTTAGGCTTCCTTTATTTAGTTTATCTGATTATGCTTTATTGAAAGATCCAAATGTATGTATGAGACCACATTATTGTGCAGTGGTCAACCATGCAGTGCGGGAGCTGTATGGATTTTAAGATATAGAAGAAGTTAGTAGGGTTTTAAACTAAGTGTTATACAGTATGTATTTGTTTCTCTGTTTTGTCTGTTTATGTTCTACATGGGGTGTTTTCAAAGACTCTTGATGGGCCTGTCCACTTCGCTTAGCGCCATGTGACTTAGCCCCATGATGTCATCGCTATTTACTTCCCCCTTATATTTTCCCTGTATTCCTTACTATATATGTCTTTAGAATTTTTTTTCAAATTCTTTTATTGTTTTCATTTTTCCTTTCTTCCCTTTTCTCTTTCAAAAAAAAGTTATATGGGTTTCTTTGAAATATTTGAAATATAATTTGAAATTTTCTTTAAAATATGGCTGTTGTGGGGTGCGAGGAGGGGGTATGGGTATGGCATCAGCTCGCAATTGCGCTACGCAACCCTTCGGTCTGTCATACCTATTCCTCTCTCCCCCAATTCCAACATAAACTGTGTTATATCAGCCTGACGGTAAGTATCTGTTCGTCGTAAGACGTACTGAGTTCGTATTGTGGTTAATATTCTCATTTTTACGGCGTATCCTATTTAAAAATCTTTATCACCTGTTCACATGATATCATCGTAGTTACTATACAGTCTATACATTTTTAGAACGATTTTGTTTTCGTAGTCTACATCTACGAATAAAATGTTATTTTTGTTATGCTTATATTTTTTTGCAAATTTCCATTATTAACTTTATCCTATTATGTTTAGTTTTTTCACATTGGGCAATCGTATGTAGTTTGGTGAAGTTCGCTGTTTTACATAAAGGGCATTTCGGCATTATCCTGAGCATACGACGTTTGATTGCTTCTTCGTCTGTTAGCCAGGTGTTGTGCAGGTATTTAAAAAATTATACTTTGTGTTTTGACAGATCTTATTTTCACCAATTTTTCCAAGTTTTTGTCCAATTTACCCCCCAGTTGTCCTGCTCTAATCTACATTTTATATTTTTGGTTACCTCCTCCCTAATCCAAGCGTCACTTTTACTTATTTCTATTTTCCATAAATCTGTTTTGTCTCTATATTTTAAAATTAGTTCTCTTATATGTTTAAATTTGCGTGGCACTTCAATTTTTTATATTAATTTGTTATTTTTGTATATCTCTGGTCGGTTTCTCAAGGTGAAGCCGAACCAGTAGATGTACAGTGCTTCCCACGCTGTAGCCGGGTCTGATTGCATTTTTTTTAATCTATTGATTATGTTAGTTAATTATAGTAGTAAGGGGCTCGGCAACCCCAAGCCCCCTTTACTTTTGGCCCTATATAATGTCTCTTTTTTTACATAATGCATTTTATGATTCCATATATAATCTATTATTTCCTTGTCTGTTTTGTTTAAAATTGTATTATCCATATATATGGATTTAATTATGTAGTTAATATTTGAGTATAAATAAGTCTTGGCCACTTGGGCCCGCTCCATGATACGTAATGGCGCCATGGCCAGATTTTCATATTTTCTCTTATTTTGTTGATAATATGTTCATAGTTTTCTACAGCTTCTTTTTTTTTTTACCAAAGTAAACCCTTAGAGCCTTTACCGTGTCTCTCAGTAGGTGTGTGTGTGTGTGTTGGGGGCGGGGGTGGCAATCCAGGGTGGTTGCCCCTCCAGTTAACTATTTTTAAGATTTCGTGCTTGTTGTGGTTTATTTTGGAACCCGACGCTTTACCAAATTTTTCAAATTCTTCTACCTGATGCATATAGCATTTCCCCTCTCTTATAAAGTTGGTGCAATCATATGCATGTTAGAGCATTTTTTATTCCTTTTTAGGTTTGGTATTTGTATGCCTTTCATTCAGGGGCGGATTAAGGCTCACTGGTGCCCTAAGCACTGACAAATCTTGGTGCCCCCCTCCTTTCCACGTACACCTGGGAAGATACCCCTAGGGTGTACCATGATCAAGAAACAGAACATTATGATCAATTGGCACTAGTTTTATAAAAAAAAATTTTACAAATCTTCATTCGCTTTTTTTTTTTTCCACCCTTTTCTCAACTTTGTGGTGCCCCCTTTGGCCCTGGTGCCCTAAGCAAGTGCTTAGTCTGCCTAATGGTTAATACGCCCCTGCTTGTATTTCTGGGTTGTTTCTTATCGTGTGACTTAGGATTTCTATTGTCATTATGTATTGTAGCATTGATAGTGGACATCCTTCCCTCACTGATCGTTTTATTTCAAATTATTTCGTACATTTCCCGTTTAATTGTACACATGAAATTATCCAATTTGTAGGATTTTGGTCCATTTCAGAAACTGGGTCTGAAACCAAATTTTTTAAAAACATTCTTTATATAGTTTTGTTCAAATCGGTCGAAAGCTTTCTCCTGGTCGAAGAGTACCATAACACTCATCATAATGTTTCATTTATGTAGTTAATTATAGTTTTAATGTTTAAAATATTGTTTTGTATATCCCTCACCCACAAGTTTGATTTACAATAATTATTTTGTTTATCCTACCCGTTACTCTATTTGTTAAAATCCTACTTAAAATCTTATAGTCCGTGTTTAAAAGTGATATGGGCCTCCAGTTTTTAATCTCGTCTCTATCCCCTTTCCCTTTGTATATAAGTGTGATAACTCCCTCCCTCATAGATTTAGTCATTTTATTTTTACTTAAAAATATATTATTATACAAAGCGTTTAAGATCGGGGTCAGTTCACCGTGGAACTTTTGATAGAATTCCACGGTGAGTCCATCGTTCCCTGGCGATTGTTGTGAGTGTAGATATACTTTTTGTGATTTCTTCATCTGATATGACGTCATCACATTGGTCTCTATGTTCTGTTGATGTCATCTCACAGTCGACATTTTTTAAGTAGCTGTCGATTGTGCTGAAGTATATGTTCTGTGTGGTGTATAGTTCTTTATAATATTGGGAAATATTATTTAGGATATCTTCTTTTACAGTATGGGTTACATTGTTTATTTTGATTTTGTTTAAAATTGTATCACCCCCTTTTCTAAATTCTTCTCGTTTATATACATTTTATGCCTTGTTGTAGATCTCTATAAATTTTCCCGCCCTTATTATTCTCCCCTGATTTTAGTCTTCTTCAACGATTATAATTTTGTCTGTCAATCGTTTTTTTTTCTCCATCGTCGTTTGTTGTTTTGCTTAGTTCGAATTTGAGTTCGTGTTTGTCTTTTTTCTGTTTTTCCGCCCTCTATTTGAGTACTGAATAGATATTCTTTTTATTATTATGTTTTTCAAAACATCCCAATCAATTATTATATTAATATTTTCTTCATTTTTGAAGGTTTCAATTTCTTTTTTTATTTTATTATTTCGACATATTCTTTGTCATTTAAAATCTTATTAATTAGTTTCCATAGTCCTGGCCCATATTTTTCTATTTTTTTTTATTTTTAGGTCAATAGTGAACATGAAATGGTCTGATAGTTTTTGGATGGTTATTTGCAGTATTAATATATATTAATGGATCATAAAAATTCCCGTAAAATTTATAAAACCTGCTAGACTGGTTTTATTTATAGTTAAAGGTAAATTCTCTTCTTAAAATGTTCAGTTTCCTATGAATGTCATGTAAATTGTGTTTATTTAATAAATTTACCATTTCAGTTCGGTATATTTTGTCACTTGTTAGACAAGTCGTTCTGTCAATTTCGTCCCCTACCCAGTTGAAATCTTCCCTTATGATTAGATTTTCCATCGAATATTGTTGTAGGTAGGTATATAAGTTTTCTTTAAAATTAGTTTCTTATTTATATTAGCTGGCATGTACACATTTATAATATGGCAATTCAACATTCTAACATGTAGCAACCGTCCCTTAAAAAAATTCCCCCACCTCAAACCTTTACTAGCTTACTCCCTGTTTTTTTAAAAAATATTATTGTCGCAACCCACTCTAATATCATTGTTTGTAAAATTGTTGCATATCTTTATTGCGTTAAGTTTGTCTTCTACTAAAATTTTGAATTCTGGCTTAATTCCAAAGCGTGTTTCTTGTATCATTATTATATCAAAGTGTGTTTCTTTGGCTATTTTGTCTGCTTTCGCTTTGTATATCCCATTGCTGTTGATAGTAGCGATCCGGAAGTTTGTTTCTTCCATTTTTTGCTTTACTCCCAGGTGCCGCATCACTTTTAAATATAATTTAATTGTATATATTTCAGTTAAAGTTATTATATTCCAATTTTTTTTTTGCACACACACCAGCACGCTCGACAAAGAGCGCTTGAGTAATATACAGTTTGATACATCCTACATGGTAGTGGGCAGGAATATATATATATAGGTCGCTATCCTTCTGGACCGAAGTAGTAATATTGTTCCAGTGTTACCACTCGACGTCCTCGATTTGTGCTTCATCGTATTTGCAGTCTATACACTTAAAGTTACAATGGAAAAGTGTACATGAACATATTTATACCACAGACAGAGCCTTGAAGTACTGCTTATTTCGGTTTAGAAATGTAAAAAAAAAAAAAAAAAAAAAAAAAAAAAAAAAAAAAAAAATTATAAAAATAAAATAAAAACCCAGCTTGTGATAGTTCATTTCGATACATTTGCACAAGAGCATTTGACGTTCATTTTGATGTCAATATATATTTATATCGACTAAGTGTGATTTGTTTTCAAAGTTGCTTTATTGCTGGTAGTGCTTCTGTTTTCAAGTTAGATATATAATAAACCCATGGAGCAATAGTAATAAAACAAATCATGAACAGCAACCATCATCATCATCATCGGGATTATTATTATCGTATATGTTGGTCACAGCTATGATCATTAATAAAAAGCGGTTGAAATATGAACAAGATTCCATCTCTTCAAATAGCAAATACCCTAGCAAAGTGTGTGTGTGTGTGTAATTTTTTACGTAGCTTTAAAAAAATGCAATCATATCGCTACCATGTCTGCATTGTGACAGTTTATAATGATGTGTAGCAATGTGGCATCATGCCACAAACATACAGCATTTTGTCCCACCCAATCACATTATCGTGACACCAGTCCGACCAATCCGAACACTAACCTCTTAATGATGGGCGCCAAAAGAGCTGCTAGTACCATTTTTACAAGTCTTTAGTATGATTCGGCCGGGGTTTAAATCCGCGACCTCTCGCATCCAAGGCGGACGCTCTGTAGAGACACTGCACCACCGGAGCGATCGCTTAACAAAGAATGTACGATATTGGTTCCTGTTGTTCTTGACAACTCGACCTGGAGACCTACCTGAGGGAAAATGAAGGCGCATTATAAGATTATAATATACGAATCCAGAATTGTTTTGATAATTATAATTTTCAAGAAAGTTAGTGCCTGTTAGAATTTGACAAAGTGTGCTTGCAGTAGCGTACTAAGGGGAGGGGGAGTTTACAACATAATTCGATGCTGAAACTATTGATTTCAAGCATAAAATTAAAGCTAAACAACAGCATAACATGATAATATATTTTATTAAGTACGTCTTCATTTGTCTTACCGTGCGCCAAATGCCTTCCTACACGAACATGTTCCACATAGGTAAATGAGTTGTACCAATCGTAAACGACCACCGATTTCGACATATTTGATATCAATTTATAGATTTCTCATCAGTTTAAATCGATCTATGCCACACACACACACACACACACACACAATAAAATAATATAGCGAAAATGAATAACAAAAAAGTTGCTATTTGTGACTCATTGTCGCTTGCGACTTTACCGATCTTCGTATCCTTGATGATTCCACCCTTGCCGTTTAGGATGGTAGCACATAACTGGATGCTAATACTATAGATTTGAAGCATATAATTAAAGCTGTACAACAGTAAATAATATGTGTATGTATCTTATTAAGTACGTCTTCATAAATATGTTCGTGCACCCAATGCCTTCCTATACGAACGGTTTCGATATAAATGAATAAGTCATACCAATAGTAAACAAACACCAATTTTGACAAATTTCATATTATTATATAGGTTTCTCATCAGTCTAAATCTATCTGTGCCAATAGACATGTGTGAACATGCAAAATACAAAAAAGTGTACTTTTTACTGAATATTGGGTTCGACTTTACTGATCTTCATATCCTTGCTACGTTCATACAGCGTTCCCGTTCTGCGATGGTCGCACATACTTCCATGCTAATGCTATAGATCTGAAGCATAGAATTAAAGCTGTATATAATTATAAAATATGTGTATGTATCTTATTAAGCACGTCTTTATCTGTCTTTCCGTGTGCCTACATCTGACCTATACGAACGTTTTCCATATGGGCGAATAAGTCATACCAATCGCAAACAAAGAACGATTTTGACACGTTTGATATCAGTTGACAAGTATTTTCATCAGTCTAAATAGATCTGTGCCAATATAAATGGGTGAAAATGCAAATTATAAAAGTTGATATTTTTCACTCAGTATCGCTTGCAACGTTACCGATCATCGATTCCTTGCTACGTCCATCTGCCATTCCCGTTTTGCGATCGTATCACATTTTTACGATGCTAATTCTATAAATCTGAAACATATAATAAAAGCTGCACAACGGTAAATAATATGTGTGTATGCATCTTATGAAGTACGTCTTCATTTGTACGTCCTTGCGTTTAGTGCCTTCCTAACCAAATATTTTCCATATAGGTGAATAAGTCATGCCAATCGCAAACAACCAGCGATGTTGACAAGTTTTATATCAATTGATACGGTTCTCATGAGACTAAGTCGATCTCTGCCAATAGACATGTGTGAAAAAGCAAAATAAAAAAGACTGTTCTTTTTACTGAATATCGGGTGCAACATTACCGATCTTCATATCCTTTGCTACGTGAAACTACCATTGCCGTTTTGCGATTGTACCACATATTTCGATGCTAATACTATAAATTTTAAGAATATAATTAAAGCTGTACAACAGTAAATAATATGTGTGTGAATCTTATTAAGTACGTCTTCATTTGTCTGTCTTTTCTCCTAATGTCTTATATACGATCGTTTAACAAACAGGTGAATAAGTCATTACAATAGTAAATAAACCCCGATTTAGAGAAATCTGACATTCAATTGATATGTTTCTCATCAGTCTAAATCGATATGTGCCAACAGAAATGTGTGAAAATGTAAAATAAAATAGTTAGTATTTTTGACTCGATATCGGTTGCGACTTTAACGATCTTCATATCCTTGATACGTGCCTCTGCCATTGCAGTTTGCCACGGTACCACATATTTCAATTTTAATATTATAGATCTCAAACATATAAGAAAAGCTATACAACAATATATAATATGTGTATGCATCTTATAAAGTGCATCTTTATGTGTCTGTATGTCCGCCCAATGTCTTCCTAAAAGAACTTTTTCCATACAGGCAAATAAGTCATAATAATAGTTTTAAAACTCCGATGTTGACACATTTGATATCAATTGATAGGTTTCGCATCAGTCTAAATCGATCTGTGCCAATAGAAATGTGTGAAAATGCAAAATAAAAAAGTTGGTATTTTTTACTCAGTTTCGATTTAGACCTTGCCGATCTATATCCTTGATACTTGCTCTACTATTGCCGTTTGCCACGGTACCACATACTTCAACGCTCATACTATAAATTTGAAGCATATAAGGAAAGCTATACAACAGTATATAATATGTGTATCCATCTTATTAAGTACGTCTTCATGTGTCTGTCCGTGCGCCCAATGCCTTCCTCAAAGAGTATTTTTCATATAGGCAAAAAAGTCATACCAATCATAAACAACCACCGATGTTGACAAATTTGATATCAATTGATAGGTTTCTGTTCAGTCCAAATGGATCTGTGCCAATATAAATGTGTGAAAATGCAAAGTAAAAAGGTTGATATTTTTCACTCGGTGTCACTTGCGACATTACCGATCATCATATCCTACCTACGTGCCCTCTACCCTTACCGCATTGCGATGGTACCATATAATTCGATGATAAGCATTTGTCTGTTTTGTGCGCCTAGCATTTTACAACACGAACGTTTATCTTAGAGGCGAATAAGTCATACCAATCGTAAGCAAACAAAGATTTTGACAAATTTGATATTAATTGATAGGTTTCTCATCAGTCTAAATCGATCTTATGCCTATAGAAATGTGTGAAAATGCAACCTAGAAAAGTAGGTATATTTTACCCCGTATCCTTTGCGACGTTACCAGTCTTCATAAACTGGATACGTACCTCTATTCTTGATCTTTTGCGAAGGCATCGCATACTTCGATGTTTATACCAATGATTTGAAGCATAGAATTAAAGCAATACAACAGTAAATATTATGTGTATCTTATTAAGTACGTCTTCATGTGTCTGTCTGTGCGCCAAGATCCGAACGATACGAACATTGTCCATATGGGCGAATAAGTCCTGCCGATCATAAACAACCACGAATGTTGAAAAATTTAATATCAATTAATATTTTGTCCATCAGTCTAAATCGATATTTGCCAACTGAAATGTGTAAAATTGCAAACTAAAAAATTGGTATATGTTTATTCGATATCGATTTCGACTTTGCCTGTCTTCGTGTCCTTGCTACGTGCTTCCACCCTTCCCGTTTTGCGATGGTAGCGCATGCTTGGATGATAATACTATAGATTTGAATCATATAATGAAAGCTGTACAACAGTAAATAATATGTGTGTATGTTTCTTATTAAGTAAGTCTTCATTTGTCTCTCCGTGCGCACAGTGCCTTCCTATCCGAACGTTTTCCATATAGGCGAATAAGTCATAGCAATCGCAAACAACCAGCGATGTTGACAAGTTTGATATCAATTGATAGGTTTCTCATGAGACTAAGTCGATCTGCCAATAGACATGTGTGAAAATGCAAAATCAATCGTTTTGTTCTTTTTACTGAATATTGGATGCGACATTACCGATCTTCATATCCTTGGTACGTGAATCTACCATTGCCGTTTTGCGATCGTACCACAAATTTCGTTGCTAATACTATATATTTGAAGCATGTAATTACAGCTGTACAACAGTAAATAATATGTGTATGTATCTTATTAAGTACGTCTTCATTTGTCTGTCCTTTCGCCCTCTCTTCCTATACGATCGTTTTCCATATAGGTGAATAAGTCATAACAATAGTAAATAAACCCGGATTTAGACAAATCTGATATCAGTTGATATTTTCTCATCAGTCTAAATCGA
Source organism: Sinohyriopsis cumingii (assembly GCA_028554795.2). Lineage (NCBI taxonomy): Eukaryota > Metazoa > Mollusca > Bivalvia > Unionida > Unionidae > Sinohyriopsis > Sinohyriopsis cumingii. Next base: position 63,168,552 of record CM068835.1, read on the forward strand.
TTTGTGCCAACATATACGTGCGAAAATGCAAAATAAAAAAGTTTATATTTTTGGCTCGGTATCGGTTGCGACTTTAACCATCTTCATATCCTTGATACGTCCATCAACCATTGCCGTTTGCCACGGTACCACCTACTTCAATGTTAATAGTATAGATTTGAAGCATATAGGGAAAGCTATACAACAGTATATAATATGTATATGCATCTTATAAAGTACATCTTTATGTGTCTGTATGTCAGCTCAATGTCTTCCTCAATGAGCGTTGTCCATATAGGCAAATAAGTTACAACAATAGTAATTTTTTTAAAAACGCGATTTAGACGAATTTGATATCAATTGATAAGTTTCTCATCAATCTAAATTGATCTGTGAAATATATAAATGTGTGAAAATGCAAGTAAAAAAGTTGATATTTTTTACTCGGTGTCGCTTGCGATATTACGGATCATCAACGGATCATCATATTCTACCTATGTGCCTCTACCCTTGCCGCTTTGAGATGGTACCATATAGTTCGATGATAATCATTTGAATGTTAGTGCTCCTAGATCTTTACAACACGAACGTTTATCTTAGAGTCGAATAAGTCATACCAATCGTAAGCACACAAAGATTTTGACAAGTCTGGTATTATTTGATAGGTTTCTCATCAGTCTAAATTGATCTATGCCTACAGAAATGTGTGAAAATGCAACCTAGAAAAGTTTATATATTTTACCCAGTATCCTTTGCGACTTTACCATTACCAATCTTCATATCCTTGTTACGTGCCTCTACCATTGCTGTTTTGCGATGGGATCACATATCTCGATGCTGATACTAATGATATGAAGCATATACTTAAGCAATAAAATAGTAAAAATTATGTGTATGTATCTTATTAAGTACATCTTCATTTCTCTGTCCGTGCGCCTATATCCTTGCAACATGATCGTTTTCTATAGGGCTAAATATGTCATGTTAATCGTAAAAAAACCCCAAAGATTTGGACATATTTGATATCCATTTATTGGTTTCTCATTAGTCTAAAACGACCCGTGTCAATATAAATGTGTGAAAATGCTACCTTGAAAGTTGCCTTTTTTGTCTTGTTATTGCTTGAGACTTACCGATCTTCATATCTTTGCTACCCGCTTCTACCCTTGCCGTTTTTTTGATGGTTTGTATATAATCAAATAAGTCATGCCAATTGTAAAGAACCACCGATGTTAACACATTTGATATCAATTTATAGGTTTCTCATCCTCCAAATCTTTCTGTTTTTAAGAAACGTTTTTCTAATTCAACTAACAGGTCATCACGCTAAAATTATGCTACTGACAAATGTCATCTTAATATCCTACATACTAAACTTAGACAAGCAGGTAGTCTCCTGAATTCCGACCTTTACATGGTGAATTTAGTTAACTCTTTCACGTGTGCATGTGCTTATGATAATGAAGAAGTTGAGCACTTTGTCTATTGCCCTTACCTAATGCCAAAGATCCCAGCTCTTTCGCTCTACCTTTCAACACACTTCTTGGTTAAGTCTAGATTTATCATTGAAAATTGACGTGACTACCCACCTACAATAAGATTTCTTTCTGCTTGTGTGATGACCCGTTAGTTAAATTAGAGAAACGTTTCTTAAAAATAGAAAGATTTGGAGGATTTCGGTTATCATCAGGGAGAGAGTTCTAAAGACGAATCGTATATGGTAAAAGGTCATGTGAAAATATAAAGTTTGGTAGAGATTGGTGTGATACTTTGAGAGTAACGTAGACGATAATTAGATGCCTCATATCTCCTTTGTGGAAGAAGTTCGCTTAAAGGTAGACCTGAGACCCCCTTATCACTTAACTCTAAATTATCGCAGTGTACTTGAAATGTCCATTTAAATAAGATTACCGAAAGCAGTATATAGCATTCAGGTCTACCTTTAAATAGTTAGGTACTTGAGTATTTATAATCGAATACATAATGCATAATCTCTTCCTTTTCCTTCGTTGTGCAAACCAAACAGTTTCCGCATAAAGAGACTATCTAGAAGAATTAATGGGTATAGATCTGGAACGATCCGTGCATCTTCCATCTGATTTTCCCCCCTTTATTCTGATCTTTCCGAATCTTCAATAGAGCAATTATCCCAGACTCCAGAAGTATATTCTAAGGTTGGACTTATGAATAGTGTATATAATTTAGCCGAAGTCAACAATTAGTCTGTATTTAGACGGTAGTGTTTTATCTCCTTTCTTATACATCGGTATGTCATACGCTAGCTTGCACTGTGTTAAGGAACACGCTGGCTGGGAGTGATTTATTTAAAAGTATTTGCAATGGAACATACATTTCTTCAACTATACTTGTACAAGTTTATTACTTATTGGATTGGTTCCAGCGGTTTTGTTTAGGTCAAGACTAGTTATTACATCAATAATTTCTTGTTTATATATAATGATGGCAGAAATAAAAGTTTGATTTCTAACTTCAAAATGCGGTAACTGTTTATCATAATTTTTTAAACGTGTAACATATCAAACTTGCGAGTTCAACAGGTCGCACTTCTCCTGATCACTTTTTGCAAATTTAGATGATCATTTCGTACGTTTCAGTGGAGGTAATAGGTTCCATGTCTTTGTAGAATGTACTTGTTATCTCATTATTTTCCAATAAGGTCGAGGATTTGATCCGATGGCAGGGGTTGAACCTGCATCCTTTCGGTCGCAGGTCTGAGACGCTAACCACTGAGCCAATGTGGCTCCTCTTAAGATTAATATACCCATATGATATTTTCCAGTATCATACATAACTATATGATACGTTTAATAACACCCAATAACTCAGCAAATGCCGGCATGACGACATATGAATTGAAGGTGTAATGACGAATGTAATTTAAAGTCAATTATGTAACCTATTTTTATGCTTTTTATTGAATATCATTTCTGTCATGTGATACACATAACATAATCTTACATTTAAGATTATTTAAAATGAAATTTATGAAATTCGTTAAATAGTTTCAATCTTTTGCGACTCTCGTAAAAGACCCTTCATTGTTGTTCATGTAATTTTACATGTCATTATATTCCTTTATTGATTTGCACTTTGGTTTCAAAAGAGACAACTTTTGCAATTTAAAACTTATTTCATCTATACTACACTAGTATAGCTCATGAAATGAAGGCAGTTTACTTGGCCTCTAATTCATCTGTAGGGAATGATACCTGCGGGAGACTGCTCTATCTGATCAGTGTGTAACTATGGAAATGGTAATTTAGTGACCTCTTCTCCAGCATCGAGCTTTAGGTTAAGACTGAAATTCGCTGTCTTATGTAATGTTCTGTATCTGCAGTTTAAAGCTGGGAGAATTATACAAAGAGAATAGCAAGTAAACCCTTCTGTAAATGGAGCAAACTCGCACTTTTACATTGTAAAACTAATTTCTCTTACAATCATTTATGAATAATTAAAAATTACTGAGTAGTAACTAAGAATATATAAATTCTTTAGATGGAGAACCAAATTTCATTTTTTAAATTATCGTATTTTTTATGTTTACTTTCCAGATACATTTTTAAAAAATTTCTCAAGAAAATATGAAATCTAACAAAAGATGAACGAAAGTCTTATTATTTTGATTTTTTGTAAAGAGCAAAGAAAGAAAACTATTGATGACATAACCTTTCATCATGACATATACACACTAGCCTCCACAGAAGTACTTTTATGACAGTACGGTTAAAATAGAAATAAATATGCATATCCAGTTGTAAACTTTCCCGATTTATGACTAAACATTTATACTGTGATAGGGTATTCTTAGTAAGTAAAATGTGTATTATACAATGAATGAATAGGAGGTATTCGATGAATGGACTGCATGCATTTCAGGTGCAGTGGCTACTGAAGATTATTTACTGATGCACAAACTAGTTAGAGTTGTCATACTCGTTGTCATTCCAGGGATAATGACAGTCAGTGATTTCCACCTTTTAAAATCTTTCCTCTAGGGCGGACAATAATAATAGTTTCTGAAGCTGATTTTATTAGCAATGGTTTGCAAAACAACAACAAATATCCTTGTGTTTTATCAACTCATTATGGTTCCGCTGCTTTGATAGAACAAAAAGGAATGCTCTTTATTGTTTTATGAATGCTATGCCCTGTGACAATGGCCAACATTTTGTAGGTCACGATCACTTTGGCATAAACTTATTTTATGCATGGCAGTTGGAAACTACGAAAATCTTCTTAGAGGCGAGCTGTATAATCGGCAATTACATTGTTATTCTGAAAGAGTTCTGATAACTAAATAAATAAGTAAATAAATAAAAACACCAACTTTTATCATTAAAAGTTGCCAAGTGTTGTTTATACATTGTACGTGGCATAATTCGTAAGTTTACTCGGCATCTTTTCAACTCAGTAACGCCTGTTAACGGTCATAATTTTACCTAAATATGTGGGTCCTTTGAGAGCATCGTAAATATATGGAGGAAAAGAAATTGTCTTTTATGCTCATCTCAAAAGATTTGTTTGTATTTCTGCGAAATAGTCATGCCTAACCAAAGAATAGCAAAGACCCCCCCCCCATTGTAACTACAAAGCCTTGAGCAAGTGCGAAGTTACCAGTTAATTTTATTGTTTGTTTCTATTTGTCATGTTGTCTTCGTGTGTGTAAATTGAAAGCTTGTTATTACTAGTCAATATCGTCAATTATATTTGCTCCATTATTCCATGCAGATAAGAAAGGAACTAATTTTGTGTTGAATTTGTGCCCCCACCCCCCACCCCACCCCGGCACGGTACAATAAACAAACACTTGATTGAAAATAAAATAATAGAAACTAACCTTGCATTGTTATAATGTATTCCTTCTTTTTTCATCATGCGAAATTTACAGAACAAAATATATCAACGAACTCCGTAAATGTAGCTGATGCCGGCATGCGTATGCATCCTTACTGTGTGTGTATCGCTAATGTCAGATAAAAAAAAATATCGCAAAAGAAACGAAAATATCACCAGATTGCTTGAAGGCGCCTGCCATTCACGCATGATAAGTTACAAGGTGCAAACGGACCAAGATTGTATTGTATCCAGGTTAACTATACGACGATATCTCGCAAATAAAAAAAAATCATTATTTTAAAGAACATACAATGTGACTGCAAATCATAATCTTTCGCTAGTATGGGTTACGAAAGTATTATTATTTATTTATTATCTTTTTTTTTTTTGGGGGGGACGCACCAGACAGATGCACCCCCCACCACAAACAATAAAGTGTTTTCATGTACTCTTGCTTGTATACCCCAAGATGTGTGTGCTTGTTTAAAGTTTCAAAAAAGAAATTTTGATCAAGCATTTAGTTTACAATTAGTCCTAGTGTTTTCTAAAGGGTAGTAGTCTGAAACATCGGTCTTATTCCCATTTTCAGATTTCATATCCTTGATTTTTAGTGATCTTTGCCAAGGATTTCCTATGTTCCGTGTATGCTATGTGTATCAATGCTATGCTGTGTGTATGCTATATAGTCTGTGTATAGGGACAGCAATACAATGTCAAACTTGCCCCTGTTGTCTTAATATATATTTTTCTATGGACTTTTCAAATTTATTTGTTTGTCCTGGTATAAATTTAGTTGCTTTTGAATTAATTTGCAATTTAGAATTCCGGCGAGATGAACGGTATACTACCAGTTGAAATTAAAATAAAACCTATTGTTTTATGTGAGTGACTATGGTGTGGCGTTTCTCACATTAAAGTCTATTTTCAAAATGAGGCAGGTTGTATTCGAGTCAGGGTCCGCACTTTCTTTCTTTGTTTATTTGTGTTTCTCCCGATTCGAGTTAGACCTCCTCTCTAGTATTTAATTTATAATGTAAAAGAAGTAAATATCCAACCCAAAACCCCTTAGGAAGCTTTATACATTTACTGGTTTGGTTTTAGCATGAAAAACATAAGTGACATCTACAAAAATAATAAACTGGTAAAAAGACTAGAAAAACCAAGGACCTTTAGAAGTATAAAGGAACTTTTATGTAAATATAGGGAAAATGAGGAACTTTGGGGAATTGAAACTAAGGAAGCAAATAATTGGATAAGGGAAAACTTAACCTCTAAAATTAAAAATAAAGTAGAGGAGGAAATATCTCGGTTAATTGGGACAGACCTTGGAGGTACTGGACCAACATCGGCTCTCCAAAAATACAAAGCTTGATATTCAAATATCTACACGACATATGGCTGACTGGTAAAGTGGCACTCCGAAGGAGAATGATACGCATACATGTAAAATATCTCATGTGCAAATGTGCGAACTCCACAAAATATCATGCGATAGCACAGTGCGAGTTTAGGTAACAAGACAGGATAAAATTATTATGGAGATATCCAAGAAATAAGAATACAGAAGAAACCAAATTTTATATCAAGACGGCAACTTTAACAAAAATTTAATAGGAAAAATAACAGATTACATAACTAAAACCATGATGGCATGTGACCAAGTCATAAACATAAAAAAATGAACACGCCAATTTTTTTGTAATCCTTTCAAATTAATTAGAAAAAAGAACTTCTAGTAAGATTTGTGAATGGGAGGGACGGGGCTGCAAAGGGTGAAAAGAAGGGGAGGGAGATGGGGCAATGGATAGTCTTCCCTTAAAGGGGACCACCACAAAGTGAACCCTTGCCCCCATACCCCCACCCCGGATTGGAATCTGCTGTAGCCGCCACCCTTTTAATTTCTTATAAATTTTCCTAAAAAGCTTCAGTTTCTTTTTATTATCCATTAAAATTAAAATTAAATAATTAAATAGACTTTAATTATATTACGCAACCTATCACAAATCTTAATTATCGGGACAGAGAAACTATATGGGAAAAGTACGAGATAATGACGGCATGGGCTATGAAAGAGTCGGGGAAAACACCCCATATAGGAAACTTTGCATACAAACACGAAAACAAAGGATCTAATAAGTCTCTCTTCTAATTCTATTCGCTCTAAATGTGCAGCTCTCGCACTGCACGGTAAATCTCCACTGTGTGTGTGTGTGTGGGGGGGAGAACAACCATTTTTAGAGATTTTGGCAGAAATCCAATGAATAATTTGAGACGGCCTAACTCTAGGTGGGAGAAATACAAGCAAATAAAAAAGTGTATGGACTCCAACTCGAGTACAGCGGATTTCAATTTACAAATTCAATATGTGAATAATGACACAATATATCTGCACACAGAACACATTAAGTTTTTTTTTCTTAATTAAATTATAATACACCGTTACTTCGCCAAAATTCCAAAATATATTAAATAAATAAAAATAAACTTTTTCTTGATTCGATTATAAGGTCCTAAGATTACTGGGGAGATTTGGGAAAAAAATATAGGCTATCCCAACATGGAAGCAAAATATAGCATACACAAACTATAGCATATATACATATAGCACACACGGGATATAGGCGACCTCTAGCCAAGGTCAACCAAGAGTATAGGGAAGGGATTTCAAGTCAGGTGATGGAAAGATGGAAACCTACTCGGAAAAACAACCCTATAGATAAAACTAAGTTTAAAAAAAAATACCCCGTTAAAAATTAGAATTAATTTTTTTTTTACCTAAATTCTTTTGCATAATATAAAACATACAACACATGGGGGGGGGAATAAATACACATAAAACACTATAATTTTTTGGAAAAGTGGGGGGGGATCTGTCTGGTGCCCCTCCCCCCCCCCCAGTACTTCGTCTTGTGGGGATAAATGTACGTCATTTCCTGCTGGCGTCCTGCATAGGTAGAAAATCGTAGCTAAGTAACAGTGATGTATACTTTTATTTCGAGAAATTAAATTATTTTTTCTGCACACTTGATAGTTTTTTTAGTTCTTTTTGTTCAAGTATAACTACTTTTAATCATGTTATGCAAATCTGATGTAAAAAGAAAAATGTTGGTGCATGGCCGGTAACTTTTATACGTCATGGCAACGGAAATTAAATTCCGCGCATGCGCATTTTGTGTGGGAGCACAAAAAAAACCCACACAAAAACAAGCAAGTGAATTCAAATATCTACTAAAACAAGCCATTATGTGAGAACTTGGCTTGAAAAGAGCAAATATAGGTACTATAAAATGTTGTCTAGTCTCGGATTTGACAATCCTTAGTTTTTTATGCTGATGAAACATTTTTCAGTAGATTTTTTTTTCCTACAGTTTAAATGCCTATATTTACTGTTTATAATCATACCTGTTCAAATGTACTGGTCACATATAATAATATCGTCGAAATATTAACTAATACCATGCTGGATTTAAATAGAATGTCTAAATAATCATAAAACTAAAGGTGTGATCGATTATAACCAATATATATTTTTTGCAATAACAAGATAATGAGATCCGAACATTGACCAAACAGTACTTAGAGAAATTCAATATCGATTAGTTCATCCTCAACCTCCAACTGATATACTTTATTGCAAGGGGTAAATGGTACCCTATTGAAATGGAACCGTATTGAAAGACGTGTTAGGATAAAAGATACCATTGTTAAAGAATATTCTGACCTATTGAGATCTCAACATCGTACATCATAGCTGAAAACAGTGCAAGCCAGTATACATATTTGCATTATGCTCACGCAAGAAATATTGTATCAACCAAAGGGGTTTCTTGACCGAGCGATGTCAAGCCCTTGCGCGAATCCCGCTACGAGTCATAAGTTTCCCCTGATTCAAAAAAATCCTGTACAACTACTTCTGCAAACTGGAAAGTCCAACGCGTCCATTCTATCAATAATGTTACTCTAATTAATACATGACCACAAATCCCAACTTCCCAATTGAATGTCAAGGTCACAACTGCAAAGCTTCTCTTCGTTAACTTTCCGTAACTTACTACCAGTATTTCACGCCGTGAAACTATACAACTCAACAACCTAATACAGGGAACCGTTTTTACTACGCCACCTTAGGCCATTTAAATCATGATTTTTTGCTTAATTTCGCCTGTAACTTTGTAACATATTTACCACCATAGCAACAATAAATGGCGCCTGCCGACGGCGGAACAGTCCTTTCCTGTTGATTCCATTGTATAATTTACCAATCTCCAGTCATAAATACTGCACCTGGAGTCACACGATCAATTCACGCAACTAGATTTGAATAGGGACTACTGAGTGACAGGGACACTCATGCGGCTCTGACCTGAATTCACCAAAAGTAAACCGTGTCATCTTGAAACTCACTTACACTTCACTCCGTAACGTTTGCCCCTAGTAACTGGCTAATTATTTCGGACTAAAGACTATAATCCCAGCACCGACTTCCCATATTCAAGCAAGTATATAATGAATCCTTAAAATGGAGAGCTATAAACAAATGCGCATACTCCAAAATATATTACAATATTATACATACCTTTGAATTTTATTAACTATTTTTGTTCACATATTTTCATTGTACTCGTGGATGGGCAATGTGATTTTGCGTTCTGCCTTGCTTATAAAATGTATTGTCTTTGGTCAACAAAAGTTGATTTAGAGTGGATAAGAAAAGAAGTTTTGTTAAACGATGATGGAATTAAATAAACACTGGGGACAATATCGTACGTTGCATCAAAACGATAACACATAAATCGCAGAGATTAATTGAGATTTTGCTTAACGGTCAATCAGTCCGCACTCGAAGTAGGGAAATAAGTGAATAATGCAAAAGCCGACCATTGTCTGATAATCGACGTACATCTGCCACTGCCATATATTGTAAAAATCCCATTACTACAGAGAAAGAAGAATTAACTACAACTGCTTCTTTGGGGCGTCATGTGTGACCAGTGTATATTAGTATTGTGTTAGAAAACTATTGCGACAAACCAAAGTAAAGAAAACAGTCACTTTTATCAATCAGTCCATATCGTTTTACAAATTATACTGAATAATTGACTTCAGTAGAACTCAGAAGAATGTATTCCTGTAAGCACATCACGATTGCGGTGTTTGTACATTTATATAAAGTGGGATCATTTTACAAGCAAAGTATACATTTAAAAATTAATACTACAAATGAGACAACACATAAGTACATACGGATTATAATCGTGAGATGGCAAAGAATGGTTCATATGTTGAGAGGTAACCATTATACCAACAAAATAAGAGTTTGTAAGCACATCTTATTTCCTTCTAAGATATACTTAGCCATAATGCAAATTGTTTCCTAATATGAAACATTTAAACATATTCCGACCATGCTGGAAACAAAAATAGTAAATTTAATTTAGTTTAGCGTAAACTGTAAGTTAGTTCTTTCCTTTTGGCATGGTGTCTGAATAAAAAAGTATATTTCTCAAAATTCCTAACCACTACACTGTCATTATGTAATTAGATACCTAATTGCTGTACCATGGTTGTATACATATATCTATAAATATATATAGTTTTGTGGACATGTACGGTTGAATAATACCATCCCGTGTTTGTGTAGGGAAATGCGTACATCACAATCGCACTCGTAAATTTGAATCAATACCATCTCATGAATGGTTAGGGGCCGTCCATTTAGTATGTACGCATAGAGGGGTGGGGGGGGGGGTAACCCAAATGCATAGGCTTGAGCATGGAAGTATACTGATAATATATGTACGCATTTAAGGGGGGGGGGGGCGCTGAAACCTCGAAAATAAGTTGTATAATACGTAACCTGTTCGACTTGGTTCAGTAGGCTTTTGCATTTTAGCGGACATAAGACAAACTTGTCCCACCCAGTCACACTATCCTGACACCAGGCCGACTAATCCGAACACTAACCTCTTAATGATCGGCACTAAAAGAGGCAGCTGCTAGTACCATTTTTATGTCTTTAGTATGATTCGGCCGGGGTTTGAATACGCGACCCCTCGCATCCGAGGCGGACGCTCTATAGACACATTGCACCATCGGAGAAGTCGCTTAGTAAAGAATGTACGATACTAGTTCCTGTTTTTCATGACAACTCGACCTGGAGACCTACCTGATGGAAAATGAAGGCGCATTATAAGGTTATAATATACGAGTCCATAAATACATAAATATTTTTTAAATTATAATTTTCGAGCAATTAGTGTCTCTTAGCATTTGACAAAGTCTGCTTGCAGTAGCGTAATAAGGGGAGGGGGGTTACAACATACTTCGATGCTAATACTACTGATTTCAAGCATAAAATTAAAGCTAAACAACAGCATATAACATGTTTACATATATTATTAAGTACGTCTTCATTTGTCTTTCCGTGCGCCAAATACTTTCCAACACAAAGATTTTCCATATAGGTAAATTAGTTGTACCAATCTTAAACAACCATATATTTCGACATATATAATATCAATGTATAGGTTTCTCATCAGTTTAAATCGATCTGTGCCAAAAAAGTCGAGAAAATTAATAATAAAAAGGTTGGTATTTATGACTCATTATTGCTTGCGACTTTACCGATCTTCATATCCTTGATATGTGCATCTACCCTTCCCGTTTTGCGATAGTAGCACATACTTGGATGCTAATACTATAGATTTGAAGCATATAATTTAAGATGTACAACATTAAATAATATGTGTATGTATCTTATTAAGTACGGTTTCATATGTCTGTTTGTGCACCCGATGCCTTCCTATCCGAACGGTTTCCATATAGGTGAATAATTTATACCAATAGTAAACAAACACAGCTTTTGACAAATTTCATATTAATATATAGGTTCTCATCTGCCTAAATCGATTTGTGCCAATAGACGTGTGTGAAAATACAAAATAAAAAAGTTCCACTTTTTACGGAATATCGGGTGCGACTTTACCGATCTTCATATGCTTGCTACTTTAATACACCCTTCCCGTTTTGTGATTGTAGCACATACTTCGATGCTAATATTAGAGATCTGAAGTATAGAATTAAAACTATACAATATTATAAAATGTGTGTATATATCTTAATAAGCACGTCTTTATTTGTCTGTCCGTGCGCCTAGATCCGACCAATACGAAAGTTTTTCATATGGGCGAATAAGTCATAACAATCGCAAAAACAACGGTTTTGACACATTTGATATCAGATGAAAAATTTGATTTTAATTGATATGTTTCTAATCATACTAAATCGATCGGTGCCAATAGACATGTGTGAAAATGCAAAATAGAAGGTTTTGTTCTTTTTACTGAATATCGGGTGCGACTTTACCGATCTTCATATCCTTGCTACGTGAATCTACCATTGCCCTTTTGCGATCGTACTACATATGTCAATGCTATTGCTATATAGCTAAAGCATATAATTAAAGCCGTACAACTGTAAATAGTTTGTGTATGTATCTTATTAAGTATGTCTTCCTTTGTCTGTCATTTCGCCTAATGTCTTCCTATACGATCGTTTTCCATACAGGTGAATAACTCATAACAATAGTAAATAAACCCCGATTTTGACAAATTTGATATAAATTGATAGGTTTCGCATCAGTCTAAATCGATCTGTGATAGTAGAAATGTAAGAAAATGCAATATGAAATTTTTGGTATTTTTGACTCTGTATCGGTTGTGAATTTAACGATCTTTATATCCTTGATACGTGCATCTACCATTGCCGTTTGCCTCGGTACCACAAACTTTAATGTTAATAGTATAAATCTGAAGCATACAAGGAGAGCTATACAACAGTATATAATATGTGTATGAATCTTGTTAAGTACATCTTGATGTGTCTGTATGTCCGCCCAATGTCTTCCACAGCGAGCGTTTTCCATATTGTGTATTGTTCCACTTCCTATTTTTTACACTACCTAATTTTGACCTAGTTTAATAAACATCCATTTCTACAGAGGACACATCTGTCGCAGCCTCGACATTTTTTTCACACATACCAGCATTGAGTCAGCAGACAAAAAGATTTGTCAAAAGTCATATCATTATTATTAATGAAGTGAAACAAGGACACATACGATGAAAAAAAATAATACATTTCTCAAATTCACTTTTTTCCAACCAGGAAGTCCTCTTACAATCTTTACCAACTATTCTGACAAGGCAAATACAATTCCTACCATACCAAGCATCCAGTCTGCTACTCAACATGTGTTAGCTATGTGACTCACAGCTGATAACTGCATCTCCAACACTTTTTTAGAATTGTGTTTTGTGTTTTACATGAATATGTCATTACTGATTTTCTGAGGTGGTTCTTGGGTATTTTACTTTGGAGTAATGAACATGAAACACACGTTTATGGTATATTTCATAAATAAATCAGCATCCTCTACATTACTGCTAATTTAAATAAAAGTACATGTATTGCTATTAGGATTTTTCTCTCAAAAATAGACAATTTTACTTTAATAGTAAATTTTCAAACGTCCATTAAACTAATCTTGATATTTAACTTATTTTGACAAATTAATTCTTTCTAAATGTCTTCTGTCTCCTATTATTTGCACTATTAGATAAATAAGTTATGAAGTATGCAAAACAGTTTTGTACCTTAAACAGTACATGTACGTTACTAATTAGCATTATTGAAAACTTCTTAGATATCATAATAAATAGTATATATGTATGGTGCTTTTTGGCGACATTGGCAGATTATTCACTCCACATCCTGGTTCCCGGGCAGTTGTGATCTCTCACAATAATACAATAATAATCACGGGCACAGTGGCTCGTTACAAAGAAAATCAACAGATGTGGGTTCTAACCTGTAACAATATTAACATATTATATTGTTACAAGTTAGAACCCCATCCCTTGATTTTCTTTGCAACGACCCCCTGTCATCATGGGCAGTAAATTTGAAACATACTACTTCCGGGTCAATCTATTTTTACCATGTAAGAAATGCTTGTACATAATGGGAGGTAACTCAAGTTGTGCTATTCAATTCAATTCATTAATGAAAAAATGGAAATAAATAGGTAAAAAGGCAATTATTTATTTTGCAGATGAATATTTATCGAATATTTAACATTCAGCAGCGTAAATATGCATTTATTTTATTGATATTTGTGGCAAGAGTGCAGAAAAGGACGACGTGCTTCGTGGGCAGATTTCCATCTGCCCACGAAGCTTTCATCTGCCCACGATACCAGTCCGAGGACGACAAAACTGCCCACGACCCACCTTAAATAATAGTATATATATATATATATATATATATATATATATATATATATATATATATATATATATATATATATATATATATATATATATATATATATTATAATTTCAGTGGTATATCACGGTAGTGAAGGTTATTTAGTTTTCTATACCAAATAAAGAGTAGACTTTTGCTGGTAAATTTCTTATTTAGACGAAATACTTAAAAACCAAAGGCAAATCTTCATAAACAATTACCAGTAGCAATCGACATTACATAAACTACAATTAAACTAAGTCACCCAAAGTGGGTGACAGCTTGTGTCGTGTACACTCACAAAACAAATCACATTTCATAAACAAATATGTTAAAACGGCAGCTTCTGGATACCGGTAAATGAATTCTTAATGCAAAGGGGAAAAGGTACAAAACCATTTAGGTACTATAACATGAATCAAATTCTTAGTCAAGAATACAAATTCAAGAGTATGCTAGCTCGACAATATTAAGACTAGGTAAATGTGGAAGTAATCTTTATACAAGTAGTTCATGAACACCTGATCTATTTACAGAATTATTAGGTTATCTTAGAAAGAAACATTGATAGATAGATAAATACACGCAATGATGTGTCCTTTGCACAATGTCTGCTTACAATGATTCCATTTGAACCGTCTAACTGTCAATATAAACTGACAAATGTATAACGTCATTGAAAAATAGATGTTTCACTGCTAGATTTTTCTTAGAGCTGATGACCCCATCAACTGAAAAGTTAGACTATAGTTTTACGACAATTAATTATACACTCACCATTAAGACAGATTAAAGAGTAAGTATTGTCTTGAAGTAAAATAATTTGCATCGTTACGTATATATATATATATATATATATATATATATATATATATATATATATATATATATATATAGATAGATAGATAGATATAGATATATATATACATATACAGAGAGATAGATAGATAGATAGATAGATAGATAGATAGATAGATAGATAGATAGATAGATAGATAGATAGATACACAGACAGACAGAGAGAGACAAAGAGATCTCTATATTTTCTTTTTCATTAGGCCATCTTGGCTACTATGTTTCATTTCTCAATAGGCCACCTTGGATACTATGTTTCCTAACTCAAAAGGCCACGTTCCAGCATTTTCTTCTACATCTTAATATATTGTTGCAGTACGATAAGCAGAGACAGGTTTTTCTCTTCGTACGGTCCTTATAACACGCCTCTCCCCATTTGTGTAAGTGCAATTTATCCTCGTGTGAACGGTCCGGGAAGAAATGTTTTCTTCTGAGTTGTGATCTCCACCCAGTCCGCCTTGAATCACTTCCGGACTTTTAAGCTGTTTTCACCTGCATCATTCGTTTTGTCAGTAAAATTAAAACGCATTATTTTGATTGCAAAATCAATATTAATGTAAATCAATTCTTTCTCACCAGCTAATGGTTCACTGTTGCCAACAATTTCAAAAACAATTCTTATATTTGGAACATAGGGGTTTTCTGCCATAGTATTGGGTTTTAGTTTATCAACCTGATATATTATATATATATTAGGAATCAGATTCATAAGTTCATCAACTAAAACCCAATACTATGGCTAAAAACCCATATGTTCCAAATATGTTAACTTTGCTGATATTGTTTGCAACAGCGAACCACTTGCTGGTCAGAAATATATGGACCTAAGAGGAACTAAATCATAATTGTAGTTTAGTTTCATAGATAATTTGTGCGATTTGTGACTTTTATAAGATGATATACATTTTTATTTGGATCATACATCTTACATTCATCATATGTATTTTTCAGGAATATTTAAAATTGAATTCTAACTAAATTCTGTCCATGATACTCTGCCAGGTTCAATTTGAACTGCAATTACAGTTGCAGGTTATGAACAAATATTATCTACAATTTTCACGCAGTGGTTTTCTCTGCTGAACCAGTTTCAGATATGCGGCGCGACCCTTAAGTTCTACAATTTGAGATCCGCTGTACATTTTAGCATATTGGCTAAGGAAATCGGTTCTAAGGCTGACATAGGCATTTGACTACTCAAAAGACCTGAAGTATGGTATGATGACAAATACATCGCATTTGTCGCCTTCAGCACAGTTAACAATTTTTCAATTTGAGTCTTGAATGAGACATTCTTGTTTCTAACCACTATTTTATATCAATTATGAGACAAACAAGACAATCCGTATCATTGTCTACTAATTACAGAAAAACGTAATTTCCTATTCTTACATTTGTGCTGTATAGACGGTCAATGCCAGAGTCATGTTTATTTACAGATTGATCTGATAGTTTGTCAGTTTCTATGATAGTTTGTCATTTTCTAATATTTGACGTAGTACGTGTAGAACTCGAACCACACGAATCTTACGAAATATAATAACCTTTTAAGGCATTTGGTAGTCGAAGTTTATTAATGTACAATGTATATAATTCATCGACTTGCAAACATACCAGTCAGTGCAGACGATGCATGCTGCATCCCTGTGATTGGCTGATAACGTTAGGAAAGAACATTATCCTCGTGCGTTGAGCCAGGTAAATTATTTAGGATTTGTTCTGCTTCGTTAATGACTGCTCATGATGATTGTTAACGATTCCGACGCAAAATGTTGTGGGATATTGTGAAACATATTAGGACAATGACATGCAAGTAGCATATTTTGCGCTAAGGGAAATACAACAAGATCCAATAATAGCAGGAATGACTTACACCAAGGTCTATTAAGTGGTCATGAAGGTTAGCAAATCATGTGTTAACAAAAACTACTTACCTGTAGCACAATCTTAAGGAATATATATTTTTTTGGAAGTTGCACTTTTGAATGGTTAAAGAGGATATCATTTGCAACGTTTTATATTGGAGACTACCAAGGTTTATCACATCATAAGTTATTTACTGTTCTAATCATTTTGTTAGTATGAAATTTTATTTTGCATATCGTAGACTGACTTGTCAGCATCTTATCATTGTTGTAAATTAATAGACAATTAAAAAAACCAGGATGTATGATGTATAGATATTAATCATTTTGTCTTTAGGGGTTATCAAGTTGGTCGTTTTTCTCAAATAATTGTGACCTATTTGCTATTCGAACAATTAATGAACATTTAAAGTTGTACTAAAGGTTAGTTGCACCGTTTGTATGACCAGGTAAACAAATGTCCAGATTATCATTCTTTAGAATGTGTAAGATTCGTTACATACATCATTCTTTCTCTGCCTTTTCCATCTGTTGCAAATGGCTCTATTTAGAGTGTGATATATCAGAGTTTAACAGACTGCTTTCTGTACAAGAGCGAAATAGATATGTTTCATAGATGTTTTACAGGAAACATAACAACGAGTCACCATTTTATTTGCCTAAAAAAAATTGTAAGTTTCGCGGGGGATCAGCACGTCGAAAAATCAGAATGAATATTTTGGGAAGAAACCGCAATTAAACTTTCTAGGTTTTCTGAATATATGGGTTTTTAAATCAATATAGACTTCCTCACCTCTCATTCAAAACCAAACGTAATATCTTTATGACAAACAGATCGTTTAGGATTTTAATTATCATAGATATTCTATATGCATAATTAGATGCTCTCTGTTAGTTTTAACGAAGAGTCCTTATTAAACAACTCAGCATTCTTCTAATGAGTGAGTTGCTCAAGTACTGATAGGTCAGTGATACTTATACATGTTTGCATTATTTTCCCATTGTTCGCTGTTTTTAAATGGAAACTTATTTCATATGTTTGCATGATTTTAAAAAAAGAACCATGTTTATTAGTTCTCTTTTATGGTACGATTTAAAGCATTGGCCAATGTTGACTTAGACAAGTAATATTCTGTCACATGATACATACATATATATATATATATATATATATATATATATATATATATATATATATATATATATATATATATTGCAGGTTATGCACAGTTAACGTGTATGTGTGTGTGTTGTGCAGACCCCTGTATATAATGCTCATAAATAACATATTTATGTCTTCATGTAAAATATTTTTCCTTCGAATTCATTATTATATTGTAGCATTGATACTGGCTGTCTGTAGATAGCATCCACCAGTTATGCCATTGAATTCTAAGGTAAATAATTGACATGTAGTGTTTACAAAAACTTGGGGATGTCAGTTATTTATTGTTATGTAAGGGAACATCGTTAATACTTAATTTAAATTATATGCAATCTGTTCACACAGAAAATGTGAAATTCTTAATCTTATGACAGCTATTATATTCGGAAGTTACTGAAACATGAAATGCGTGTGCTCAAGTACCGGTTGCTAATCCAAATGGACCATTCAAACACAACTATTGTAGTTTGCAGCGAATTACTGTACAACTTACCACATAGTATGGTCACCATCAGAAGTCTTGCCTCTTTATCAATCATGATCAGCGCATACTTTGCAGAAGAGCTATTGCACCAGTTTCTATCGCTTTGTTGCAGAACATCGTGATTAATATCTTTTAGAATTTCTGTACACATCAAAGTCGTCATATTGAGATGCACAAACTAACCAATCATTCGGATGTCTGATCTGTGCAAGAATTATTGCCTAAGTCAACTTGCAACCTGCTGGAACCGGTCTCGCCGTTGGTTTACATTGCAACTGTTTAAAGACTCATTTCCGTCATGTTGGTATATCTCGGATGCGGAATGGCCGAGATATGTTAGCATGAGTAAATTACTTACCATGTCTTTAGTCTATATTCAGAGTCATCGAAGACAGAGAGAGGGGTGTGGGGGCGCTTGCTGTCTAGAACTCATATTTTAGGTGCGACTTCATAGGCAGACGAAATGTTGTCTCTGGATGACAATTCAAAATGTAACAATCCCCAATTGCATCTGTTTCTAAGCTAGAAACTGACATTTACATTGAACATTATTTTCTATGCATTCTACCTCTGATTTTGTCTAATGTTTGTTGCAAATTGCCTTTGAAATTGACAAGAATATTTTGAATGTATCTGGTCTCAGCTTTTAAGGTATCGTCGTGAAACTGTATAATTATTTTGCAATATTTAGGAAATGTACATAAAGAAAACATTACGTCCAGTTTGTATGTCACAGAGTTGATGTCATACTTGTCTTGCAGCTCAATGATGTGTATGCTATGATCCTGCATGTTTCTATTAATAGATGGTTCCACTTTAATAACATTTAAAGGTCAAATATAAAGGTATTTGTTCAATGTTGATGTTGAATCTACAATATTTATGAACCCCATATCCATTGTTCCTAATAATAATAATAATAATAATAATAAGGACTTTGTATAGCACCTAATCTTTAGAAGCTCTAAACGCTTTACAACTTTAGACAACACCTATGAGATAAGAAACATAATAATATTATTACAAAAACAACATGCAATTAGAAAAACATTGAAAATAAAAAAGAAACATGCTGAGAATATTTCAGTTAGGAAACATTATTAGGTCTTTAAGTTTGTTCTTGCTGTCGAAATAAGTGAGTTTTGAGAGCACTCTTGAATGTGATCACCGTGTCTTTGTGTCTAAGTTCAGTGGGCAATTCATTCCACGTTGCTGGACCCTGGTATGCAAAAGCACGCTGTCCATATACGATTGTCAGAAGAGGAGCGTAAGTATCTTGCTGGTGTGTACACATGGGTGAGGTCAGATAGGTATGTTGGACTAGAGTCCGACAGTGAAATGTAGCACAGAGAAAAAATTTTGTGTTTGATTCTGGATCAAACACTGATTCTGGATCAGTGTATTGTACAGAGCAGCGGGGAGGCGTTCTCTGATCGTGGTACTCTAAGTATGATCCGAGCAGCTGTGTTTTGAACTTTTTGAAGTTTCTGGAGTAGATATTGAGATGAACCAGACAGAATTGCGTTACAGTAGTCCAGTCTTGAAAGTACTAATGAACACACAAGTGTTTTAGTGGCATCAGCTGAAAGATATTTGCGAACTGAGCTGATGCGTCTCAGCTCAAGATATGCAGCCTTGCATATGTTCATGACATGTTGGTGCAATGTGAGAGTACTGTCCAGAGTAACACCTAGGTTTCGTACTGATTGTGTGAATTTAATGTTGTCGTTGCTGATATTTATTGTTTTAAGTAAAGGATGTAAATGAGAAAGTCTTTGTGTTGTGATCAGAATGGCCTCAGTTTTATCATCATTCGTCTGCAGCTTGTTACAAATCATCCATGATTTCACATCAGAAATGCACCTCTCTACACCTTGGATGGTAGCATCAACTTCAGTTGGGTGGCTAGATTTGTATATCTGCGTGTCATCAGTGTACAATTGATGAGACACTGGATGATGATCTATGACAATTGAGAGCAACTGAGTGTACAGAATGAAGAGAACAGGTCCAAGAACAGACCCCTGTGGAACACCACAACATAGATCAACTGGGTTGGAGTGTATTACATTTGCAGATACAATTTGTGTCCTGTTGACCAAGTAGGACTTGAACCACAGTAAGGCTGTATCATGAATGCCAAATACATGCTGGAGACGGTCAAGTAATATATCATGGTCTATTGTGTCAAATGCTGCAGACAAATCAAGGAGGGTGAGGACTGTAATCTTTCCGCTATCCAATGCAGACAGAATGTCATTAACTACTTTTAGAAGAGTAGTTTCAGTACTGTGGCAAGGGCGATATGCAGATTGTACATTGCTAAAAAGACTGTTTGAATTTAGATGAGATACAAGCTGGGATAGAACAACCTTTTCTAAGATTTTTTTAATGAATGGGAGATTAGAAACTGGGCGATAGTTCTTTAAATCGTTATGGTCTAGTGTTGGTTTCTTTCAGCAGAGGCTTTACAATGGCAGTTTTGAAAAATGATGGGAATTCCCCAGATGAGAGAGAGGTATTAATAACATCAGTTAGTGAAGGCAATACTGAATCTAAGCACTCAAGCAGCAGTGATGTTGGAATTGGATCAAGTTCACATATGTGTAGACCATTTAGACGTCGACTATATCACATTTTAAGAGGTGATTTATCCATTAAGGCCAGCTAACTTCTTCAATACATTCTGTATACAAATTTGTTGAGGTTTATCCCTAATGACTGATATCAATGTTGTCCGCATCTGTCTGAATACCGTACTCAATGCTTACAAAAATGTTCTAACATTTCGATCAAAGATGACAATGTAAAGTTAAACATATGTCGAATGATTTATCGTCTTTTCTCTCTATGAACCTTTTAATCAAGTTGAAGTACGTATTTCGCCTCGCAAGTAATGATACAGCTATATATAAGGGATTATGTCTATAGTTCATTGATTGTTCTTTATAGATATAGTTCATATTATACAGTATTTGGCACATGTTACGTGTCAGTGTCATCCAGGCAGTTTATCGAAATTGTGAAAGGGGTTAAATAAGCGTGTCGAGTAAATGCTTTTTCTATGTGTAGACCATTTAGACGTCGACTATATCACATTTTAAGAGGTGATATAGAATTGCGATCTCTGGGCTAAAATTATGGAATATTTCACATGACAGTTTATTAAGTTAATTAAGAACGTCTACTGTGTTTACTGATGTCTGCCTTTTATAAGAGAGCAATAATCTGGATATATTAACATCATACGAAAACTATTCAGAACTCCGACGGCTTGGAAGATTTTCCGCTTTATGCCTTATTCTTACATAAGAAGCTACGAGTTACTTGAATTCGTTAATATTTTAACTAACCCTACACAATACCTGTTTGTCTCTAAACACGCAGTAAAATAAGCTTAAAGAAAAGAAAGTTCCATATTTGAACCTCTATGATATGTGAATAATGTTTCCTTAAAGTATATAACAATTTACATTGGGTCAGAAATCGATCATTAAATCTGAATTAAAAAAAACAAACGTAGAATAAGTTTCGAGAGTTTTGTTTTTATTTATTTAAAATATGAAATAAGCAGTACAGAGAAAATATGCATTGACTTAAACTTATATATATTGTCTAAAGTATAACCAGATTATCTTTTTTTGCCAGCTCCTACAATTTGTGTGATTGGCTTTCCAAGCAACAAGACACTCCATGTCCTCTGAAACTACAAGCAAGTAACATCAATTGCACTTGCCCATTTCAACCGGGCATTTACCGAGTCGACGATGAAACATTCCAGATTCCCGATATACCACAAGGTCTTAGCAGTCTTGTCGAAGTAAGGGCTTTCATTTTGCATGTTTTCTTTCGTCCTCATCTACGAACATTGAGATGTGTGTGTGTGTGTGTGTGTGTGTGTCTTGCATTATTGCCAGATCCGTATGTATTCGGCATATATTTATATAGTATTACTGTCAACGTTTGGGGGTTTTGAAACGTGACAGCAATATGCTTCATCCGTTTATTTACATTTGTTTAACCTCCGTTAAAATCTCAAAGATTTTCTTAAAATGTCGAGCACAAGCTGACTGAAGGAACGGTTTCGTTTTCTCCGGTTATTGATTTATTAAAACCTATTCAAACACAGGGCACGAACATTAATCTGGATATACAGCATTCCTAGAAATAGACAACTATCAGCTACGTCTTTTCCGAAAACAAAATTTCGCCACAGAGAAACCACATGCTCAGTTCTCCATTTCACTGACGTTAGACAAAATGACAATAAGTTCTATATGTTTTGCTTGGATTTTACTATTTTGTAAATTTTTGACAATGTAAAAAGACAAATTTCGAAATGATCCGGTTTAATTGCAGATTCAACCAAGCAGTGACAGATGAATAAAGATGTCCGGAACGAAAAAAATTATCGTATTCGGATATTTCTATATGACTAAATAACAATCAAGATATAAAATGTCAAAAGGAAAATTCGATACATATTTGTTTCTTATCGCTTAATAAGAGGATTAAGATATAATAACGTGACTTAGCCAAAGAGGCTACGACTTATTCCTGGAGAGCTGCAAGTGGCCAAAGTTCTATTTGACCGCTCTTCTACATAAAAGGGGAAAACGAACAATTGCATATGATATTAATTATGCTTTTCGATAACATATATACCTGTAGATAGAAATAGGTTTGGCCGATCTGCTTAAAACAAAACTGTGTCCAGAGTAAAGTCTGATGTCAACAAATACTAAATATATTTCTAGTAAAACTTGCAATTCACCGTATTAATATTGATGATTTATAATTTATAGTTTTGACTTTATTGTTAGAGTTATTGTTATTAAAGATATATAACAAACTACGTTTGTTCCTTTACACAATATAAGATCATTAAATCGATTGGAGCATCTAATGGTAAAAGATGACATACTTTCGATGCCGATGAAATCTGCTTCTTGATAAAGAGGCATAGATTTTAAATATAGTATAGACTTTGATTCGTCGTAAATTTTATTAATCTGAGTTTATTTTAAATTATTTTATTGTTATCGTAAGATCGCATAAACAACAATTAAACATTTCACAATGTTCTGGACAGAAAGAAACAAATTAGCCTAAATACTGAGTTTAAATCAAATGCGGAGTCAACGATCATCCTCTCGCATTTCTAAGATTCCAAGTAATGAAAGTCCTGGTAGACATTTTGACCATCGCAAAGTAGCAGTATATGGTCTTTGGTTTCTTCTGAACATAAAATACATGTGAGCAGTGTTGCATTTATCAGCAACGAAACATAAGCTGATAATTGCATTATTCGTCATCGTCAAAAGTCTTATTAGCTGATCTTTATCTATGCAATAAGGTTCACACCTGCTCGTCCTTGTTCTATGGTACACTTAGACAATTCTGATTATTTAGCAGTGGCCAACTTAGGCATCGACTCGTATAATGTGGGAACTTGCAAATACTACAGGATTCAGTTGATGATTTTGTCATTATGGATTGTGTTATGTTTTTGTTGTCCAAAACATGATGATAACGTGACGTAATTCTCTCTATATATTATATGGAGAGCGATATTTTTGGATTGAGTGTATATGCGGTTGTACTTATGAAAAGTCAAAGTGACAATTCTGTCAAACTCACGAGACTGACCGTTTGAGAATGACACTTTCAGAGATAACAGGATCCGGAATCCACAGCAATAAATTACATATTACTACGTTAATACTGATTGCATATACAGACGTTTATAAAGGCCTTTACTGTTCAGAGATAAATGTATGTGCAGATGCTATTCCCTTGTTTGAGCAATTTGAACTGAATGTGGCTGTAACAAAATATAAGTATATTCTTGCAATCGAATGGCAATGCACATTACTAATTTACCTAGTGTCGAAAACAGAAAATGTATATGAGCTGACTGGTAATGTTTTGGGTATGTTTTCCGACCGTGCGACAGAGACAAACAATTCGATAGTGTTTAACATCAGTAAAAAAGGAGGGTATCATTTCAGCTAAATTTAAATCAGTTTATACCAGACATGAGCGGAAATTTCGTTTCCACGTAATATCTATGTCTACATATTTGCACATAGCGGATACAGGTGCTACCAAGCTTTACTTGCAAGTTATAGTTTCCGTTGTCAATTTTTAAACATGTTTTAATTCCTGTATAGTCCGTATATTTCGTAATATATATTTTTTAACTTATACAGTCCAAAATTCTTGATTAAAGCTTGACACTTAGCAATATGTTTGGACTCAGCATCAAGGATATACGAGTTTTAGTAGCATAATTTGCTGATAAGGTGTTCGGTAGGTGGGAATATACAGAACATATAGTAATTGATGGAATTACGAGCACTGTGATCAACGACAAGAAATAAAGCATTCCAATGGAACACTAAAAATGACAATCTGTTTTACACTAAAGTACAAGCTTATTTTGAAATATTTGCAATAATTTCCTATTACACAGAATCTAAGGCCAAGACTTACTATTATCAGTAGAAATAGTAAGTAAAATTATTTGAATATTTTATGCTTGTTAATAGAAAATTTGATTAATATCCTTTACCGGAAAGATTGAACCACGTAAATTGTAGAAAATTCCTAACCATCTTCGTGTTTATTATTTTGCAGGGAACATATAAGATCCGAGCAACACTGAGAGATACTGCAACAAATGACGTCGTTGGGTGCAATGATATGGAAGTTGTCGTCAAAGCATGACAATGCAACGCATATCTAAGAATATTTTAAAATAATGAATCAATACAACATTGTAGACAAAATATTGTTACAAAGTGCGAAATGTACATCTAATTTTCTAATTCACTTTTAATTTAAGAATATATTAGTTAAATAAGTATATTTAAAATTGTATCATACGTGTTCCATCTATTTTTTCTACTCCATACGTTTCTCACGTTTAAAATTATTAATGAAGGTTATTTAAAAATGCGCATAAGTAAAGAAATACGAGTTCAATAAAGGAAGTTAGAATAAAAGAGACTAGTTGATGTCTTTCAACTTTATTGGGTACTTATTTATCAGAGTGTATGATTCTTCGTGTCATTCAATTATTTTATATCATAATCTTGTGTCTATCTGATTTTGTCGACGTATCGTTTCTTGTATACGTTCATGTTGTTTGCAAGCATTTTATGCAATGACATCTGCAAATGTATTATCCCGAAAATGTCGTATATGTGTATCATTCTTCGCCCGTGTTCGTGATTTTATTTTATTCCAAATGTGTTCATTTAGCAGATGCAAATATATTTTAAGGTAATATTGTCACTACACAGATAAATCTTTGTGGAAAATAAAAGTTGCACATTACTTCACTACAAGATTTCTCCAGTCAAGTATATCATAACAAGAAAGGCGAAAGGCAAATAACGAAGACGCTGGAATGCATAACTAATTATTCATTCTGTTTCCTCATTCAGTAAAACCTGTTAAAATGGATATTGAATTTCAAAGATTCGAATAGTTCGTAACATTTAGGATTAGGATTGAGGTACAAAAAAAATCATTGGGATATATCTTCAGATGGTTTCAATGTCCGGGATATACCTTGAGATCATTGAGATTCTTTTATTGTCCGGGATAAGTCTTGAGCCAATTGCATTGTCCGGACTTCGTCATGAGATTATTGCATTGTCCGGGATATGTCTTAAGACGATTACATTAATAAGGATAAACCTTGAGATGTTTCATTAATACGTTAAAAGATGACAATAAGTGGACGTTGTCATTTTAGATTTATTACTGCTATGTACATATGCAGAAACTTACACAAATTTACCTCTCTGTAACCCTATTTCCATTGTAAGTTGTCTGCATCTTTTCGATACTTTCAAATATTGCTAATGTTTGTTGATCTTGACAGCTATTCATTGGATTGCCATATTTATATGATTAAGAACCCAATCACAGATATGTGTATTATTCGAAGCAATACACACAATAAAACGATCAAAGAGCTGAAAGTAATCTTTTCAGAACCAACATATTGTTTGCCCAATATAAGAATAGTTAACCGCAGATTCAAACATAGCCGGAATGACGATATGATACGATCATAAAGGCCACACTAAAGACTATTTAGCAGTCCTTCTATATAAGAAAAGTAAAAAAGCAGTATATAATGTGTATGTACAGCAATACTGTTTTTGTTACCCACCGGACTAATACACCATCATACGCTTGACCCAGCATAAAGTGTCCCTTGTAGTTTCTCTCTAGGTGTTACCGTTCACACCTGTGCAACCTGAACCTACAAACTCTTCAGATCACTGTGTGTATTATATTATATCCTTCTATACTCACTAATTAGTACAGCCATGTTACTGTTACCTACAGGACGTCACGACTCCTATCATGTGACCCATATATGCAATCACTCGTGGACTATTATCAGTAATATCAGTGTTAGTTGTATACCAACCCCCATATAAAACAATCCTTGTATAATAGTGGTAGCATTTAGATTACACCTTAGCTAATACTATTTTCTCCCTAGTATAACCTTCCATCAGTATACGATACGTTAGCTATTACGTAAAGGAATAGCTAATAGATTAAACCCACTTTTTGGATCTATTTTTAATTTATCTTGGTAAATATATGGTATAAATATTATTTGTATTTCGCTTTGTACCTACTACCCACAACCTATCTACTAGAACATCATCGATATGCTTCGAAATAGTACTGCTACGTGCTTGCTTTTATATAGTACCCATTTCTGGATAATTAGCCACTGAACTGATGCAGTAGCTATTAGTTTACACTGGACATCATCAACTAGCCTTTTGTTTGACAAATTTAATATTACCTTATAGATTACACCTTTGATAGTCATCCATTCCATCTCCACACCATACTAATATAGTCATCCAGTTAATGACTAGTAGGAAATACTAATAGGTTACAGGGGCCCCGAGTGGCCGAGTGGTCTAAAGCGCTCTCCGTCACTGCCATCTCACCTCTGTCTGCGTAGGTTCGAGTCTCAGATTCAGCCAATGTGGGTATGTGAGAAAGCTTGCCAGTAGCTTCTTGAGGGTCGGTGGTTCTTTCCGGTGTTTTCCCGGGTTCTTCCTCCACCATTAATCCTGGCCGCCATGTATAGCCTATCGAGTGCTGAAAAATGGCATTAAACCCTACAACAACAACAACAACTAATAGGTTACACTTGCCCATATGCTTCTTTCTTGCCAATTATAGCCCATCACTTGATAATAACATTCATTGCGCTCCTTTATATACCACAGATACTTGGAGTACACCACATGGTATTAGCCATGGCTTCAGCATTTCGAATCACCCGTAGACAATTACACACAGGAGGCAATGGGTGAAAATATATCATACGCCAATATAGTTACATAAATTAACAGTCTGAGTCCATACATGCAGTGCAAATAGCCTGCATATACAATATCAAGTATAAAAATAGTATGTGTTTGGAATAAAAGCCAAATTCTGCCTAAAAGAAAATGAAAATATTATGAAGCTATCAAGTGAGCAAGAACGCAAATATTGTCACTCAACGTATACTAATTCAAATTAAATTATACAACGATGTCGATATGCATAAGGTGTCAAATATTGTTAATTTTTTCAACATTTGGAAAGCACACACACTTGTTTCTAAACAAAAGTCAGAGCAAACATATTTCTTATTAATGAAAAATGGAAAATGTTTGGGAAATTCTAAGGCATGGGGTTTGTATATGAGATTCAAGGGTTCACTATACAAGTATATAGTCTCAGTTTGCTTCACGGTACTAAATGTTCCACTCTTTCCAAATCCAAATATATCATTTTTTAATTGAAAGTATTTTCCTAGAGAAACTGCTAAGTATGTTCTTCTCTTAGGCCATATAGCATTTCATGGAGGGGTTGAACTGCAAAAATAGCAATGTATCATGGGTCATATGCTTCAATTCCTGATTAAAATTAGTGCACGTTTTCTCACTTAAACTCAACCAATCCATAATAATCATATTCTGATAAATACATAATTTCCTTCATATCCTTTACAAAAATGCATACATCCAAAAAGAGCAAAAGCAATGATCAATAAAAGGAACAACTGCGTTGCTACTGACCCGAAATTAATAATTACGATCTATATCCTGCAATGTACTATGAACGGATACATATGTGGCTAATCCACACATAGAAAGTGTGATCAACTCTTCGATCGATTATATTAACAAAACTGCATACGAGCCTAATTCGGTGTAGGAATGTCGATAATGTGAGGACGAAACGTATATTTCTAAAACTGTATCGAACGGCTATGTATTTATAAGATATCTCGTTTCGATTCACACATTCTTTGTTTTTTATTTTTTTAAACCAATTGTATGCTTTAGAAAATGAAATTGGCATATGGCGTTTTATGTCATAGATGAACGGATTGAATCTGCATCATGTATTTATTCCTTCCTTCTTAAATGAAACATAGCTTGTGGACGAGCAAGTGACCCGTTACAATTATAGTCGTCTTACTGGATAGACACTCTACTTTCAAGCAAATATAGGGCAAATTTCAAAGACTAACAATAATTAAATACGTTAAATTTTATTCAGAACGATAATTGATTTACAGTAATTTCAAACTCTCTTATTTACGTTTCCATTTGATAAAATAACTTAATGATTCACCGAAGCTGGAGTGATAATTTTATGTGTATACTTTTAAGAAATCAAAGATTAGATATCTTTTCAAGATGCCGACTGTAATAAACATTTATATATATTTTAGCGAGACACTTCCAAACAATAAGGTAATGTTTGGTCTGTTTTTTTATCTTGATTTTGTGCTTGAATAGATGCAAAAGTTTAAAATGTAAAAATAGTTTTTTCATGTACATTTGCATCACAAATCAAAACAGTGGCTGCTCTCTCTGATACATTTAACTTTATGTTGCAAATATTTTGTCAGTTTTATCCCCATAATTTATAAACAAATTCGACTTCTCGGTAATTTGAATAGAAAAATGGTAAATTCCTCTATTTAAACTTTCTCGTTTAAACTGCGAAGCTCAAATCGATTCTAGTTTAGTTTGGTATTTTAGATAATTTACATTGTGGAATGCCTCTTTATAATTAAAAACCAAGGAGCATGCGGTAAAGTTTTTTTTCCGACCGTTGGGCATATCTAACCATGCCTTGAATCATGACATAAATCCATGCTCGTTCTTACTTTGTCTACGTTTTTAAAATGTCATTTCAAGATCTCAGTCTCGATCTCTCGCGCTCTCTTATATTTGATGCCGGTGCCTACTCTGCCTATTTGGTAATCCGGCACTGAACGGTTGTATCTGTCACTTATTCATTGTGAATATTACACATATAATCATATTTATGATACTTAATCACATGTTTGATACGTGTCACTTATAACAACTTGGTGGAAAAAGAGTAATGTTATTAAACATATTTGGGTCAAATCCAACTTTCAGGAAAACATTCAGATTTAAATAAAGATATGAAAAAGTAACAAAAATACACATGGCATGTTTTTGTTATGTTCTAGCGTATTTAAATGTGTTAAGTATATGCATTCCTTTGTTAGACTGCGAACCATCTACCAATTTTCAGGAATCACCTTGTTTTTCGGTCTGAACTTTATTTAATTTCTCAAGTCAACTAAATATTTTCTGGTTGTTTAAGTGTGTTTTATGTGTACTGGCAATCTCTGACATATATTTGTCCCAGGTGTTGCCTTCCCATTCGAAGTTTCTCTCCTTATTATACCAATATTACATCTTGAATATGGCAGTTTCAGATAAACACCTATTAATTTAATCAACAGGCCCTCCAACGTCAGCACGATATTTTTACAGTATCACTGATAGTGTGATCTTAATCATGTACATTAGTTACAGCTTTCAGACTGCTACTTATACGCCAACTAGCTTACACATAGCAAATTAATCTAGTGTTAATTACTGGTCATTTAATTTTCGGGGAAGAGGTCGGGATTTTCCTTTCCGCTGAATTATTTTATTTTCTTTTATCTCAATATAATTACTATTTTTTTCCAAACAAAATCTTCAATACAATACTATGTTATTTTTCTATAAATCAGGCCATAATATTTTTTCCAGCCAGAAATTAAACATAACATTGTCATGTCTTTACCCCGAAACATGGAATTGCTGGCCACTAATAAAATTGTCGTATACAGCGTTACTTATCACGTCAAGTTCAGAAATACCGCGGTATACCGCATTACAAAATGTTTAGTTGTAACAAGCTCTACCCCAATATTTTAAGAAAATCAGTACGCCTTAAAAACACAGTTCATACTTGAACGAGCGTTAATTAAACAGAGCACCTAATCACAATACCGTCCAAATCAACACATTTCTTATAATTTGAGGTAGCAAACAGGCCTAATACCCAGTAAGTAAGAAAAGGAAACCAAGAGGTCATTTTCTCGACACAAGAAGAAACGTTAACAGTATGCTGACCGAAAACATTTTACATGAATACATATGCTGAAAACTTCGAGCTGCTATTCGTTACCTAATATCACAAATTAATGCACACTTATAAAACTGGTATTGCCCGCTCCAAAACCAAATTTGAACTAGCTATTGAACTACATGCCGAGCAACACATTCCCATGTATTTATCAAAGGAAAATAGACGTAGTGAAGATATACCCCAGACACACTGATGAAGTGAGTCATGAACCAGTGAGTCGTACAAAGGCTTCAGATATCTCAACTAATGTGGCACATATAAAATCACAGAGGACACATCGGTTCGTACTCGCAAGAATAAAGAGTCACCCAGCCAACACACCTCACAGCCAGATAAATCACAGAAATATTTTATTCTACGATCGGAAACGACGAAACAGTCAGCAAATTAATATACTGTTAATTACTCGTCATTTAATTTTCGTGGTAGAGATCGGGATTTTCGTTTGCGCTGAATTGTTTACTATTCTTTTATCTCAAGATAACTAATATTTTTTCCAAATAAAAGTCATCAATACAGTATCATGTTATTGTTCTATAAATCAGAGTAATATATTTTCCCAGCCAGATATTAAGCATAACATTGTCATGTCAATGAGTTGCTGGTCCCTAATAAAATTGCAGTATACAGCGTTACATATCACGGCACGTACAGAAATACCGCTGTATACCACATTAGAAAATGTTTAGTTGTAACAAACTCGACCCCAATAATTTAAGAAAATCAATACGCCTAAAAAAAACTCAGACATAATTTAACGAGCATTAATTAAACGGAGCAGCAAATCACAATACCGTAAAAATCAGCACGTTTCTAATAATTTGAGGTAGCAAACAGGCATAATACCCAAGAAGTAAGGAAAGGAAATCAAGAGTTCATTTTCTCGCCCAAGAAGAAACGTTAACAGTATGCTGACCGAAAACATTAGACGTGAAGTCAAATGCAGAGAACTTCGAGCTGCTATTCGTTACCTAAGATTACAGATTAATACACACTTATAAAACTGGTACCACTCGCTCCAAAACCAAATTTGAACTAGCTATTGAAGTACATGCCCGGGCAACATATTCCCATGTATGTATCAAACGGAAACAGGCGTAGTCAAGATATACCCAAGACATACTGATAAAGTGTGACATGAACCATTGAGTGGTGCAAAGGCTTCACAGATCTCAACTAATGTGGCACATATAAAATCACAGAGGACACATCGGTTCGTACTTGTAAGAATAAAGAGTCAGCTGGCCAACACAACTCACAGTCAGAGAAATCTCAGAATTCTTTAATTTTACCATCGGAGACAACGAAACAGTCACCAAATTATATAAGCAAATATGTGTTACACCGTGATTGAAAGCCTGACGTCAGAAATAAAACGTCTGATTTACAGTGCAGCAAATCTAACTAAATTCAACCACAAAGAGTTGAAAAGCGACTTCATCTCCGGAAACTGGTAACATATGTTATTGCCTTTGTTTCATCACCGAAGTGGCCGAGTGGTCTAATGCGCTCTCCGTTACGGATCACTGCCATCTCACCTCTGTCTGCGTAGGTTCGAGTCTCGGATTCGGCCAATGTGGATATGTGAGAAAGCTTGCCAGTAGCTTCTCGAGGGTCGGTGGTTCTTTCCGGGGTTTTCCCGGGTTCTTCCTCCACCATTAATACTGGCCGCCATGTATAGCCTATCGTGTGCTGAAAAATGGCGTTAAACCCAACAACAACAACATCATCACCGAAGTGTTACAGTGGAACATGCTCAGCAAATAGTAATAGCCCTCATTTAGAATCAATATATTAATATTGCCACATATCAGAAACTCCATACGTCAGGTTATTGGAACACTCGTATAAAAGCAATGAAGTCGGCAAATTAATTCTGTGAAACCATTTATGTGCATTAACACAGCGGAAATGGCAGCTATCAATCAACAAAAACAAAAGTTTAAATGACAAAATTAAAACTAGGGCCAATTTCGGCCCCCAATCAGATTCTTACAAACTTAAATAATAAAAGAGGTCCCTCTGTCATCCCAAATTTTGCATTTTATTTACTTGCTATCCAGATTGCTTATACTAAAGAAAATCAATCGACTATTAAAAGGACGTTGGTTTTATCCCTTGTTATGAAACCAATTTTCGTGGATTGTAAACATCATGGCTAACACGCCCAAATGAAGCTGACTCCCGAAAAAGAGATGCTTCTAAATTTCTGCATTTGCACACGGTATACTTAATAGTTAATGATAGTATGTAGAAATGTGTATTTTTGGTTTGAAACGTTGTCTACATGATGTGCACGTTTACGTTAAGAACGGCTGATTACCGCTGACACTGTTTTTCGTTTTCGTTTGAACAGTTATGGTTATGTCTGCGTGTAACAGTGGCTAAACCTATCAAAATCTTGGCTTGATTCCGGCAGAATGACAAGTTTTGTATTTCTTTACCACAAATAAACACCAGAACTCCGCACAGATAACCTGTGTAATATGAACACCGTATGTTGCTACAGTGTATAATTAAGATCACATACAAATGTTCATAACTCGTCGATCAATGTAGTGTTGTGTATGCATCGGCGGGAGAAAGCTTACATGGTACTTTATTTTATTTCCAGGACGATTGGAGAGCCACCTGTTTCTTTTTGTATGTGATATGGGCCTTCAGATTGAAGGGAAGACAAATAAAAATAAAACTGTAGGCAGACTATTACAAATGTATTTATTCTAGTGTTTACACCATCCACCCTTCGTCCCACTATTATTTTATCACCGTCATTACTGTCACGTAACCAATTACAAGTCATTAAAACTCTAGCTCTCAAATATTTTGAAAACAAATAGTCTTGCTCTAATGTATACAAGTAAAAACAACATAGAATATCCATTGTGTTATTATTTGTTTTTAGTTCTGAAGTTACAACATTATTGTAGCAGAAATTCCCTCGGCTAAACTACCCAACGTCTCGCTATTTCAGGTTCTTTAGGATAGGTCTTTGTATTTATAATGATACCCCAATGAATCTGTATGAGGACTAAAATACATAGAGTTATACCCCAGCGAGATACTGTCTTATTCTGGGCTTCTTGTAGCCAATTGGATAGCCGACTGAGTCGCTGAATCATGGACTGGGTATCATGTCTTCGCCGACTTTATCGTAGACTGATTCGCTGGGGCGTTAACTGGTGCGTCATCTGGGTAGTCGAATAGCCGACTCTGTTGCTGACTGGGTCGCTGAGTATCCGAGTAGGTCGCAGATTCGTCGAGTATGTCGCTGCCTTGGTCTCAAAGTCGCCGACTGGGTTTCTTAATCGCCGACTAGGTTGCATAATCGCTAACTTGACCATTGATAGGGTCGCAGAGTTATGACTTGGACGCAGAGCCGGCGACTATGTCACTGACTGTTTCGCGCGTAGTTACTCAATCTAGATCGATCTGCTTCTTAATACACCACCATTGTAGCCACAGTTAGGTGGCAGGATCAGGTTTTGTAAATTGGCCCCTGACACATTTCTTAACTTAAGGATATGGTGTGAGTTTTTGAGCTATTATTGTGTAATAATTAAAGATATGGATATATTTGTGAACTAGGTGCTTCTGGCTTGTGTTGTGTTTGACATTGATGTCTGGCATGTACACCTTCCATAGTTACTCTGCAATATGTTGATAGTGAAAAACCAATAGTCGGTTAGCAAGAAGAGCTAGCTTCTTATAGCAGTAGACACGTGGGTTCAAGGCAAGTAGAATATTTCTAAAACGGCTTGGATGACAACTATTGTGAATTGCATCAAGCTATTTAGTAAACAGGTGTTTTCAAAACTTTTATCCAGAGAAAGGCCTTGCTTTTTGCAATGTGAGCACCACATTCTGTCAAAAATGGCATTCGGATGTGAAAAATTCATGTATAAAATAGGGGTTGGGGTACATAAACATTTTATTCTAAGAACTTCAGTAGACTTGTCAGGTCAAGTGTGTGATATAATTATTTTGCGCTACATAATACCTATCCAGAAATATGGACCTTTTTGACCTCACTCATGTATGATCTTTTTAATGAATTTTTATATTAGGCATGTGGATGTGACATTAAATTTGTAAATAAAAACTGGACCCTGCCCCCTTAGCACTTATATATACACAGGCGGAATCACGTGACCCAGAAACTAAGACGCTATACGGTGCACACAGCCCGGTAATAATTAAAATCGAACATAAACTTTAACGAACGAAAATTAGCCTATTCTAAATGAAAATAACTGTTCATTGGGTTTTCGCGTTACAATATACAGGCTCAAAATCAAACACACAACATACTCCATCCACCATGTTTAACATAAAACCAAGACTTGAATAAACGTATACAGATTGTTTAATGTTCAATTTAATAATGAAACAAAGAAACCAGTTAACTTTAAGGTCTGATCAATTCAAAATGCTTTCATTTGGAATCCATTCAGAAGAAGACCTTAAAAGAACACTCACGCACCAATAGCCATACTCACTCAGATATGACATGGAGCCGTTGGCCATGTGGTCTTGTTTAAAAGGAGCAACAAACTCTAGGATAAAAATAATTTATACCCGATATTAGGTTGTCAATCAGTCTATTAATATATTGTAATACTTTGAAACAATTCAGCAAATATGGGTGTCGATGTTGTCCGGTACTGACAGATTTCAGTTTGACTGTGCTATAACACTTCACGTTTGACATACGCAACACACATTTACAAAATGAAATTTAAAAATATTTATAATGCATTCTCGACAAAACTGAAAACTGGCAAGATGCTAACGATATGCTCCAAAAGGACCGTCACTGCAATATATTTCTAGCCTATGGTTATTAAGATAGCAATTCTCTCTCTCTCTCTCTCTCTCTCTCTCTCTCTCTCTCTCGTCACGGATGCTTTTAGTTACCTATCGATGAAAATATGTATGAGCATGATAAAACCAATTAATGTATAGCCATAGCTCTTCGATGATGTATAGAGATGCATACAGGACTAAAGGACAATACAATCCCCTAAGAACAGCTTCTGATGATAATGCATTATGACCTAAAACTGCTGTGTACAAGTCTCCTGTGAAAATTGACCTTGCCGATTAACGTCTGTATAGCAGTTAAAAGAAGACTTTATGAAAAATGTCAAAATTAATCTTTTCAATTTTGACTTCATGAGACAGGCACCACTTTATGATTTAGGGACCCATAATTACCGCCATGTCTGAGCGTCGAGTAATTCTGCGCAACGATATGTCATTTCTGTAAACATTGGATCACGTGCTATTTTGGGTCAAAAATCCATTTTGCCTCAAGAAAGAACAACCGTACATTAATGAAGAAAAGTGATATTCATAAAATGTACAAACATATTGCAGATTTAGACTCGAAATGCACATACAAATTTATAAATGGCAACGTGAAGACCCACTTCATGACCTTCTTGAACCTGTAACCCAGAAAATTCCATTTACTATGCATCTTTTAGAATCATACAAATAAATACATTATATAATAGATGGAAATGTGTACCTTGAAACAAAACTGTATTTTAATCCAAGTTTCCAATTTCGCAAGACGTTGTCCCACACGCACAAAATCGTCTGCTACCCAACGTTTCTACTTGCCGCTAGAACATAAATTATCAACAAATTCCCCGGCGTATAGTCTGTTTCTAAATTCTATAGTAATTTTTCCCCATCAATAAGACGTTGTAGTCACATTACATCCTATTCATTGTTGTTTCTCTTCCACGTTCTAGCTTATTTTTCATAAAATGTTGAACTTTACTACTAACTTTTTTACAACATCGGTTTAGTTTGCTTAAGATCTCTTGCCATTTATTGGCATTTTTACGTTGAATTTTGTCAAACTAGCTATAAACCTGACTAATTACTCGACTGAACTGCTGACGGAAACAGTCCAAAGTAATATATTTCATTTATGTAGCCCGATGAATAAACATTACATCTTTTCAAAGCTATGCGCAGAATAGGCCGACATATCGTGAGTCAGGCAAACAGGAGGGGTGGTATCCTCTGTGTCCAAAATTAATAGTATTTTGAACAGAATATTCCGGTGACAATTGCATCTTTTCAAATGGTAATCATTGCTGTGTTTTATGTTTGTCAATCGCTCGAATTCATTATGCATTTTGCTTCAATATTGGAAAGAAACCCTTAGGTACGCAGAAATGCACAGCAGTGTATATTTTTGTGGGTTCGGTACGTAGTTGCTCAGTCATTAGAGCGTCGGATTTGTAATTTAAAGCACGCGGGCGCCATACCTTCCCAAGCCACGGACCATTCACACTGTCTTGGTGCGTCATTGGAAATGGCACATAACTTCCACTTCCTTCGCATGATTTGATCTTCAATGTCCATAAAGTGCTGTAAAACTCCCACCCCAGCATTTTTGATAACATTGATATGTAAGCAAACTGTTCAAATTGCAGTATGTTAAATTAAATATACAAAAATAGTTATTTTTAAAATCCTAATTCAAATCTTTGGATAGATAAGAGTTTGAGTAATTCATCAGAAAAATGTTAAAAATGCAAAGCACGACAGAAATAAAGAAACAGTGTGAACGGATGTATTTCAGACGGTGAAATAAATATAAACCTAGTATTTAGAACAACAGCAAAACAAAAATGAAGAAAAATGAAGAAAAATACGGGTATGATTTGGCTAGAACATATGTTGTACGATGTAGTTTAATATAATTAGGTAATGACAAATACATGGAAAATGTATCTTTTACTATCAGCCAGCTACAAAAGACCATTTTAGTCAGAAATAGGGTCATAAGCTGTTTCATTTTTAATTGCTATGAACCTTTTCCCCTCTTCTATATTTAGCCGATCTCATCCAAATGTTCAAATTTACGCAGAAGAATTAATCAAACTGCAGACAGAGAAGGAAAGAGTAAACACTACAATTGAAGTTTGAACGCCAATTTAGTTTAGAGAAACATAAAATGGTATTTTGTGATACTGTGAAGTGACAGCCTAAAACTGTACCACGACGAAATTGGCGGATGGTCGATTTGACGCGTTTGACATTAATTTTCCTGCTAGTTAGTAATGAGCGAAAACTCGAACATTTATAAATTTGCATATGTGTTGGAAGGTTACAAAAAGGTATCTTCTCACTCTTAAAAACAACGTTTTATCAAATGCGCTGTTAACTTTTAAGGACATCAAAGAGGAGTAAACTGGAAAAAAATGTTTCTGATTGAAACCATACCTATTTAGGAACAAAATAATATGCTAATTTCAATATGTTTCATTATGTCATGTGTACATACGTTGCATTCGATATATCTGTTTGGCGATACCATAACTAACATTCTTATCAACACTTTAGGTAATAGATAATTGGAGGGTGTGGGTCAAAATCCGTTGTCATCGGACCTTGTCCTTTCAGATTGGATTATGAATGCAGTTCATATTTTACAGATTTTTCAGTTAACATGAAGTACTTGCACGGGTTTATCTATTTTAAGAAGGGTTTTCGTGGATTGTGTAAAAAAAAAGATTCAGTTATATTATTCTATGATATAGGTCAGCATAAACGATATTTAGCTTTGGAAACTTGAAACCTTTAGAAAGTAACTTTACAAGAGGTGAGTATTTTGTCATATTATCCAAAACTTGTCACGCTACCCTCTTAGTGGGTATTCAAGCGGACATCAAATGCCATTATTGCCAGCTTGCATCCCGCCTTATTGATATTTAAGGTATAATACTAATAAGCATTTATAACAATAAAAGCAGAAATTAAAATAAGATGGAATTTACAATAAACATTGTTGTCTAAATAAATACAGCAAGACTGTTTTTACACAATTTTGGGCCTGAATTATGTCATTACTGAAATGTGGCGTAAAATTTCCTCCCAGTGGTCAACCAGTAACACTAAATATTCAGAAGTTTCTGAAACAAATTGGATGCAAGCTACCTGTAGCAGACCCCCCTCTCTCTCTCTATCTCTCTCTCTCTCTCTTCCTCTCTCTCTCTCTCTCTCTCTCTCTCTCAATCATGTTATTTGACCGCTCCGGTGGCCTGGTTGTTAAAGCGTCCGCCTGGCATGCGGGAGGTCGTAAGTTCGATCCCTGGCCGAGTCATACCAAAGACTTACAAAAATGGAACTAACAGCTGCCTCGCTTGGCGCTCATAATTAAAGATGTTAGTGTTAGGACCGGTCGGTCATTTGTCAGGATAATGTGACTGGGTGGGACATCATGCTATATGTCTGCGGCATGATGCCCATTGCTAGACATCACTAAAAACTGCCACACTGCAGACATCGTAGCGATATGACTGAAAAATTGTTAAAGCTACGTTAAAAATCAAAATCACACAACCACACACACTCTTGTTATTTAATTTGTAATGTTCACAAAAGCGAAATTGATGAACATTTTATGTTATTAATCAGGTGTTTTCTTAACGGAACTGTTTCAGGTCCAAGGTCGAGACTGAGGACCTATATCTAGCCAATACGAAACACTTGATTAATAGAATGCTAGTAATTATATTATTTTCATAACCAACTTTTAGTTGAAAATATAAACAATTGGACCAAGATGAAAATGAAGAAATATTAGAAATATTTGAAACATGTTGATTCAATCAAGATATCAAACAAACTATTTCTCTCTCCTAGACATCGCACACACACACACACACACACACACACACTTTAAGAGAAACAATAATTCGCGTGTTAAAGCTTCAACTTTTTTATAAGGGATGATTTAATGAAAAGTAGTTATTTACAGTATAATCATTAATCTTAGAAGATGCAAATAGGTGCGATCATTTGAGAAGATTTAATTATTTATCTATTTATTATTTATTTATTGCAATTACAAAATGCTCCTACACTTGGATTTAATAGCTGTATTTGAATTATTTTGAATTCATTTAAATATATTTTGGATTATATCATTGTGATATATGAAAGCAACTAACACATCAGCACAATAGATTTAACTTCATTTCGATAACCACTGGAGTTCATTATCAATACTCGTAGGACTGTTTATGATTTCATACTGTAAGTTATTTCTAATTGTTTACTTTCTATGCTAGGGAAACAAATTGTATTTTGAATTTGCCAAAACATTTCAT
Source organism: Sinohyriopsis cumingii (assembly GCA_028554795.2). NCBI lineage: Eukaryota > Metazoa > Mollusca > Bivalvia > Unionida > Unionidae > Sinohyriopsis > Sinohyriopsis cumingii. Next base: position 63,208,710 of record CM068835.1, read on the forward strand.
TGTTTTGTGCTATTCATATCAAACCATGGAGTCATAAAGTTATATCAGATGGTACACAATTTATCCATTCCTATTTTAATATCAGTCTGTGGAATTACTTTTAGTTGTGTTCAGTTATACTTTGATAGGAATCTATTTATTTAAATTATTCATTGCAATTACGAAGTGCTTATTGACATTTTGGACTGAATGGTTACATAGTAAATTAATTAGAACTTATTCAAAGACATTATGGATTTTATCAATGTGGTACAAGAATACTAACGGTACAACAGCATATTCAAGACTACTGGAATTCACTCGAAGCATTCTATGCTTTTGGAGATGTGCTAGAATATTTATGAATATTTGGGATTAAATTCACAATACTGTAAGTTTCTCTTAAAGGTTAACTTTGCATTCTATTGAAAGAATTTGTTTCTGGGGTTTTCTACACTTGCTGGCTTTGATTCTTTCTGGTATATATATTAAGACCATGGACTCATAACAACATATAAAATATACTGTAAGTTAGTCAATAATGAGATGCAAATTAAATAAACTGACAGATTCGAGAAATAGGCCCAGATTTATTTTGATAATGTTTAGTTCTTGACGAACACTAGTGTGCATACAACCAATTCGCACAGTACAGTAATACTGTGAGATTTATTTCCCTTTTGATGAACTCTTCTTCATAGGATTTGTTTCCTTTTAGTAGTATTGCGTTCAGGCAGAAACCTAAACACGCTTTTGCAGCCCACGTGGTTGAATCTGAAGCCCACCAAAATCTGAGTAACTTTGTAAATTATTGGTAATGACTCATAGATTTAATTTCTGATATTGATGTCAACTAAAGAGGATAATGAGCTCTGTTATCGTGATTGTTAACGATACGCAATGCCACGTGTCCTGCCGCATAAACCATAGTGTGTGTGTTTGTGTGTATGTGCGTGTGTGAATATTTAAATTACTTTAATAAAAACAGTTTAATTAAGATGAACATATTTATTGGGAAGTACTTTATTCTTACTTACAAGTATATGAAGGCATGTTTTGGACATAATTCATTAGTGCATTCAAGGTATGGAAGCACATAATGTTACACGGTACTAATTTTATGGAAAAATGGAATCCAGGGTGGAAATGGGTGAACATAAATTAGAATATATATAGGTTTGGCTGGCCAGGATTGGTTAATATTGTAAGTTATGTTTTAGGAACCATAATCTTTTGAGAGCTATCCTTATGGTAAGTGAACAAAATAGAGACATTGTTTTATTTATAGAATTTCAGTCCTTTAACAGTCTTGAGTTTGGAACACTCATTACTAAAATTAGCACCTGACTCTTTGGTGCGGAATTGAACGCACATGGTAAAACTCATTTAGGTCCATAAAATGCCGCGGCTCAGATTCTTTTCTCTACACAGAAGCTGACATTCAGGTTTCATCTATACTAATAAAGATAGGTTTGACTATGGGCACTCAGAAATTTTAAGTTGTTGAATTTTTAATATCATGGTGTTTGCGTTGGTTTAATATGGAAACTTAATTAGTACCGTGAGACCTAATGAACATTAATTCATTAGCACATTTTAATGTAGGGAATCACATCAATCACATTAATTCATTCTTGATTTTTTAAGTGTGTAAAATACATAACGAACCTTTTACCGTTGACCTTTAAAGATTGTTTTTGTATTACAATTACATTTTGTAAAGTCAATGTAGTAAATTTCATACATTGTAATAGCTGTATTTTCATTCCGTACAGCTTTTTATCCTTTTTTGAAGAGAATTCTCGTCCATCAGTAAGAACATTATTAGCAGCAGAGAGGCTGGACGAGCTCTAAATGGTTCACTCTCCGTTTCGCAAAGTAAGCCTTCCTCGAAAATCGCAAAAAAATCGCGATTTTTCTTAGTGCCCGATATGAGACAACCTTGTTCACCGAACTTAATGGACTCAAATTTGACTTACTGTCTATCGCCGATCGCGAAAAAATCTAAGGAAAATCAGTGCCCAGTTGAGAGTCCAGCCTCTCTGCTGCTGTAAATTTATCCAAACATTTTAACAAGACCCACACGATATCTTTTTCAGGGATCATGTAGATTTATTGTTATAATTCCGTGTGGAGTAGCTTGCGCTCGTGAAAAGAAATTTCTAAACTTATTTATATCCGCATCACCGCTACACCAGGTCTGATGAATATTTCTCAGTGTATGTGTATCAACCCCTTTAAACACAGCAAGAATATTACAATTATCCCTGATCACTTTAGAAATTTGTGTATATCGCTGGGTTACATAAGTCACATCTGTGTTTTTATGTCTGCCTCTGGAAAATATCCAGCAGGGTTTGATTGTTTATCAAGCATTGCTTCATCGTACACTGCTGAATTGTTAACAAATCCATCAATATCATCAACGCTCGGTTTTATTCATCAATATCGGTTATAAATTCAATAACATTCTGGTTGTTTTCATTTAACGAATTTGCGCTTTCATTAAAATCCTTTAGTACATCGAAGCATAGTTGATCATCAACTGATGCTGCTACCAAATACAACTTATCCCGCTTCATCCACTTCATTATTACATTAAGTAGCAGTTGTGTCTTACCACTTCCAGATGGTCCTATGATAATCATACGAACAGAATTTAGTAGCGCAGCATGATGCTTGACTGGTTCCCGTTTCCTTGTTGCAGAAAAGTCAGTGATTTCCATGTTATAGAAATATATAGAATATGGAGATATATTGTGTGAAATGCAGGACACGTACCCCCACAGGTGATATAACAACTATCATAATGAAAAATAACAGGTCGGTGGTTACAGGTAAGTGTGAACGATGCGGTACAAAAAAAAGTTAAATTTATTCCTACACAGTCGGGTTTAAAAAAAAAACGAGGAGGTGATATTGCAGCAAAATTAACAAAGTTACCCGGAACACCGTGGGCTAAATATCCAGGAGAAAAACATCTCCCGGGATATAATTACTGCGGACCCGGTACCAGACTTGATATCAGACTTGATAATCAAGATCAACCAAGACCAGGTGAATATCCGATAAACCCTACTGATAAAGCATGTCATGCTCATGATGTAGCTTATAAAAGTAAAGATCTGCAGCAGAGACATATCGCAGGTGTAGAATTAATTCACGCGCTAAATTCCATTACAAAAAAATCTTTCAAGGAATAATTGGCTAATTGGTTAGTAAGATCCGCAATGAAAGTAATTAACGCTAGGTGCTTGTAATTAACTATAAATGGAATCAATTTATTATTCTCCAAAAGGATATTGGAAAGGTAACGCAGCCATCAGTTAACTCGCCGAAGCAGCAAAAGTTAAACGTACTACTGCTGAAAACTGGTTAGCACGACAAGCAATATGGCAAATTAACCTACCGCCGCCGAAACGAATTCACTTTGCACATTTTGATGTTGGAGCTCCTAATGAAGTTCATCAGGCTGATATTTTATTTTACCACATGATACCGTTAAAATCCAAAGACGTCAAATAACATACAAGTACGCGCTAACTGTAGTTTGATGTTGTAGATACAAAGATGCGTTTAAACAAATTTATCAACGTGGTTGTTTACGATGGCCAAAGCTGTTACAGGTTGATCCTGGCAAGGAATTTCAGGATGCAGTATCATCGTTGATGAAGCAACACAACGTCATCATCAGACGAAGACATACTGCAATTCATCGTGATTAAGTGATCGTTGAACGATTTATTCAAACACTTCCTGAGCGGTTATTTGGATATCAATACGTAAAGGAATTCATTCAGGACAAGAGATCTCGCGAATGAGTTGCAAGATTACTAGGTGTGATAGCTGCGCTAAATAATTAACTCGAACAACTGCGTTAAAACCCGTTAATGGAATCACAAAAAAAAATATACCAGTACAACGACGTGATTTTTCAAAACAGCCAGTGCTGGGCAATGTGAGTGTAAGAGTGTACTTATGAACCCGGTGAACTTGAAGGTGGTAAAAAAAGAGCGACTGATCCTATCTGGAGTATCACCACACACAAGATATCTAACATAACTAGATCTACCGGTAGACCAGCAATTTACAGACTGGATTCAACTGCTCCTCAACGTGGATTTAAACGTTAACAATTACAAGTAATTCCCGAAGACACACAATTACCACCCCGATCACTTTACTAGCCCCCCGACGTCGATTACATTCAAGACAGGTCAGCATCACATTTTCTCGTGTATGATCGCGACTACAATCTTTTTTGTTCGCGGTAAATTGTCTTGGATTATTAGTCGAGTACTGCCATAACATTATACAATTACAATTTGCCCAGTGATTATTCGGCTGTTGTTTCAGCGTGTTAATAAATTCAACATCAAGGTCAAAATCGCGTTTATCTTTTTCTTGTCACTTTGTTTATAACCAGACAATTTTTTTCTTATTATATCATTGTCAATATCATTATCATTGATCACTGACGCGTCAAAGACAATGCTTCGCAGTTGAGATATTTTTATGACTCTGGACACTGCGAGATGAATTAAGTTTGACCATTTGATACGATCATCAACGATCCAAACAACTGTATCAGTAATAGTCAGCCCTTGAGATGAAGTCATCGCCATTGCGTTTCCTAGCGTCCACGGGGATTTGTAAGCGTGTCGCGCATTCTCGACAACATTGACATCAACTACGACAACATCATTTAATACAATATTCTGTTTCTCGGTCAGTCCTGGTACGTCAACGTCGATATTCTGTCGTCGGTTATCAGCTGGTCTATAACACAATGGTACACGTAACGCTGAAATTTTTCTTTGTGTAACTGAAACAACTGCCGCTGAAGTGTGTCACTATTTTCTACTTGCCACTATCAAATCGTTTGGTCTCCACATATCCCAAAAGTCATTCATTGAAGTTTCTGAAATCACCTCACGCGAAATTTCGCACTGAATTTTATTCGGTTGTAGTCTGATTAATTTTTCTAATTCTCTTAATTCTGCATCAAGTGATATATGATCATCGGTTATTTCTTCAACGCAGTCTACAAAATCCTTTAGCCAATGATGTGGAGATGGTCCAACAAACGGAGTTGGTTGACTGTGGCCGCCGCACATTATCACCGCGGTATTTTTCTTTAACAACCACCCGAGAAATGTTTTTAATGTTTTTAACGACACTGTGCACACTTCATCCCAAATGATAATCTTTATAATATGATAAGTACAATACTTGACTCCTCGTTGTTTCCTCTCCCTGGCGAGCCAGTGAGATGGTGTTAGCACAATCATATCATCGTGTCGAAATAATTCGATTGCATGAGTTGTCTTACCAGAACCATCTGGTCCGTTTAAATAAACGGTTTTGTGTCTGGATACTGGATCATACACGGATGGCTCCGATGATAATTCTGATATCTGATCGCCTCGATAACTATCTTTAGCCGCAACATTCGCGGATTTACAATAATTATACAACATTTCTTGTTTTATTCTCCACGAACCCCAACATGCATCAGTGTTTGTAAAACTACCCAATAATTCTGAATATTTTTATCGATATAAAATGAATCCGTTGCAACACTAACTGCAGTGTCAGGAAATCTATTTATCATCGATATCAAATTTACAGAAATATAAGCAAGCATTGAGGATCTTAAATGAGTATACTGAGGAGATTCTCCGTCGATGTAACTAAAAATTGTTTCTAACTTTTTCTCATCGGATAAGTAAACGTCTTCTCGATTACAAAATATATCTTTCGCTGCTGAATCAGCAACCACAAATTTATACTCGGCGGGATCCACGATCAATCTTGCATGATGTCGTTAATGATCATATGCTCCGCCCTGAGTAAATTTACCAGTTATTTTCTACCGAGATCCTTTGGTTTTTTTCACTGTTGCTGAGTTTAATCTTGAGAATATTAGGAACATCATCAACGATGACATCATTAGGAGTATTTTGACATGCCTGTTTGTATTCTTCGATGACCTCATCTACACTGACATGCTCCGGTGTTGGTAACCAAACCGAAGTCTGTTTCCGATATGATATGATTGCCTCACTGACAACCAACGATATCAATATATTATTGTCGATCATATATCGTAATAACAATATTGGTGCCGAACGTTTTTCTGTAAAGTGTCTACCAAACGAAACATAACAACAAGGATGAAGATTTATAGCGAATTCAAAGGACACTACACGAGCAAATCCTGTCAGATCAAAATCTGGTAATGAACCATTAATCGCCACTCGTGTCATCTCGTTTGTGGGGTGACCGAACCTTTAAAAATACTCACTACATTCACCCATTCCGAGAAAACTTCCAGGATAACACGCGATCATATCCATCGAAATAACATCCTTGTGGTTTTATTCGGTATTCCACAAACCGCCATGTCCATATTCAATACAACTTATCTGTATATCTTCGAGAAATTCAGCGTGTGTTGGTTTCCACGAATTTTTCTTTCTCGCGGCGCTTGCAGCAACTGACGGAACTGTAAAACAATTAGTTAATAATTGCTCAGTATTTTCTGAATATCTTTGCGCAAGTTTTCTCATCGCGCCATGGAGAGATTCTTCACGGTATAAATCGCCGTTAGGTCTTACAAATTGATCTTATTCTTCATCAGAACTTTTAAACAGCCACACTGACACAGGATCGTTTTTACTTATCTGGTTGATAAAATCAAACATTGCACAGGAGTAAAATCCCACAACACGATCTCGCAATAACATTGTTATTGGGCTGGTCCACCCGTGAGCGTTATGATCACTAATTTCAATTGGTGTTCCATTTCCTTTATTCGCTGATTCATATTAAACCTCCCCGGTTAACGTTTTTACAGTTATTGGAAATTTGAATTTACTTCATAACTCGGCAACATCATTTATTGACGCCCCTGTATCTTTGACCTGCTCAGCCCACTTTGCTATGTTTTCACGTCGCAGATCAGCTAAACCATTTCCACGCATCGCATTTTTAAATTGTTCTGCTACTCGCTCGGCTACAAATTCAACGATGTAAATCTCATCGGGCCAACATGAGAAGATCATTACTGTTAGGTTTATCATCTAGCTGATAAATTCCATAAATAACAGCGGTCACAGGATACGCTCGAGCAAAATATGGTCTGTCAATCACAGTCAGCATTCCTGGTTTGGAATCTTTACTTAACACAGCAGTTTTTCCATTAGCAAGAACAGGGTCACGTTTGTCACGGATAATCCACGTAGCGTCAGAATCTACTAGCACAATAATCTTTATTCTAAAAAGATATTTCTTAGTACTAAGGTAATCGATAATCATTTTCGCCCGTGTATCGTTCATTGTAGCGTCAATGACTTTGTCGACACCTTCGGTGTTGCGTATAATTTTCAATGTTGACCATACATGAGGTGCTCAGTCATCACGAAAATCATTTTTGGCATATCTGATAATATTAATCAGATCATTCAGAGCTCGCCTCCGCGAGTCGAGGGTTATTCTGTCAAGATCGAATCTGGAAGTTTTCCAAGGCTTGATTGTAGATAATTTCTCAAACTCTTCCATCTTATAATTAAGACAAATATTTAAATAAAAAATATTATATATAATGAATCGGTGCAAGTGGTTTATGATAGGGTCTGTAACTCCATGTGGCAAATAATGTGTAAATGAATTCTGCGGACAACATTCGCAAGGTGTAAGGAGGGGTCATTTAGGTCCAAAGCCCTTCCTATGATGTGGTGTCGGAGTGCGATGACAAACACAGCAATGTGCTCAATGTGGTGGTAAACGGTATAGAGAACTGAAGCGATATTATGATATAAAGATAATGACAGCGACAGAGCTATAAAACGTATAGAGGATTATCTAAATAAATTTTCAGACAAATTATAATTTAGACAAATAATTTTATATATAACAGAACAAAAAGAATTTGTCAGACATCCTATTATTATTAAGAATTATGAAGCATCTCATGATGGTGTAGTTAGACATTGTAGGTTGAAAAAACCAGTTGGTGCTGTTGATAGTTCTTAGATTTAATGTTGGGAATAAAAGGTATCTCTGTCATCGATTCGTATTCGAATGTTTCTTTGAAGAGATTAAATATGGTCTTGTGATCGACCACATCAACGGAAATAAACTTAACAATAATTTATCTAACTTGCAAGCTATTACACAAAGTGAGAATTCTGCACGAGGGTGGACTGGGAAATTCATAATGATTCCTAGAGCGATTAAATCTTTCAATGTAGATACCGGTGAAGAGATGATATTTCAATCAATGAATTCAGCTGGCAAATATTTTGGTATTACCTCAATTATTTCTGATTTGGAAACATTGCAAGAGAGTAAACACGAGGGAAGATATATTTTACCTTCTCAATATATATTTATTTAGAAGATTGAGACGGCTATGTGTCAATCGCTGCCTACATTAGAAGAAGAGGGAGTAAAGAAATTTGTTTCGTGTCTCGTGCAATCGAAAAAATTAGATTAGAATTATCTCGTGAATATGAAGCAAAGAAGATAATTAATCCTCGTGTGAGGCAACAGAGAAAAATTGTCAGATCGTGAAACGATCGAAAACGAAAGTTAGACTATCAAGTACGCAGAAATCAAGTACGTGGAAATGAAATCGAAAGTAAAAAATAAATTTCTGACAAATTATATTTTTGTTTTGTTATTCACTGACAGGTTTCAATATTTTTTTTTGTTTTTCACTGAAATGTTAGATTTGTATGATTTTGACTACCTTATTACTTTCAGAATTAACAAATCAGTCTATGCACATGATTTTGACTGCCTATTACCCCTTCAGAGTCGATGTACATGATTTTGACTACCTTATTAATTTTAGATTTAACAAATCAGTCTGATTTTTAAGATTTCACAAATAAATTAATATTAATTGTCTTATCCCCCAAATCCAGCAAGTATCCGGATTGGTCTGTTAGTTTGAAATTTATTATTGATAACAGTGGATTATGACATCATAGATAGACCGGATTGATCGGCTCTTGTACAATCAGAAATCCGGGGTGGTTCTTTTGGTCTGAAAGAGTAAAGAATAAATCCCTGCTGCGCTTGATTTGATGTTGTAATGTCCGTGCTGTAGCTTCCATCAATTAAATCACACACAAGATTGACCGCGACCGTTGGAGTTATCTTTACGATTTCCGGAGATACATGTAGTCCTTGCCCTTGTGGGTCATTGTTGTGTCTGAGGATAGTTGCCGGTGGTAGTGTTTTTCTCCATTGTTCAAGTATATCAGGGAAGAACTCATCAATGATTTTGTTTGTGGACTTTTTTAAACTCGGTTGCGTTATACCAGGAAAATTCAAAATTTGGTAGATCAGCTTCTGTTATCGAGTATGCTTCTAAAATTCGTTGTTTATCGCGAGTTCTATCGTCAATATGGTCAATTGTGGCTAGCATTGCTCGCTGGTTAAAATATTCCATGCTGGATACAAGCTGGTTTAATATTTCAATATGTTTAATGATTTATCTGCGTGAACTTATTGCATCGTAAAGATGTTCCTGGAAGCGCTGCCGTAGTCGCTGAAGTTGTGTTTTATGTTCTTGATTACTGATATTAAAATAATCAGCAATGTCACCTGTATGAAGACCGATAATCAAGGCTCTTATTCCGTCTCGTCCATAAATAAAAAAACAATTCCTCACTGATTTCTTCGATTTGATAGCATACGGTTTGGTATTCCAACAAAGTTCCAGTCGGGAGTGCAATCTGGTTTCTTTTTATTTGCAAACACAAACGAATTATTTGCTGGTAATCCACCAAATGATTTTGATCTGATATTTAGCCAACTATGGTGCACACGCAACTGTGCTAGTGCGATTTCGCTTACCGGAATCGCAGTTGGAAAATTAATACTGAATTCAGGTTTGGTTGAGCTTACTGTTATCATTGTTGTTTTTACTGGGGTTGTATTTGCGGCTATCTGCTGAAGTAAGTCTGTCATTATTTATTTTGGTTGCTTTCAATTGCAAGGATTTCATTTTTTGCGCTTGCCATGAACACAAATTCAGTGTCCGATATTGTTTTATCACTAAGGTTTAATAGCATCGAGTATGATTTTTGTTTGAGTGTTTTTAAAACACACTCGCGGATGACCCTGCTGGTCCATTTTAGCTCGGTTACATTATACCCTGGAAATTTACAATGTGCAGCGACGTTATCGAATACGCGACAAGAAATCGTTGTTTATCTCGATGATATACGTCATCGCGGTAATCAATTATTGCCTGGATCACCCGCTGGTTAATATATTCTGTGTCGGACGCAAGCTGGTTTAGTGCTTGTATCAGCGGCAAGAGCACTCTAGAATCCCACCATTGGAGTTTTTATTTTAGTTGTTCCAGCAGCTGCTCATGTCCGTAATTGATCATTAAAAAACATTCAATAATTTCGCGCAAGCGAGCAGCAAAAACGAGATCTTCTTCTTTGTTGAACGTCAAAATTATATTGTCGTAATCCACGAAAGTAAGAGTATTAATCGGCGTTGCCTTTGCTAACCCAAGTGAGTATTTTGTGTACAATGGGGGGAGATCGTAATTAAAAAGTGGTTTTGCGATTTCCATCATTATTTATTTCTTCCTCTTTCAACTGGTGAACTTCATCGTATATCTTAACCATTAACGAGAATTCGGAATCTGATATCGTAGTATCGTCGATGCTTGATGATATCAACGATGATAATTTAAAATACGCTGCTCTGGCTGTGTTTAATTGTGTAACATAATCGTTGCATTGTGTGCTCGTGCACGTGAATATCTTTTTCGCGATGATATTAAAAACACCTGCAAGTGCCGCTGATGATGAAACGCATATTGTTAACGCGGTTGCAGTTGTTGCCGGGGTCAGCACTGATAATACTACTCCGGTGGATGCAACTAACGCGGATACTGAATAAACTAACACATCCAGAGTAACTACAAACCGCTTGTATTTTTTACTTTTGTCGTGCACATGTTGATTATATTTTTTAACTTTGCCATTCGCGCACTTGATCGTATCTATATTGTTGAACATTTAATGTCGTCGTTGACTCCGTTTTTGATAACACCATTATTATTTTACGCAGTAACCAATTGAGGTGTTTCAGCTACAGATTAAAAACATCACCAGTAAGATGTTGCGGTTAATTTCTTATCTGCTGCTTCCAGTATAAATATTTCTTTGGTTCCGCTATTTAATATGATAGTCACAACTCCAGAAATCTTATTAGTTGAGTGCCTCCAAGGATATGTTGTAAATATCTCAAATTTTGCAGCACTGAACATAGACAGTCAATATACGCCAGTGACTGTTGACGTATGTTTGATAGTATTATTTTGTTTTGAGCATGTTGCGAATCCAGATGATACGGTGTATACTATGTTGGTGATATCCCCGGGAGTTACTCCGGGTGAAATTTTAATCAGACCAATTTTGTTAACGATGTTAGGAATTCCACTTACGATCTCTTCTTGTGTTTTTTTAATCGTATCAATGTTTGTTTTGATATCAGAAAGAGTTATATCAGCGGTGAGCGGATCACCTAGGAATTTATCCGCATTTTCATTAAATTTCCTAAAGTTTCTACGGAGATTGGTAAACACGCTTACGTGAACATCATACTCTGCACGCAACGTGGATAATTTACAATCAACGGTGCTGTAGTTAACGTCTACATATTTTTTCGTCGCGGCATCTTCGTAGGATGTTGGATCTCTTAAAACAATTATTTTATTTCCGTTCATGTTGCGTTCACCTGTCATTGTGTCACCGGTATTTTTAAGCGATTAGTCACACTTTTTGCAATTTCTTTTCTGATACTGGCAATTGATATACTTGAATCCCCGATTTTTCCGCTGTCAGTAAACACAGGGATGTTATCCGTAACCGCACCGAGTACTCGTCGAACTATGTCATTCCATGTGACATTGCTGGTTTTTAGCTTGCCATATAGATCCTGAAAAATAACAACCTCATCTGGGTCTACCTCGGATAAGTTTAAAAGATTATCGATTTCATCTTTAGTCGCATATTTTGATAAATCAATATCATCGCGGTTTTTTGCCTTTACTTTCGCTGAGAGATCTTCCGTAAATATCAACCCGTTATTATTTTAGTGGTTGTTTAAATTGCGCTGCGGTATACTCGTGCACAACTTTGTGAGGTGATTTGGTTGATTGGAAAGTGTTTGTGTTGGTAGCGTTAAGTACCAAACTGGAATTTGAAATCCGTCAACATATTTTAGAAATTCAACTGCTAACCCATACGAATCAAAGTTAATAATTCCACGTGGATCAATAGCGTAAGCAACCTAATGAGTTCCAGGGGGTTCGCTGTTATCGAGATTAATAATTCCTGTTTCTGGATTATTTGGTTGGCTCGGTAACTGATCTCGCATGAAAACACCTCTGAAATTGTTTATACTTAATTGTTTAGCAGCATCGAGTAAATCAAAATTTGACATCAGTGTGAGACGCTTCGCGTCTGTCAAAACCGTTTGGGTTGTTGGAGTTCCTGGAACTCTTAGACCCGCTCCGTATTGTTCCACTGGTAGTCTTAGACGACCCAGCTGAGGCATATTTGACTTCATGGGGCACCTTGTTGGTTTTTGTGTCCGTGATGATATTTTTTTAAGCTTTCCTTGTGTGAAATTCCCTTCCCAGTTGCTTTCTTTAATGCCATTCCAGCAGCGGTTCCAACAGCCCCTAACGCAGCGGCTTTTGCGACAGCTGGTGCAGCAGCGGCAATCAGTGCTGGTATTGCTGAGAGAAGTGGAAATATACCACCGGTTTTAATCATCTCGCTGATGGACATTGGAGCAAAATCAAGTTGAACTCCGGTTTTTGCTTGCTGCGCTTTATTGAAATGTTTTAGTTGAGTTTTAGTCAGCAATAACTTGTTTGGACCACCACTAGCAATTTCATCTCGCGTTAATTTTATTGTTGCTCCGGTTGCACTCAGGTTTTTCGATAGTAATTTGTTCGCCTTACCGGGAGTCAGGGTGACATTAACGTGACTGTATGACATTTTCATTAATAACTGTTGGTCTAATTGTCTACATGTTTTCTACTGGGGCATCAATGATTATCATTCGCCCACCAACACCTTCGAGTAACATTGATATGTCGCTGAGTATAACAGCAGCCGCTCTGTAATTAGCCCACCTGAGTTTAAGCTAGCCCGAAAATGTATATCAACGACAGATTGCTTAATTAAGTCAAGATGTTATAGCGAAAAGTAATAAATCGGATACAGAGTTGTAAAATCTAACTGCGGTATTTGCAAACCACTATCAGTATTATGATTACGTCTCATAAATGTCATCAAATGATGAATGTACGTGCTACATAATTTTCGTCAAAATTCAATAATATATCCTCGGATGGTTCTTGATGTCCGTTTATTCTTGAAGATACTTCAGAGACACCAAGTGTGTCAAATACCATTGGATTTCTTTCTTGATTGTTTAATCGTGTAGTATCCTGAAAAGCAACAAAGACGTCTTGGTACAGAAACACCTTGCTGTGATGATATATGCCAAGTAAATTAACCGTCGACGGGGTTTTGATTACTATCGGTAGTTATTGTTAACCATGACAATATCGATTTACCTCCTTGATCCATAAACGAAAGTAGCCGGTGTTCTTCAGCGAGTGATGGAATCATTACCGGCATCCACAATGAGAGCTTAAATAATATTACTTTACCCTCAGCAACCCCATTTTCTCGCCAGATAGCATCATTATCTTCTTTTCCATGAAGAACAATTGTATGTCTGGTTCCAAAAATGACCTTTCTGACATTTCTGCACGTTTAAACATTTTATTATAATTTGTTATCTTCTAAAACGAAGACCACTTCCTGATATCAGACTTGTATTTATTTGTTAAACCCCTTGATTTATTAAGGCTGCTAGTTTTTGATTGCGACTTGATTTATTACCTTACTGACATTTGCGGGCATCACTTCAGTGCTTAGTAATTTCAGTGTTTGGTCCGCTTTTGGTGTACCTCCTTGAGGTTTGTGTATTAATCGTGATAGTCTGTCCTTGATTGCCAAGAACTCTTTACTGGCAACGTTACCAATAGCACCAGGAGCTTTATCACTAACAAAGTCAATAGCTTTCAATCACCCTAACCGCTATAGGTCCACGATGAGCATTATGTATAATCATCTTATTTGTTATTTATTTATCTAACAACTAGTCACTGTGATAGTTATTAACGATTTCATAAATAAATTCCCGATAAACATTGATGTCCATGATACCGCCTTGAAATAATCGTCGACAAATATCAGCTGCTTCATTTGTTATTTCCGGAGTTCTCCCATGAGAACTTTTAGCCGTTGAATATTATTAGGACAGGCAATAAGACCACTTCGTAAAATTCTTCTTCTGGAGATTGTGGTCGAGTAGTTTGTTGTTTACTCGCTTCGATTACATCTTGTTTAAATCTTTGAAACCCTGGATCTTTCATATTAATCCGTGAATTACGGGAGGCAAAATATAATACAGGAAGCCAATGTTGGGATTTTAGATTTCCAACATAATTAGGTTATAGACATCTCTCTCTAGAATTATAACGACGTACAGCAATATTAATTAATTCATCCCGGTCAGTAAAAATATAAAGAGCTTCGTCGGTAAATATTACGGCAGGGCGTGACGGTAGTGTTACGGAAGACTTAAGTTGAGGTTGTTCTGTTTGTTGCAACGGAGGAGAAAGTTGATAAGACTCTTGCTCAGGCAGCGAGTAGGGAGGTGGTGGCTATTGAGGTTGTGATCTGTATTCATGAAGTCTTTGTATTTCCCTTTCAAATTTCGCAAAGTTTGGATTATCATCTCTAACCTGTTTTTTGTTGTAATACACACGATATATCCATTTGATGAAATTATCATCATTCACGGTAACATACTTTGGTTTTAAAATTATGTCTTTTTGAACTAGACTTGCTAATGCTGCATAGGGTAAATTCTCCTCTTCACTTTCTTTAAGCTGATTAATAACACCATCGTTAAATTTTGCAATTAGTTCAATATTTTCTTTCTTTACCGGTTTGGGTTTAGGCGCAAGTTCCTTTTTCACGTCGGCGACTTCAGTACGAATTTTGCTGATGCCTTCAAGTATTTCTTCATCAACAGGAAGAGGCTGAGCTGCAGCTATTTCAGTTGGAAGATCTCGTAAAATCTTTTTCTTTTTTTGTTTTTTTTTTTAGTTCTTTCTGCTATTTTTTCAGCCTGCACATCGGTTTGTTTTAATACTGGAAGAAGACCCTCCTTCTCTTTCTCATCCTTAATATCTCAGTATTTTTCAGCAACCGCTGTAATGGGTTTAAATAACTGTTCTGTACCCGTAGCAAATTCAACTTGTGCTTCTTGACGTTCTTGAAGTTTTTGTCTTACAGAATCACGAACAGGAAGAATTTTTTTGACTGCTTCTAGCCGCTCTCGTGCTAATTTAGTGGTATATGCTTCTCCGATATTTGCCATTATCTGATATAATAATGATTTAATTTACAACAGCAGAGAGGCTGGACTCTCAACTTGGCACCGACGCGATCGCTTATTTTCCTTTGATTTTTTTGCGATCGGCGATAGACAGTAAGTCAAATTTTAGTCTATTAAGTTCGGTAAAAATGGTTGTCTCATATCGGGCACTAAGAAAAATCTCGAAGGCTTATTTTGCGAAACGGAGAGTGAACCATCTGCTGCTTTATTTGAACATAATGCGACGTTTTGTGTCTTGAATACCGGTGATCTCAAGGGTTATACTAACTGTAATCCCTCCTGAGGAAAGACAGTACATTGCACAAAAGCAGTTAATATTAATAAACTGCAGAATCCTGTCTTTTTTCCTCTTCTTTTCGGTAAACATCGCACAAAAACAGTAGTTATTTATATTCCCATGCAGTTGTAGCATGCTTCAACCTGCATTTAGATTTGCTTAGAAGCACGGATTGACAGAATGCGAAATCTTTGTATAGTTATCCCGGTTTTTTGCGGTTGTTAAGTGTTCGATGTTGTTACGTCACCTGTCAGATAAAAAGGAATTGCAACCGTAGTTTGATGTGAATTTGGTATATTAAGTAACGTATGTATACAATTCACGGTCGTACACAATTTGCTAGACTTCTGACCTCTTATTGATTCTTTAATATTTTTGCCCCCGAAATAGCAATGGAAAGAGAGAAAAAAAATGATCCATACGGATAAAATAAGTCTTATTTTCCGTTATATTCTGTTTTAAACAATCATTTATTTAAGTAAATCATTCAACCAAATAAAAACCCAATGCCGGTAGAAGCCATTGTAATATCTGCACTCAGACATCCGATTACGTGCCCGGCTTGCTTGACTTCCAGATGGTAACGGTAGCTACCCTGCAGTGACAGAGAAGAACAGATCGGTGACTCTGTGATAATAATAGCTATGTTGTGGAGACAGTATTTTTGTTGAGGTTTTGATGATACTGATAGTGATGAAGAAGAAACAATTTAAACTGATCTTGTAATCTATAACTGAATGTAGCAAGTTCTGGAGAGGTGCTGAAATGGACTTATCGGCCCTTAACTCTCTCTCTCTCTCTCTCTCTCTCTCTCTCTCTCTCTATATATATATATATATATATATATATATATATATATATATATATATATATATATATATATAATGTTGTTGCAACGATATTTCCTCAACAATTTTGTTAAACTGTCGATAACAAATTATGCCTAAATGCGTTAATCTTGGTTAGGCGAAGGTCGTCCTAAATAATTTTTACCCTCTCTTTTCATACCAAATAGCAAATAAAATACTATTTCCGAAACAAATCATTGCGAAGACGTATTTGGGCAGCTAGATTGAAGCATTGATAAGAAACTCAGACTATTGCACTTCTGGTTGGGATAAGTTTTTAAACGGCAGTTTATTAAGTATGAAGCAAAATAAGTAGTGTTTGTTGTTTTGTGGCACGGCAACACTTGGCAAGTTATATAGTCAGGCACAATCAAACAATTGTGCTTTGGCAAGCAAGAGACACAGATACTAAACTGATCGTATGTTCGGACTCTGGTCACGAGTCCGGTACGCTAACAACTGAATCTCCGTGGTCCCTTGAGACAAAGACACTCAAGCAGCTTCCATATGATGACACACATTGCTTCATTCTTGACCACCAGGACACGCCTAGATATTCTCTGCTTCCTACAACTGCTTGATAATATTATTGTATCTCCTAGTATATCATATTAGCTTAACGCGTTAGAGAGCGAAATGGAGGGGAGAGAGACAGAGATAGAGAGTGTGTGTGATTAGGATTTTTAACGTAACTTTAACAGTTGTTCAGTCATATCGCTACGATGTCTGCAGTGTGGCAGTTTATAGTGATATCTAGCACAGGGGCATCATGCCGCAGACATGTAGCATGGTGTCCCACCCAGTCATATTATCCTGACACCAGACCGACCAGTCCTACCACTAACCTCTTAATGCTGAGCGCCAAGCGAGGCATCTGTTAGTACCATTTTTGTAAGTCTTTGGTGTGACTCGGCCGGGGTTCTAACCTACGACCTGCCGCTTCCGAGACTGATGCTCTAAGCACTAGGCCACCGGAGCGGTACAGAGATAGAGTATCTTAAATAATTTTATTTCCTTTTCAGTGACACAGTTGTAGTAAAGAAGTAATCTGCATTGAGGTTTTTAATTGTCAGTCTTTTAACACGAGTCTCTTGAAGTTACAAGTTTTTTGCCACTGATAATAGCTCAGTCTTATTGTATTTTTAACGTGTATTGTATGTTTAACACATGCAGTAAGACCCTTTTGGAAATCTTCATTCAGTTCACTACCCAGGCAATCAGCCTAAACTGTTTGATTATATCTCTTCTATCTTACTACCGATATATATATATATATATATATATATATATATATATATATATATATATATATATATTAAATTAAAAAATAATAGCGCCGAAATATTAATAGATATTATACTAGCTTTGATGATTAATTGTATTTACGATAAGGTATGTCATCTTGTTCAAACTAATGATAAATGTTGTATGCCTGAAAGAAAACTTCGTGATATTTAGAGATGATTTCTTCGTCAGGACCAAAATATGTTAGAAAATCTTGTGCTATTTTGGGTCTATTGATTTATCTAATGAGTGCGTAATGTGGTTAAAAATTATCCAAAGTAATCGCTTTGGGCTAATCTCATTTCAGGCTTTTTTTATTTACCTACTGAAAATTTATATTTTTAACTGATTATAGTACTGACATAATGGACACAGCAATCACATGCCTATGTATATCATGTGCCCAGTGTTTCTATTGGGAGATTTGAGGGAGAGAACATCCATTGAGAATGATTCTAAAGTGGATGATGCATATCTGTCTGATACCCTGCATTTGCCTAATACAAATACCGATGTTTAAACAAAGTTTCTTCCTGCCAATCAAAATATTTATAAGGAAAGCTTATAAGTCAAGGACACATGTTTGATTAAGAAGGGACGAAACTTTTGTGTGTGTGCGATTATCGCTACGATGTCTGAAGTTATATCAGTAGCGCGGTAAAATGTAAAGCATACATCAGACACGTGACGGATATAAAACACCGGGATGAGGAAATAAAACAACACTTTTCTCCAGTTTCACATTCAATGTCAAAGCAGTGTTTTTACTGAATTACTATCACGTGCTAAAGTATTGCAACGCATTAATACTTCAGCAAATAAAAATCGATTTAAATCTTATCATTTAGCGTTCTCGTCCCTTTGTACAACATCTGCTAGCGAATTATTTGAAACCAAATGTCAAATTGTTTCTCATTCTGGATTTAGTAGACTCAGTGGAGTACTTAGGGTATATGGCGCCCGTGGCGATGATGAAGGCCCCAATGGGTTTTGACGCTAGCACTTTACTGAATAGACCTAGTTTTGACATTGGTGGCTTTTGAAACAACAGAACTTTGAACTTACTTGACTCTCATGGCATATATTTCCGGCCCGTTTAGGTTTGTTTTCAATAAAGTTTTGTTTTGATCTGTTTAGTTTTGGGTAGAACAAAATAAGCATGAAAGATCTATAGTGGAAACAAATACTACTATTACTGCAACAACAACAACAACAAAAACAATAACTACTACTAATAATAATATCAATAATTATGACAACAACAACAATATCAAATCAATGTGGCTCACCTCACACTTCTGATAATTTCAACCTGCACAAAATATCTTTAAAGAATATAGTGTTTTGAAACGACTATTATTTTGTTTTGTTATCCATTGCCGGGCGTTAAAAGAGTGGGTCGAGAATATAAAAGATAATCAATATAGCTAAGATAAACGCAAGCTTAAAAGATGTATTTCTTAATTTAAATTTGGAGCTCCAATTAGCACTACAAAACCGACTTAAAATATAAATATGGTAATAAGATGTTATTGTTTGCAAAAACGTAAATCATACTATATTTATTGGCCGGTAATGTTACAATAATGAACAATAATTGAAAACCAGGAGCAAAAAAAAAACAAAAAAAAAAACAAACAACCAATATATTGTATTTAAATGTCAGGAAACATAAGTGTCGAATATATGTATATCGTGTATAGATTATGATCAGTGACTACATACGTTGTAAGTTGAATATGTATCCCTTTTATGAGAATACACATATATGAAATATTTGTAACACATGTATATGTAACATTGATAATACAGATGGAGGGAATATTGTAATTTACATCGATATCCCTTAGTGTTAAAATCTGACAGTACTTCATTCTTGTTAATCTTTACATGCAAATTCATACTGAAGAATGCTGGAATATTTATATAATGTTTGACACAATATATATATATATATATATATATATATATATATATATATATATATATATATATATATATATATATATATATATGACATTTTCTTTCCCTTCATAAAAACCGGGTATATTTAATCGTGTGGTAAGAAAAACGGGATATTTTAACGAGTGACGAAGCCACGAGCTAACTACACGATCAAAATATATCCGGTATTTACTAAGGAAAAGAAAATATTCGTGTATTGTGATTGTCAAAGACATAAGGGGAAATAACTTCTGAGACTCGAACGGCGTCTACTCATATTTCATTACCAGTGATTCATTTCTATTTTGAAATGTAAGTCAGTTTCTTTTTCTTAGTTCTAGCGGACAGATTACTGCAGGTATAACTTCTGTATGCCCTCACAATCAAACGTCGCATGGCATGATAGGAAAACTTTCATCTTCAAATGTGAAAATATTGGAATAAAGAATATGACAAATAATTTGTCAATAACTTCCTAAATTTCTTTCTGAAGCATAAAATAAAAGTTTGCTTTCTTTAATTAAATAAAAACATTTGAAAGTTCTCATTCCAGTTAGTTACCTTTTGAACAACGCCAACCACAATTATCACAGTGTTCATGGAAAATACCAATCATCATTCTAATCATTATTAATATTATAAATACTCTACTTCATCGGAATCAATAAGACGCTAGGCAACACCTGGGTACACAGGTGAGGCATTTTGTGATAGAAAATGTTACCTTATCATGAATAATAGACAACATTACGGGAGAGACGGGTGTTGGTTGATGCGTACAAAAATGACTCATCCACATTAGTGGAGTACTCATATATATTTAGTAATACCGCCTATAACAATATCACTGTGAGGTGTAGTTTGGTGAAACAGAAAATCCTTATTCATTTCTAATTTTTATTTCTATTAGTTACTGACTTTTTCACGTCGACAGCTTACTTTAAAGGCCACATAATTACTGTATGGATATACTGTTCCATTAATTATTAAAAGGTCACGGTATTTAATATTCATTTTAGAAACAAAAAAATACAATCTTTATTTGTAGTAGCTCGTCTCGTCAAACTGAATAGTATAGTAATAAAACGACGCTGTATATGACATGCTCGGTGTAGTTTAGCTTTTAAATATGCTGTCATATATACACACCGTATTTACATTCAGCACTGAAAAGTTATCATGCAATGATCTGGTTAATGTTACTGTCTTTTCTTTCAATTGAATGATGTAATATAATTTTTATATAATTGTCCGCCTTGCAAATGATATAAACGTTTGCAATTTAAATACCTTTTTGTGCTAGTATACATTTTACGTTGTTCTCTTTATTGAAATTTACATCCGTTTATCAAAAACATCCATATTATTCTTCCTTTGTTTCATTTTTTTTAAATACACGTAATTTGTATTTTAAATTTAGTCATGACATTCAAAATTTCAAGATTAATTGACATAAGCAATTTATATAAAATAAATTGTGAAATATTGATCAGGGATTAATTTGTTATTTCATGTAAATAAATTAGCATGCTCTTTTGCAGCTGTAGTCATATAAAAAAATAAAAATACTGCGTATGTGACTGAGCCAGGAAACATACAGTGGAGAACCTTAATGATCGTATTAAATAATGTCCTGACTGCGGAATAATATTTTTGTATCGTGGGATGGGTGGGAGGATTGTGGTTTTTGAAAATAAAAATTAGGCTATATGTGTTCCTGTTACTTGAACGAACATACAGTGAAGTAGCTTGACTATTTACAAAATCTGAGTTAAATGGCTCTTCGATGAGAAAAAATATTAACTTTCGTGGATAAAATAGATTACCTCGACAAATCTAGAGTAAGCAGCTGGTATGTGGGATACGTTGAAAATTTCCTTCGTCATGTGGAGTCTTTCTGGAGCAAAAGGGCACGTGCAAGGCAGACCGTTGTTAACTAGCTGGTGAGGGCATCCATTTGTTGCGAAAGTCTTCAAAAACTCACAAGGATTATCGTAATGGCTACAATATAAGAGTGATTACAGATTTTCTCCACAAGATATACTGTGATAGGAAAGGTAAGAGGGGAGAAAACATGACGTGCAATGAGCAACAATTTAAGATGTTTAACGGCACAGAAACGTGTAGTTTATATAGTTTCCATACAATTAGAGTATGGTTCATCTCCCTAGGCAGAAAACGATAGCCAACCAGGGAGAGCAGATTTCAGGCCCAAACCTTTCTGATCGTGTGTCTGACACGCTTACCTTAATCCACCGCTGCTCTACAATACCGACAATCAAGAAATGGTATAGGACTACTAGAGAAATATATCGTTACCAAGTTTTTCTTTTATATTGAACCTCTTTAGGTTGTGATCAAGCCATCCTATATAAATATTTCATAATGATTATCTTCGGTAAGTAAAATGCATGTCATAGAATAAATATTAAATCGATGAATGGGTAATTGGAGCTAAGAGTTTATACTCAAAAAGTGGACTGCTGTTAGAACGTTTACAAATGGCTTCTCCGAAGACCTTCAACAGATCAACGAGCTATGCAAAGGGCTGTGACCAACATTGAATTTAACATGCTCAGTGTTGACATTGTAACCATTAAAAAAATACACCTCGCATTAACTCGATCGCGTAGAAAGTGTACACCTTTGGGTGAGGAGAATGCCCGCAGCAAACAAGAAAGTACAGAATAGACTTCGTAGTAAACTTCCCATTCATAGGAATGACTGAAAAGCCTTTCCGAGAGAGTCTTGGTAATTTGGCTATTAAACTCGCAGTACCCGGTTAACCTTGTGAGTATGTAGGCTCCAACTCTCTACTTGTCCTCTATAACAAAGGACTAGGTTTACAAGAATCCACCATTAACCGAATCCCGAAATCAGAACGCTTGCGCCTGCTAAGGAAGGGGGACAAGGAGCTGAATGACCGAAGGCGTTCGGTATTAACAACAACTCATATCTCACAGCTGTCCGCCTGGGTTCGAGATTCGGGCTCGGCCGAAGTCTGTATGTGACAAAGGCTGCCATTAGCAACCCATGAATCAGTGGTATTTAAATGGGGGTATAATGGAGTTCTTCCTCCACCAGATATACCGCCCGCCATTAAAATCATATCATGTGCTGATGGCTTTAACACAAGAGTAGGCTCCAAATGTGAATCATGGCCCAGCGTGGTCATCATGGTGTTGGGAAGATGATCGACAATAAAAAGACCCTGCTGTCATGATCTCTACGTCACAAAACCATATTCCAGACCAAGCATCAATACAAGTCTTCCACATGGATCTAATCATCACCAGACGCGCCGACTTAACAGTGTTATCATCACTAACAACTACTATATCCCTGTCAGCGACACGGATCAATCCTCGATATGCAGTATTGTCAGACTTCAGTCAAAGTAAATGCACCGCTCAAAATATAAATGCATCCTCCCACATGCGGCCAAGGGAGGTCACACCTATATTCTGAGGCCCTGCAACAACCTCTTAGCAACAGACGCCGCGGCAGTAGTACCCAGCGAAAATGGGAACAAACAAAGAATGGGATTTAAATCAAAGCCCTGTCAGTCTTCCTCAAAAGGCAAACTGGGATCAATTATTATTTCAATACAAACTTAAGTGAGACGACGAGAGTCATTGATGCCAGTGAATATCAGGGTAGACTCTTTAGTCTTAATTTTGCTAATGGTGTTCAGCAGGGAGATGCTGCGAAAGTTGTTGTAATAGTAACTGTCGCGATTGTGTTTGCAAAGAATAATGATGTTGGCGTCTCTCCTGTCATGTTTTACTTTACGCTCTTCTTAGCAGAGACAAATCAACGTGCTGAGCTCCTCAAAGGCTCCCTATTCGTTTAGTTTATCTGTGATAGACACACTTTTTATGGTGTTGACGATGTTTTCCTTGAAATACAGCTCCGACTAATGTTCCACCCACCCAACCGCTATATCAGCTTGTCACAATCATTGATGATATCCCCTTTAACCGATATCGGATGGGTTGTCTTTTTGCAGCCATGGACCTCTTGCCTTCATTATCCCGTATTGGATGACTTTAATGCGCACTAAAAGAATACGTTGACAGTGAACCAACTGAATTACTTGAGTTATATCTTGGGCACTCTTCAGTTTTAGCAATGCTGTACATTACTAAACCATATTAATGAAGTGGGCATATAACTTCGACATACCTATGTGAAAAAATATTCTATGTATAGCTGATTCCGTGGGATCAGACAGGAATTAGAGAGATAATGTTATTTTAAAGTTCTAATATTGGACTAACAGATGAAAATGTATTCCAAAACATGCGAGTCAAAGCAAAAAAAATCAAAAAACAAAAAATACAAATTCAAACAACCTCAAAAGTAGGCAAATGTTTAACATCGATATTCACATTTATATTATACATTGAATTAAAGAGAAGTGATTATGTTGAAAAAATCTGAAAAAGCTTATCGTTGATTTAGTGATTTTTGAGCTATGTATGGACTAATTTACTGTGAAGTTCAGTGGTAACTTCAATGAGATCAGAATACTACATACCACAATTTGTCGTTATCATATGAATGGACGTAGGTAAGTACGTAAATAACTACGTACCGTCTCTCTCTCTCTCTCTCTCTCTCTGTATATATATATATATATATATATATATATATATATATATATATATATATATATATATATATATATATATATATATTACCAAGATCCAACATTGTTATGACATGGAAGATTGCTCCACTGGCTCAGTGTCCATTTTTTGACGTTGGCATCCATCGTGACATCGGCAGGAAGAGTCCCGGCAATAGTACCTTCAAGGGATACAGTCATGAGGCCTGGCAGCTTGACCGGAACTGGGCCAATCTGGAGATTCGAAATATGAATTTTACGATCCGCTGGTCCTGTATACAAAATAATAATAATAATAATAATAATAATAATACGTCGGGACATATTAGAAGCTAATAGCCATCACGATGACTCGTGGAATATCACAAATACCAAACATACTACAAAAAAGAGGAACTCATGGAAAGAGCAAGAATACTGCAGAAACTGTTTGGTAACTAAGTACCACTGAAAATGATCCGATTACAGGAGAAAAGATCAGGTAAATGTCAACATCAAATGCTGTAAAGTATTGAATGAAACCAAACAATAAAAAAGAGTCCCCGAACTGGATATTCTAGTACTACTGCTACTACTACTATTACAACTACTGCCACTACTACTACTATTTGTACTACGGCTTCTCTTACTACTAGTCACAATAATAGCAACAATGAATTAGAATTAAACCGAAATAAATAAAGATCAATACCTGTAAAACTAACGTTCCTTATGACTAACTTTACACTTGTAACTGTTCTTATAACTACTCATATCGGAAGATCCCTATGACGAAAATAAGATATGAAAAACAATTCAATTATTTTACTTAAATGTTCGAGCAGAATAACCATAGGACGAGTAAAGTCGCAAATTTGTCTTAGTTTCACCTGTAAAATAAAGTTCTAGTCTTGAATCTGGAGGCTATAACATAAATAACATAACTAATTAAATGATATGAAAAAGTGGAATAATTATTCCCTGAATATCATTAAAAAATTATATTTCTGAGCGTGAGTGAAGTATAGTCTGGAGTGCAAACAGTCGTCTAACTAGTTAGTAGATATCAAAATAACCACGATCTTCTTAGAAAGAAAAAAAACCGGTTTAAAATACACATGATTTTCATTCACATTAAAAGGCACTGAAAAATAAACAGTTTAGTTCCCGTATGATACCTATATTCGATGAGCAAATTTAATTAGATATTACCAAACAATACAATTCACAAGAGTATATGGAAACGTTCATTACATTCTAAGAGGAAGAATAGGAAGAAATGAAGAGCAATCGAAATATACCGCAATCGCTCCAGTTAAAATGTGCTGGGAGAATAAGCTGCCCCAACGCTTGGCAGAAAAAGAGAACAAGCACCACTGGGATCATTGTGTCCGGTATTCACCTGCTCTGGCGGAACGTCGGTTTAGAAATGCAGACAATAGGTCTGAGCGATGTGAAGCTCTTGCTTTTATACTATCAGATGACAGAATTGTCATCAGTATATTTGAATTTATCACGTCTTTGATAAACTTAACTGACATTTTCTGACCTCACATGATGATCATGTTACAATGTCCCCTTTGTGGACCTGGGTTGGCTATGGCCTTGTGCTTGCGGTGACGAATAGACTGTTCCCATACATTTAGAATAGAAAGCAAAACTGCATGAACTTTATAATTGAATGGCATAAAATTCTTCACCCAGTTTTAAATAATAATAATTCCAACTAATTAACATCCATTGCTTAGAAATGTCCACTGACGTTATTATCCTATTTGATATGAATTCCTTCCGAAATGTTTTCGGTGCTGAAAACTGAAATTTCTTGAATTTATACCGGCTGCATTTTGAGGAATATGTGGGATATTTGTAGCGGCACCTTTTAGCAGCGTCACTGTGGATCCATATTGAATTAAATTGATACAACAGTATGTCTGCGAATGGAACAAACGTGTCTTTCATGGTAAAGTTGGTGTTTTCGAAAAGATTATATGACGTAAATATTGCTTGTATATTTAACACGGACATGGTAAGTTACTATGTTTAAAGGTTTGCGATTAGTATGAGGTGGATCGTAAATGTCGCAGGACTACTAAGTCAGTGTTTATAAATTAAAATGTAATCAGAGGAGCGGCAGGATGGTATACGACCAATATAATCAAAAATCAACAACTAAGAGACCTCAGAAAGCCTTTTCTAAATAAACAATTCTGAAAATAATAAACTTCGTTTGGACTTAGTTGTCTTTTAAATATTTATTTATTAAATTATATGGCCTTGTTTAGGCATTTGATTCATTTCCAAATCTGAGTATAATAAAGTATGCTAAGGGTAGTGGTGGTGGTGCTTATCGATGTTTACAGGATGAATAAAACTCGTAGTTTTAGAGCGAATATAGTAAATAAACAAAATATGAAATCAATGGATGGAATGAGCAGTGATCTAAATTAAAAGAACACGAGCCCCCGTAAACAGAATATAACAATGTAATTGATTAGATCAGCAAAATAAAATTCTCCAAGACACTGCAAAGACACACATTTACCAGAAAATAATTACAAAACGTTATAAAGAATGCAATTAGCAGTTCTCTTTACACAGGTACGACAACTTTCATCATAAACTCGCGTGCGCGCTTCGAACATAATTATCCGGCATGCCTCCATAAACTGATGACTGGTTGAGTGTCACTACAGATTCAGCACAGGTAGTAATTTAGGATTTATTTATTCCCTCTAGCATCCGGTGTGTTGCTGCCTACGATGTCCCCCACCCCACCCCTCTGTCTCTCTCGTATTCAGACTTGTATGGGTCATTAACTACTACACCGATCGACTCGCCTAAATCCCGTGGAGCTATCTCCTTTTTAAATAAGATATATGCAGCATAAACATTATTTTCGGTCTTTAATGTCTTTGACAGAATATTCACGTTTCTCTCGTTACTTCGTAGTTTAGCCATACCATATTACAAAAGACACTAACTGCTAACATGATTTCAGGCCACAAGCTTGCGTTCTAAAACAACTGAGTAGTATTCGCCTACTGGTAAGTGTACCTATATTTTTTCTTACTTCTTTACATGATTATATCTAATTTGTAATTATTTTGCATCGCAGTAAATTATACAGAATATCATTAGATAGATTTTGCCTACCTGACATGAGTCTGTTAAAAGCAAAAAATTTAAAAGGATCTATAAATAAATGCAACGAGTTGACAAGTACTAATAATACAAATAATGACAACGTTAGCTAAATGTCTCATTGGCTGATGATGTTTAGACGCTTTTAGAGGAATGATGCAAGTTTCCATTGGATGGGCTAGGTCACATGAATATTGGTTTCGCAAGAAAGTGAGAGTGTGATCTGTCACCTGGTTTATGTTGTGCGAAAGTGTATATAAGGAGAGAACTAAACAATCAGATTCATTTCTATTTTGGAGTCTTTCTTATTTTTTGTGTTTCTGTTTCAAGTATGCAGACGTGTTTTATGTTGCACGTAAATATTGTTTGAGGGGAAAAACATTTGTTTGGACTAATGTGGAAATAGAAAGTACACATTATTTGGACTATAATATTATTGTGGAACTGTTGTGAGTTAGACAAAAGACAACGCCATGATTCCTGGTGGGACAGTACATTTCTGGTTTTGAAATTTATGCAGAACTTTTCATTCATTAGAACTTTCAGAGACCTATATCAGGAATATTTGGATTCACTTCATAATACTGTAAGTTCATTTTTCATTTCCATTGATAACTTTAATAATTAAACTATTTGTTAAGTTTTAGAAAACATGGTGGTTTTCCTTCTTTCTGTTACTTAGTTTATGACCATAGAGTCGTAACACCTACAAACCCAATCTATTTCCACAGGCCTTAACATAATACAGTTAACTTAATGTATTTCTCAACAGATCAGGTTAGTCTGCACTTGATTCATGCGATTAACCCCTTGTAGTGTGAACTATCACTATCTTGACTATTGTCGGACACATGTACACAGACGATCGACAATAAAAGCTGTATTATCCCCATTAGTGCCCAAATGTTAATACAACTATTCAAAGGTTAAGAGTTATACAAAAGAATTAAATAAAATTCACTTAACTGTACTATTTACTATTTAACAATATATCGTCATAAACATCGCACGTACATAATAATAATTAATTGCTAGTATGCATGATTAATTATACATAAACAAATAAATTCAAACAAAAGTCCAAAGACTCATATCAAGAAAATAATATGTGACATTCTTAGAATATATGATTCGTATAACATTCAAGACAGATACATTTCAACCAATTATCTTCAGTCTCATATCAACAAAAAAGAAAAGATTGCATGAAATTAATACACCGCACATTTTGTCTTTTGATTCAGTGTTTCTCAAAGACTTCCAAACCTGTCCACTGAATAATTTTACGAGAAAGTACTTCCAACTACTCTCGAAGCCAGGACTTTTTTGCCTAGTGCAGAAAAACGTTGGACAGACTAATTTTGCGGTGAAGGATATTTATACACAGTCGGAATATACAGTCTTACAAACATTTTGAACACACGCCCCTCCAGAGTTTGGATAATTTCACATACCTCCCGCTTTCCGTAATAACATATCTCTTCACATTTTCAACACATAGCAAATATTTCAGAAGTTACACACGCTTTTTCTGCAACATTTTAACCCTTGGTATTGTTTTGCTATAGATGAAACCAAATTCACTTCCTCTTCACCATTTCGCCATACACAGTTATCCGAGGGATCCTTTTCAAGAATGCATCATTTCCCTACCAGACCGATTAAAGTATCGTATCCTTATCACCGCCATGGATTTAATTTCATCATCTATACGTCCTCAGTTGAACATATAACCTCAGACTCCCCAACCTTCTTAAATAATCAGCCCCAACAATTACAATTTCGCCACCATTAATATACCGAATCTTGAGTTTGTACTGTTAAAAGCATAATGTAATCTCATTAAACGTTCATTTAGCAACGTTAACAAAAGACAATTGGTGGTTGGGTTTTAAAATACATTTGGTCCATATAAGGAAATTTGGAAATTCGATATTCCAAAATTAATTGCCAAACATTCTTTCGTAGAGTCGATAATTATTTAATACCAAATGCAGTGGGGAATAACTTCCCGTCATGTTCTTTCAGTAGCACTGCTCTTAAACCTCCGTCAGAGTCGGTACGTTAGAAAAAGTCGTTTGTCATGTCCAGTAATGTCACTAGTGCGTCAGACATCAGTATGTCATTTAAAATCTGATATGCTCCATCACAAACTTCTGTCCAAATAAATCTCCTTGGAGCCTTCTTCATTTTCAGGTCGGTCAGTTGACCAGCATCACACTGAAATTAGCAACATACCAACGATAATAACTTGCCAGTCTTTAGAAAAACGGAACTTCAGTCTTATTAGTCGGTGGTACCGCCACTCTATTTTGGTCAAGTTTACAGCCGTATGGGGTTAACGTGCCTTTGCTGAGGGCGTGACCAAGATAAGTGAATCTCCTTAATAGTATACGACACTAAGATTGTCAGGCGGCGAGTATCGTCTAAGTTGATCTGGAACATTTGTTAGCAAAATTATATGATCGCCCCAAGTAGATGTCGCTAATTGTAGATCGTCTATGGAGTTCGAAATTTCGTTGTCATCGGTTGCCTCATTCACAAGCAGTAGCAGTCACAATCTCTGTGGGTGTCTCTTTTTCACGATAACGTTTCAGGAAGTTGACATGGTATAGTTTCGCATTGTCAATAACTCTGATACGGTAAGTTATTCCACCCTTCTTCTCAGTTACAAGAGACCTGACGTTTGTTTCGTTCTAACGGCAACAGTAGCAGCACTTTATTACCCACATTGAACTGCCGTTCCTTGGTTTTTATGTTGTATTGCTTGGCTTGATGTCCCCGTGCGTATCGGAGTTTCTTCTGAGCCAAGTTACAAACCTCTTCCAGCTTGTTAGAGAGATCAACAACCTACTGGTATCTTCGGCCAACGTAACGGAATCAATGTTCTTTAACGCAACAGCCTCCGGATATCAGGTAGCGTAATCAACTATCGTTAATATGTAGCGAATTATCACTCTCTGACTCCGGCTTTGTCGTACCTATCAGGTTCATTGCCACCATCGAGAACATCTCGTCAATCAGTGGGGGGTTCCTATTGGCACTGGGAGGTCTTAGGTGCCAACCGCTGAAACTTGTCGCACAACAAAACAAAACCTCCGAAAGTCCATATGTACACCTAGCCAATATAACTCCATCACTAGCTTATATCTTGTCTCCAACACGCCCGTATGGCTTCCATGTAGACCCTCATGGTAAAGCCAGATCTCTTCTACTTGATTCACTGCGGGCACAATACCTTCTTTAAATATATTTGTCCTTTTCCTATCGTACTGGTACACAATATCTCGTTTTAGACACGAGAGCTCAGCTCGCAGTCTGGTAATTTGCCTACCGGCCGATCTTTTGCATACCAGAGTACCTTATTGAGAAATAAATTTCCCATTTGAAGATTCCTCAGCGTCAGGTAGCAAACTATCTTTGTGCCAGGATGTGGGTCTCAGCGACTCAGATAGCTACACTATGGCAACATTCATTTCCATATGTAATACAAGTTGTTTCGTGCACACAATGCGTCTGACGATCACAAGTTTGTCGAATTATAGGAAACGGTGACGTGAATTCCCATAAATTACACCAATTGCTGATGGAATAATAGCAATATTCGTACGGCGCAAAACAAAATTGACGTATGTCCAATACCGTGAGATTAGCCCTATCCAAACGAGGCTATGAGACTTAAACATCAAGGTGTCTACATAAAATCAAGTCAAATGCCTCTACTAGTACATCCATGAGAGTAAACCTGGTACACGTAGAAGCGCTTTCACATGCATATATTCAAGCTATTCCGATTATACATGCATATATAAATGTTATCAACACACAGTGATATTGACTGAATTACCTCCTTCCCTAATTCTGTTTCTGTTCCTATTACCTGACCTTTTATGTCTGGTATCCTGTGATGGGATCGTATGCATTATATATATATATATATATATATATATATATATATATATATATATATATATATATATATATATATATATATATATATATATATATATATATATATATCGAGAGAGAGGGAGAGTAAGACGCATATACAGGGCATTCTAAAGCAAAAGTTTTGATGCAGAAGAGAACTCCTGGACTCGTCCTCAGGGTATAAAAAAGAACAATTTACATCCACACAGCAAGCACAAAATGCAGATTTAAAAAGCAGTTCCAGGCCAACATATATTTGAATTTCAGGATAAAGTCTACAAACTAGGAAAACATAGCAGAAAAACAAGAAGAAAAAAAGCCAAAAAACCCCACAGGGTTTAAAAGAGGGTAAGCTACATCTTTCGCTGCCTTCTGGGCAATAAAAAAGTACAAACAAGGTATTTTCGTCCCTAGCGCACCGAGAACTAAAATGTTTTGACCGAATTCCACTTTGAGGTCAAATGACGGAAACTATCCTTGTTGAAGAATCAATGCCGAACACAAAATGTACAAAAGATATAACATCTCTCTAAATTAAACACTGAAATACTAAATTAAAATTGTTAACAGCATATGGTAGGGGAAAATGCACAGAAGAAGAAGAAGACGAAGAAGAAGATGAAATCCTAGGAATAGAAATGATCATGATGATGATTTACAGAGTGAAGGAATTGTGCAAGTGTAATTATGATAGGTGACTCTGATTTTGATAACATTGCATGTGTAAGGTTATTGTTTTTTTATTGAACCGAAATCGTCAAGACTTTTCAGTGGTAGTATCCAGAATCTTTGCCTTTGCTTTGCATAGCAATGTACCCCAGATTAGATCTTATCAGTAGCATCGCGACCGACTCGATTGAATGCCCTGTCGGGTTGTATGTCCTGATGACTTTCGCGTTGATTCTGTTGCGAATGTGTTTCTTGTAGTTATTAACACGTTTGATGAAATCAAACGTTTCGCGCCAACATAATGAGTTGCATAGATCTTGTACTTTAGGAAAAAATATATCATTTTTGGTTTACATTCTAACTTTTGATTGATCGCGAAGCTAACTCCTATCTTCGACTGTTTTAACTATTTAGAATAGGGCACATATTGCAAATTAGTCTTACTTGACAATAATATAATGAAAAAACTACAAGTTTAAATATAAAATAGCGTTATTCAGATATCAGCAAAGACGAGAATGTATTTATATGTACTTGACTTAAATCTTGTTTTCATCGACTGTAACAAATTGTTTGAAAAGTACTCTCAATAACGCAACGGTTACTTTGATTTGTCTTGGAAGCGGAAGAAACCTTGATTCACCAATATGCAATCAGCAATGGGTCGACCTTTAAAGTGTCTGAACTGTGATTTACAGGAGGTTCATCGCGAGAATATTCATCAGACTGCTATGCAGGAGTTATTCTAATTCCATATGGAGGCTTGGCTTACTGAGATGAAGCCGTATTGATATTTGGCTTATTGAGATGATTCCATATCCCTGTTTGGCTTATTCAGATGGTTATATGTCGATATTTCGCTTATTGATATGATTCCATGACGATGTTTAGGATAATGAGTTGATTATGGTTTGATTAAAACTAATACTTACTACGATGCTTGTGGTTTTTGATGTTACTTCATTTTGTCATTAGTTTTTAAGAGACTACTTAAAATAAACAAATAGCATTTTCTAATTTCGCTACCTAATATTATTTGCTATTTATTTCTAAGTAATACTATTTTATACAAGCAAAATTACGATAAAAGGAATATAATGTTTTCGGATTTAATTAGTTGCATAGGCATGTTTGATTGATCTGGTTCCTTGGCTGACTGAACAGGGGCACTAATTCCCTCCACAAACAGGGTTGTAAGTTTGATTCTAGATATACAGATGACCTTCAAACCTCTAAGTCAGTGATAATTGTGATAGTAAACCTTACGAAGTTTGAAAATACACGAAGTTTCTTGATTTTAAATGTATTTAGGGCAATAAATAATTTTGGGACAGTTGAAGCCCAGATACTCAGAGATTGCACATTGGTAATTTTTATATCAAACCTTATCTGCATCCTCACACTCTTATATCAGCCACAAAGACTTAGAACTCGACCATTTTTCAGGTTTGGTCATTACATTTGTTTCTTAGTACTGAACTTCCCACTGTATCCAAATCAAAATAAATCACAATTTAGTCTACCATACATTCATTAATGAACTCACGGTGACGTTCTTGTCAGGTTTTATCCTGCATTCTTATAGAGGCTGGACTGTAAATAAAGCAACGTGCAGTGTTACAGCTTTCTTTTCCAGATCAGTATCAACGCCACATTACGTACTTTGCTCCGTCCCCAAACATCACACCGACAAAAACGCCTGAATGCTACAAACAATAACATATAAATCAATAACAATAATGCCTAAACATATATCTATTTTATCACCAACAAAATGAGAGAAGACAAATGATCTAAAAAATATCGAAACACATTTTCTTTACTGAAAAGTAAGTAATAATCGTGACCCGAGTCTTAGCAAGACAAATTGCTGATGACCAATTTCAATCACACTTTCATATTTACATGCCACTCCTATTTAAACTTTACCAACAAAATCTGTTTGAATTTCATAGCAAACAAGGTATTTGACATTCAAAAAGTGTGTAGTGCTGGTGTTATACAAAGGTGCAAGTTTTGGACCAAGTGCACTTGAGAAACGAAAGCTAAATTTGCTATATCTTCCTTAATTATAGGATTTTGTTCAATGTAGTAAGAAATTTATTGTAATACAAAATATGTTTTATCTGAAAATACGTGTGCAATAAAAAATATTCATAATTTAAATTGTAACAGAAAGTTAAATAAACATTTCAATTTCGAAAATTAAACTTTTAGCTAAAATAGAAGCAAGTTTTACAAATTCAAATTGTCAAATTTTAGGAAAAACAAAGTTGACTAATGAATGGTTTTTACAGCTAGTGGAAGCTTGGGTTTGTGCAACGTCTAGCATTTTGTCTACAGGCAGTGAAGCGAGATAGCTCACGGTGAGTTTTGCTGCAAACTGCACTATGCCCGTTCAAATGCATGTAGATGTATACACTAAATACGAAAGGAAAAGTGTTATATTTACTGTCAGTCAGTAGTATATAAAATAGCACACTTAAATTTACCATTTTTATGGCAGCAGTACCATATTTTATTGGAAACTTACATCGCGTTACACGAAAACACAAATCCGAAGGTACTTAAGGCGTATGATATGAAAATTTTTCAACAAGGTTTCATATTCTGTCAGATGGTTTTGCATATATATATATATATATATATATATATATATATATATATATATATATATATATATATATATATAATCCGTTCATGCAACCTCGGCACACTAATGCGTTTATGTGTCAATTAAAGGTAAAGTTAAAAAGTGTACCAATGTACAATTGAACAAAAACACGTTACAAACATACGCCCTTCCAAATAATGTTAACAACGCTCTCATTTTCTAAGTATAAGTGATATTTTTCAAATATCTTGAGTTTGTGTTTTTCTTTACCAATCATTATATATGGTTTTCTGTCACGTGCAAGTCAAATACGTTTTACAAGGTGACGAAATGACTTGATTTCATTATTTTATGCATGCAATTTACACGTATCATAGAATGGTACAAAACATAAATTGTAACTAACAGCTAATTAAAGGTATGATGACAATATTGACAGTAACATTTTGTTTGCAAAGCCAGTTTAGTTTACTGACTAAAGGTACACGAAGGCTAACGTATTATGTGTTGGTCCGTTTCTATTCGAACATAGGAGCTACCTATTGCACCACTGAAAGAAGAAATCAAACAAAAAGTATGAAAATTTTAAATTTTGTTAAATTAGAAACGATAGTTACAGCGCATGTGTTTGTACCGCAGAACCAATAAAAAAATAACGTGAATGTCATTAAGAAACCGAGAATAGATCAAATACGAAAGGTATTGAAAAGGAAACTTCGAGCACAGTTTTAGATGCTTATAAACAGAAGGCCTACACTGAATTATCTCTATTAAACATTATTAGGCAAGGACAACAATTGAAACGGTGAAACTTGTCCTACCGTAATATTGAAGTTCTGCACACATTTGTATGGAGTATATCAGAGGTGCCTTTAAAATTATATCAATTACTCAACACTATCAATCTGAAGAATCCAGCACAGTAATAGTAAGCTATACCGTCATAGAAACAAAACTGATTATCACCAGTACTACGTTTTACCGAAATAAAAAGACTATTTATTTGCAATTGTAGAAACATGTAACAGAAGGCGATGAAAGAAGTTTCTGAAATGTCTAAGTAGTAAGCAAGAATGTAAAGAAATAACCACAGAAAGGAAGGCAAACGATGAGAAGGAGATCCCGTTGCTTAACATACATGGCGCTGAGATTAGCGGCAAAGACGGATATTATTAAATATTTTGTGGAAGGATTATGTTCATATAAATACTCGTCATAGAAATGATTAAGATTTATAATATAACACATAAGTTTTAAAATAAAGCACAAAGAACAACAAAACAAGAAAGAAAGACATATTTCTTATATGTAAATATAAAAATACGCCCTCTTTACTGAAATATGATGCAAAACGACAAGTATTTTAAGATGGCAATGAACAAAAGTAAACAGCATTTAAAAATAATACAAAGAACAAATTGGAGAAAACGTAAGCAACTAAATTAAAACATTTGTCAATAAAGGGTAAAGGGTGATATCTACGTTTTAAATTGTTGCCTCAAAGCAAAGAAGAATAAAAAATGCATTCGACTTGCAAAAGCTTATGATTCGTGTCAAAGTGATGCCCCTAAGATGCCGTAGCATCCATTTTGTCAGTTCTTACTTTGTATCGTGTAACAACCATCCATTCTTTAATACCGTGATTCGTACTAAAATCTGGCAATTTATTGAAAAAGACAGCAAACATATGGGATGTGAATAGCTTCTTTGGACTATATCCATACAAAGTGGACCACTGACAAGGGATGATATAGTGTTACGTGTTTAGGCTGGAATAAACAGTAACACAGAAAGAGCGAAAACAACAAGCTTTTAAAAAATTAACAAATAATTTTTTTCCTGGAAACATTCAGTAAAAAGGAAAAAAGGAGAACATACGGTTTCAAGAATCAAATCCAAAACTAATATAAGAATAATCCACGAATTATTTTGCACAAGTCCTAGTAACAAATGGAAATTCCAAGATGGATAACGATGACGTATGCTGTAGTCAGTACTGTGCTTATCTACAGTTCCTTGTAGAAATACAACTAATGGCACTCCGGTGATGGAAATCCAAATTAAATTTGTAAGCAATGTCTTTCCTAAATTTCTGTGTGAGCACTCCTCAAAATATTTCCAGAGAATAAAGAATTAATTCTTTTGAAATCCAAATGATCTGAAGATAATTAACTCAAAATCTGGCTACAACACATTAACTTGACATCAGTATGACAAACCCAAAACTGAGATCTCGATCTCTCTCTTTTTAAAACAAAGTTATATTGTATCATAAGACGCAATTTCGAAATTGACATCCGTATGACAAACCCAAAGCTGATCTCTCTCTCTAACTCTCTCTAAAACAAAGGTTATATCGTATCATAAGACGCAATTTCGAAATTCCCCCAAGCTGCGTCAGAGGGGGGTCACGTGATCATGTGTTTATATCAAGTACACAGAATATGGCCTTGAATAGACCAATGATTGTATATCCAGAATTTAAAGAAAAGTGTTTACTTCTTAACCCACGTGGTCCCATCATGACCTTGACAACAACCAGTCATTTTAAAATAAAATAGAACTTTATTTATTAATTTTCAATCAAGGTCATCTTCCAGGCCAACACCTGGTGTTTATGAAAAGAATGTTTCAGGTCAACCAATTTTCTGAAAATAATATCATCTCCGGTGAATAAATTTACATTACAACAGCATGTAAGAAAAGTAAACACAATTAAAACTGACAAACAAATATTTAAATTAAAATAAATATATATTAAATCAGATATACGTTACAATATAATCTTGTTAGTGTCGCCCTTAAGAATGAACACAAATAGCTGTGATCTAGCAAACTCCTCATATTTCATTAAACACAGCAGTTATTATAATTTGCTCGAATGAGAACTGACCATTAACAACATTATCAGGTACAAGATAATCCTGCCACTTTTAGATCCATCTATCATCTATGTTCTCTTGGCAATGAGCAAATTGCATCGCCTACTGGAACCTATATCAGGAGATGGACGGGGGGTGAGGGTGATGTGGGGATTCCATTTATAATATTTGTATGCATTGTATACAGGAGATGGACAAGTCATGATACCAACAAAGAGATAATAGAGATGGTAATATTTTGGGACTGAAATTCCAAGTGGGCGCCATGTTTCTCTTGTACAGTCTTACTCTGTTGTCAACAAATTCATATGCGATGTGTTGTTTTTCTCAGGGTTTGTCTAATATATATATAATCAGATATGGTACGATATTTTAGATGTGAAAAATTTAATATTATTATTGCAAAGTATATCGTCTTAAACTCACTCTTTTCTGAAATCGCTTATACGCTTATGATAGGTATATTTATATATGAACAAAGTCACGACTAACTTAAGAAGGGGGAGGGTCGGGAGTTTCAATGGTGAACTTAATTGTTTTGGCTTCGAGTCGCTAACAATAAGGTTATCGATAACTGAATCACCTTTTTAAAACTAATTCACAGCAGCATCACAAAATTTAAAATTAGTAGAAACCGGAGTGTTTAATATGTATACATATATTATTCCTTTATCTTGCAATTATATTACCAAAATGTTGTTGTGCTGCTGTTCATTTAAAGACTCATAACAATCTTGAAACAAAATTAGGTTTTCGGTTCCAGAGTAACAGTTTCGTAAGTATGCTAAAGTAAATAGAAGTTTTAAATGTCTTAATCAACAAATATAACAATATCTACAGTACTTGGACTGTTCAAGTACTCATAATTTCAGCTATGCACGTCTAGGGACTTAAAAATAAAGCAATATTTTATCTCTCTCTCTCTCTCTCTCTCTCTCTCTCTCTCTCATTTATTGATCTACATTCAATTATTATATTATACTTCGAGTCACTCATTCTTCATGATGATACAAACGCCATCTTGATATGACATCCAGTCTTCCAGACCGTTGTATTGATTCTGCGGAAGTGAGGTTTTGTCCTAATGATTTTGGCAAACTTGTTTCGTGAGCTCTTATTATGAATGGGTTGTACTAAGTCTTTACTTTAATCGTCTGGACAAGCTTGCCTGTTTTTTGTAGGTGTCGCACATTCGAATATCTAATTCTGATCCCGGTTTTTGGTTTCAAAACTATCGGTTGTCTGGGTAGGAACTCTCGTCCGTCTTTCATCTCTGCCCACCACTGGCTCAATATCACGACATTCGTTTCTTCCTTTACTAGTGATTGTATCTGCACTCATTTCAGTTTCTGTAGCGGTTGATTGTTTTTTAAAGGTTAGACATAACATTCTTCTTAATTCATTTTTGGACTGGCGGTAGGGGAGGAGTTGATGTTCGTCTGGGTAGTAGAAGCAAATGTAGACATAATATATATTTGTTTAATAGAAAAGGCAACATTAAAGTTGATGTTATTATAAATCCCAGACAAGATACTGTCGCTATTTCTTTCATTATGGTTTTAAAATACTTTACTATCTGTGTTTGTCTCACTTTAGGGTAAATTGTAAGGTATTAAAGAGAAACTAGCATTAACACTGAAAGAGCAAAGACTGAAACGGAATAATTGCATTTACTTTATGCTTGCCCGTGAAATACTTGATTTTCCAAGAGAAATAACTTTTAACATAAAATAAAGTTGAATAAGAGAAATATTTGTTTCACTGCCATCAACTTACATAGGTATAATTATAACAAGAAAATCTGAGCAACGCTTAGACTGTTGCCTGAGCTATGTATGCATGTCTTAAGTATGTCCGCCTCTCATGCAGTTGTGTCAAGATCAAATGCCATCGAATTTAAATACTTGTTATTATTCAATTTGTTTTTCTTTTGTTAGGTTTTTATGTATGTGTGCTATCTAGAATTAGAAAGGACAACTGCATTAATACTGATATTTCCGGTGCGAATATACAGAACACACAGCAGAACATAAACCGTAAACCGCTAACATCGCGCGGGACACATACTGTATGAAATCTGGTTCTCCAATCCGTTACACATATTGCTAACCAATACGTTTTAGCATTAAATTAAAAGATTTGCTTGCTCGAGGTGAATATGGTTATATTTCATCTTGCGAGTTAAAGACTCGCCACTCGTGAAAATAGGTTTCACCCGCTGGATGAAATATATCCACTATTCTCTCTTTGCAAACATCCTCTATTGCTTTTCACACTCAACTCCAGGGAGTGAAATGATATTTTCTAACAGATGGGTGTCTTTTAGAATCTCAAATTCAAACTGACTTTAGATTAAGGAATAACCTGTATATTATAATAAAGATAATATATTACAAATCTGATTGATAACAATTATCTCGGAGAAAATGTGAATGCTGACTTCAAATGTCAACGACGCCCTTAACTTCTAACCCAACATGTTACCCGTTTGGGACCAATTATTGATTTCTATCCAACTTTAAATTAGAATCATGTGTTGATATAAACATTTAAGCATTGTCATTCATCAAATTTTAATATTTTCAGTCAATGTGTGATTCTCTGTTTTACGAAAAAAGTGTTGCAATGTTCTTAATTTCAAAACGACATAAGATAACTTTTAGTTTCATATTCTTGTGGAACAAGGAGAGTTTATTAAACGGGATCAGATAAACTGCTGATAATTCTGGAGGTGTTACATATTGCCAATGAGGAAAGTGACGTGTATATAGAGCAGGCAATGGTAACTTTACTCTCTCTCTCTCTCTCTCTCTCTCTCTCGTCAATGAAAGAAACCACAACAAAGTAATTCGCGCTTTTCAGTTACTAATCGTATATGTGAAAGAAATATATATAGCTAGGGTCAACTCAGTCTAATAAAAGTCAATGGCCAAAACTTTCACTAAACTCTCGCTTAATGTCCACATTATATACTCTTATCTCCCTACTTATCTACATCGCACTGTACATGTGGTTCGATGTCCTGTAGAGAATCGAGACAACTCACGTTTCAAACCGCTATCTATAAAGAGTATTTCACTCAGTTGTCAGCAGTAAAGGTAATGCTGATTACTGCAATATTTCTAATTAAACTTTAGGCTCGTGATGTATGTCTCATGTATGTGTGCTAAAGACAACTGTGGGTTATCACAACTGAGTGGCCTACTTAGCCCTTTTATTGTACATGAATTATCAAACCCTGTTCTTGGACATGAATTATCATAGCCTAGGTATTGGACATGAATTACATATGTTTGAAAGTCTTTAAAACTTAACACAAATAAAAGAAGTAAAACGTTATATGATGATGACAATCGCATTCTTATAATTTGTTATTATACTGTTTTTCCCATTCCCGGCTTACTCTTTTTGATTGTATTTTGAATGAACTAAGCTTGTATGCCAATTTAGACTGTCATTTCCATTTGTATTCTTGCCCATAGGTACATGTGTATGTGTATTTTATATATACCATGTTGGTGTTAATGCATGTATACCTGTATTAAATGTTCGCTAGGCTAGTTTGGTCGCATGTTTGTTACGCATATACTGTAGGTAGTTATAATACACTTTTTAATATAGCATATATGAGTATGGTAGCTTTTAGTAAGCTCCTTCGGAAAGTTAAGATTTAGTCTGTACATCCTGAACTACATGTCAGTAAACTGACATTCGTGTATTGTACTGATGCCACCTATTAATGTATTACGTTATAGCATCTTATAGCATTATAGTCTGTAAAATGCGTGTAGACTATATTTCTGTTTTTATGTTTGTGCATTCTTAACAAATGCCGTGTTTGAATGCAACATTTGACTTCGACTCTGATAACTAACTTTGATCATCGAGGTAAAATATTAGAGAGAGTATGACATGTTTTACGAAAAAAAAAACCTACAAGAAGATTAGATTTCATCAAATCAAATTACATATGTTGAATTCTATTGGTCGATAATTACCTTGGATCATAACCCCAAATAATCATCCCCGATGTGATTTTGGTCAACATTTTTTACTTAATTATAGTGAGGACACGGTGATATTGTTTAAGCAAAGTCGTTGGCATTTGTCAAAAGATTTCGAGATTTTATATTAATCGTCCCGGGAAAAACCCACATCAGCTCGTATGGAAGAAAGAGGCAATAAGGAAATAAAATCGCTTGAGAGAAAAAGTAAATATGAAGGACAAAGATCAATAATGGTCGTTTTCACTAGTGTTTTTGACCATTCTCTTTAACTGAAAGTCGTACAATATAATAATATCTAGGAAGTTAAATGAATGGGGCAAAGTTTCAGATATCTTTGTTTCAGATACAATCTCGGTCGTTGTCACGGAACTGTGTATACAAACTTATCATTGCAAGTTATTTAATATATACATAGCTATTTGTCCCGTACTCGCATAAACTGCAGCGTAGTGTTACTGCAACACGTGCAAAAATGTTAACTCACCTTTTACATTCCGTCTTGGATTCCGTCACGTACTCTGATATATAATATTATATTTCCTGTTTGACCGCTCCAGTGGCTTAAATGGTTATAGCGTCCACCTCGGTTGCGAAAATGTTCGCGGGTCCGAACCACGGCCGAGTCATACCAAATACTTATAAAAATTTTTTTACTAGAAGCTGCCACACAGCAAACATCGTAGCGATATTACTGAAAAATTGGTAAAGCTACATTACAAATCCTAATCACACAAACAAAAAAACGGTCCTCTGTGCATGCATACATAACATAAATTATGTTTCTTGCACTAAAACAGGCTGAACGTACTGTTAACATATTTAGCGGTTAGTTTGTTTATAGGTTTAGCCGACTCCGGTTATAGTTGTTGAAACCAGTGGTGATGAACTGACTTGGCACCTGAAGAGTCGACAGTCCGCGAAATTAAGGTTCCCCCGAGGTCCTTAGGTGGATGTGAAGAATTGTAATATGTGATATACATCACTGTGTTCCCCCCACCCCCATTATAGTGCAGTAAGGCCATCTCATGTCCGTTTCCATACATGTATACATTATAAATAACTATATGATTTCCATAACCGGTAATGTTCGCTAAATTCAAACCCACTCAATCTATCGTGTCACAATCGCAGCAAGTAAATAAATAAATATCTAAGTATATGCACGAACTGGCTAATCTATGTTGGTGGTGGTGTAGACAAATATACCACAACCAAAGTAAATAGTGACTATAAAGATGATCATGTTCAGTTTAATGCATTTAAGGGAACGAAAAATGACTGCAAGCTATATTTATGTCACAGTGGTTCTATACATTCCTTTACATGTATGGCAGGGTTCTCAAGATGCTCCCAGCTCTAGACAATTATTACGCGAGTTCGAGATAAAAGTCTATTGAAAAGACTTGTCAATGAAACAAAGCAATACTATACCTAGGCTAGTGCACTCGAATTACCCATCTCTTGCGAGCCGAACCAATTTCTCGAACTGGACCGGTCACAAAGGAAACGATTCACTAACTTTTCATGGTCCGTATGGCACCGGCCTTGAGGGTTGTACGAGTGGTTGTATCTAAAGGTCCACACAGTTTGAAACGCAGATGTCCAAACAACAGACCGAAAGGGGAAGTCAGTATCATCGAAACAGAGTTGTAAATCACAATCGGAATCAAACGAAATAAACTTTTCACTCATCGAGATGGAATTTATAAACACGGCAGCGGACTTCATAATCTTATAAATGGGAATACTGAATACCAAAAGGAACAAAATTAACAAAAAGGAGTTATTAATCACCAACATGGATATAAAGTCTCTATAAGGGACTTTGAAATAACTGAATTGCATTTCATAATAACTGAAACGGACGTAAAGAGAGGCAAAACAAGCCATGGCATCACAAAAACAGTGTTGAAAGTATACGAAATATTTGTAATAATCAAAGACGACAAAATCTATTAGGATGACCTTCCTATAAATCAATAAAATTGTAAATTTTGTCATTTTTGTACATTTTACATGTCCGTCTGTTCCTTTATGTAAATGTATACTATACACACACAGACCCACACGGATTGATCCGATTTGTCCCTTCTGACCACACGTATTGCAGACTGTGAGGCCCAAATAGTGTGTTGTATATTAATGACAATTATCACTTTCCTCGATTAATTTTTTTTTTGTAACGAAATTTTATTGAAAAGAAGACTGGCAGTTGTTACATACTTTGTATATTTTACGCTATTGCTTTATACGAATATGTGCACCATGCACCCACGTTGCTCCAACATATTGCCAATTAAAAAGACCATGAGTGTTCTATATAGGCAATCATTTAGTTTCTAATTTTTATTTCCATATCGCTTCGTTATCTTTATTCCACACTAGTTGATGTATTCATCCTTAAAGATTTTTAAAAATCTCGAAATCTCGTGGCACATACCACGGAAATCTCGTGGCACATACCACATACCTAAATTTCATCCCAGTGTCCTCTATACTACTAAGTCCAAAAGCTCACAAAATATACGTCGAGGAAAATAATTTAAGTTTATTATTATTTTACGTTAGTTTTGTGATGCATTTCACACTAGGTTTAATTGTTGACCTTGGAAACCATAGTCGGTTTCCAAGTCAACGTTTGAAAGCTGCATTTGCAGTTAGCATTTGGGCAAAATAATAATAAACACTAGCTATGTGAGCTACGTGTGTTTTACTGACTATAACAAATAACATAAAATAAAGCATTAATAGATTGTGTAAATAAAAAAATTAGACGGTCATTAAGCTTCAGATTGTTAAAGTTGGAACTTAACGAAAAGTTATGTAAACGGTACAACATGTAATGTAAAGACTTAGCACATCAACCTAAAAGTGCATAAACACGAATATAATGTAATAATGTAAAATACAA
The DNA here is from genome assembly GCA_028554795.2 of Sinohyriopsis cumingii. Classification (NCBI taxonomy): domain Eukaryota; kingdom Metazoa; phylum Mollusca; class Bivalvia; order Unionida; family Unionidae; genus Sinohyriopsis; species Sinohyriopsis cumingii. The sequence continues at coordinate 63,253,336 of CM068835.1, forward strand.
GTGGAAAAGTACATACATAAACGAGTCACATAAAAATGGGAGTCTAAATTAGTAAGGCAAACTAAACGCATGCAAATAAAACAAAAGTGTATCCTGGGCACGGGATCAAGAGCATAATATCCAGTTATAAAAATGCATTTATCACCAGACCATTACTCGTTATTTTCGTGTTTCATTGCATAATAATATTCACCTTCAACATGAGACCTAAGTAGGCTATGGCGATGTACAATGATATTAATAGAGGCATACACGCACTATAAGCCGTCTCGTTTTAATCAACGATCAAATACAGAAACTCGCGTTATCTTGATTATCAGCCATTGTGGAATAGTCTATTGAGATAGTGATTTCAGACGTGATTCGGTTGGGTTTGCAACAAAATTCAAGCCACATGAACAGTCACATTATTGCTTTATTTTTAACAAGATAGGTGTTCATCGTGAAGAAACTGAGCGTAAATTCGTGAAACGTGTGATCACTTTATTTTCATCTCAGGTGTGCGACCCTTGTTATATCTTTCAATCGAACATACAATAAAAAGTTAATATTGCTGAACATTTATCAGTCGTGTGCTTGAGAAGATTAGGGGAGAGGGAGAGAGAAATAAAGTCTGAAAACTTCGACTGGCCAACATTGTATTGTTTTAAGACCCATTAAGTTAAACATAGCAACATATAGAAAATACATATCGTAAATAAGACTGACGACAAAAATATGAGTAAAGAAATATTAATGATGCCGCAATTTATCAAAGTGATTAGTTTGTGTATTAGATAAGTTTCGTAGCTTTATTTTTGATCAGTTTGCGCTACATCACATAGAGAGTATATTGTTACTGGATAAAGTACCTTAAAGTACCTTAAAAACGAACTCTGGTATGTCATGATGTGTAAAGACATTCTATTAAATTATCACTGAAAGTGGAACGAAACCGTTTGGAAAAGGTAAAATGTTTTGCAAAGTTGTAAGGGCTATTACAAACCACAAACATATATAATTGCACATTTAGTTGAGAGTTTCAAAGTGTAAAAGCTATATTATAATCTGGAGACATACATTTCGTCATTGTGATCACTCTAACAACCCCACGTTTTATCTGACGCTTGAGAACGTATGAATGTTAGAACTGACTGGACCGATCCTATGACTTTTGAGGTCAGACAAATGCACGTAATTGTTACATGTACTGATATTAAGTCAAGGACATACCGTAGTTTTAATAAGAGCCTTTTGTAGGATAAATGTCACTACCATCTTTTAATAGTTACATTTTATGTCAAAACTAATTTTAGTTTAGAGATGGTTTTAGAGTATGGCTCCGATATGAATCCGATGACTAATACACTATTTTTAATTAGGCAAAATTGTCATGCAGTTGTCATACACGTCTTGGTAGTAAAGTAGTGAGGTTACTTAACTTTTATTTGTGTTCGATCCTCTGGTTTCTGTACGTTTCATGTCATTAGTTTTTTCCCCAGTGCTCACATGTAACAGATACCTCGGGAAATTCTTTTGAACTACTTTCCATTTATCTATGACAATGAATATCAAGATGTTTGTAAGATACCTAACAATACGTTTGTTTTCATATATATTATGTATACAGTATTAATTTGCAATTTATATTGCAAGTTTGATTTAAACATTTTGCGTACAGTTTCTTACTAAATTGTCAGTCAACGTCTCCGGGGAGTGCCAGATAGCAATACGTAGGTCAGTGAAACGGTGAAGTACATTTACAGAAGCATGATGTGCTTCGCAGTACTTCTTACCCTTATACATTTCGAGTCATTATATGGGATGTATAGACTGCATAGCAATTAGTGTTTGATCTTGTAAGGTAGAGAAAATATATGGGACTTCTAAAATATAATAAAACTTAAATTAAGAAAGCTCATTATACATTCCGTGCAATAAAGCCTTTACAGCGATTCTTTAAGTACACAAGGAAAGCTCTTTTATCCTCTAATGCTCATTTATGATAAATTGTGATGTCAGTCTACGTTGATTCTTAATGAAAATCAGATCACATGGTTTGTGTGAAGAAAACATAATTACGTGAATAGCGAAGTATTGCTCATGTTAAATCTTCAGGTCATATATATATATATATATATATATATATATATATATATATATATATATATATATATATATATATTAAGCAGTTGATGTATAAAAATGAATAGGAATAGAAATGAATAGGAATTGGATCACGAATAGGAGGTCACTGTTTCCACCACTGACGGCAATAATCATTCTGACTATGGCAATATCCAATAGTGTACATTGGTGGTGTGACTGCAGTGACAGTACTTAGGTTAGAAAACTGGTAAATTACACAATGAAGTCAATAAAAATGGACTGGGCAGATACCGTATATGTCGCCATGGTTGCAAATGTGATGCAGTTGTACTGGCGAGACGTGCCCGGAAACCGTGGATTCACTGGCCTATGGTGGCGAAGTTAAAATAGTTCCCTGTGTTAGGGGATAGATGTATAGTTTCTACGGCGTGAACTGCCGGCGGTACAGAAACCTGATGAAGAGAAACCATGCAGATGTGCGGTTGATAGATATTTGGCAGGTTTTTAGATATGTTGCCTTGCATTGATTAGAGTAAAATATATGTACGGAGTCGTAGTGCCTTCTAATTTACAGCTGAAGTCGATTGGAAGTCTTTGGAATTTGCCGTAAATTTATGACTTCTAGCGGGAATCACGCCTGGGTTTGACACCGCTCGGTCAAGACAAGACCTCTGGCTTGTAACAATATGAAAGGAAAAACATATTCGTTGCATACCAAAATAAGCATGAAACGTTGATGCAGACTATCCAAGTATGTTAAAATTATAACAATATTTTCAGGTAATTATTTGATTTAATTATACTAACTTGCCAAATCCTCGCCACCAAAATGCTTTTAAATCATATATGACAGGGTTGAAATATAAGAATAAAAGTTAAACATTTTTAGTCAAGCAAAAATGAACCAGGAAATTAACTTTCAAGTACAAATGAGTATAGATGAAAAGTAAAAGAAAACACCGAGAATATAAGCACCATCATGCCACTGGGTTTGCTACATGCAGACAAAAACGATCGAGAAAAATAAAATGGAGAAAACGAGGAAAAGATAAAAAGGAAAATAAATGTTACCTAAATGCATAAATTCATGTATGTATATATGTGTGTGTGTGTGTGTGTGTGTGTGTGCGCGCGCGCGCGCGCCTCCATATAGCGCATAATGGAGAAAGGGAGACAACTCATATGATCCGCAAATGACCTTAAAGTACATTTAGTCCCCTTCCATGTTCTCCATGCCAAATTTATTCCGAAAGAAAAAGTACCAAGTTTAAAAGCTGACTTATTAAACAATATTATAAGCTATGTTGTTATTTCTATGGTAGACTTCAAATTTAAAAAATTACTTAAATTGTCAATATTGCAAACTCTGCAATGAAAATACTGCTGTCATAAATGTCCTCTAAATTGCTGCCATTGGTGTCCTTTGTTTTTGGTTACCTCCATTTTGTCGTACTATTTACTTTAATAATGCACGAAGACGACCACATCAGTCCTTGCTGAAACTTTTAGAAACTTATGCACATAGATGAACAATTGTATGCAGAAAGTCAAAAAGTGTTATCAGACATAACAGCAAATGTACAATGCAGAGAAGGAAACTGCGGTATGATGCCTGTTCTTACAATATGGGTAATATTGCTATTTATATCATATATAGCAGTCTGCTGAAGCCACATTTCTGAAAGGTCAAACAATCTTTTATGTCATGTCATTAAAGTTATTTATCAACGTTTTCCATGCTCATTAAATTTATTTATCAACATTTTCCATGCAAAACTGATTTTCAGAAATGAATTTTGTTTTGTAATTAGCTTTTCATGATTTGAACAGTTCTTAAATAGATATTGTGGTTTAAAAGCATATGTTATTGTTGTTGTTGTTATTGTTGTTGCAGACTTTCAGCACAGGATATATAACTGGTGGAGGAAGAATCCCGGAAAACCCCGGAAAGAACCACCGACCCACGAGAAGCTACTGGCAAGCTTTATCACATACCAGAGACTCGAACCTACCTAGAAAGAGGTGATATGACAATGATCTGCAACGTTAAGCGCTTTAGACCACTTGGCCACTCGAGGCCCCAAAAGCATCTTATGAAAACATGAACATTATGCAGTTCTAACAGTTTGACTGTGTTTGCCATAAGATGATTGTCTAAGATAGCGTTCCTAACAGATATGGTACTTGATTCTCAGATCCTTCAGTTTTCGCATATTACTGTAGCGGGAAAACTGCAAATATCACACGTCTATGATACCCCATTAAATTGTGCAATTTGATATTCTGTTAAATCAAGTTTAAATTTTTAAACCCTTTGATTGAACATTATGAAGTGTTTAAGCTTTGGGATATATTCAGCTTGGTATCATTTCACTTTCCTCAATATACGCTGAGATGTTTGATGTTTGTTCTCATTCTCACAACCGTTTGTTTGATTTTCTTTCCACTGAAAGTCAAACTGTGGTCCTTTATTCAAAATGTAACAAAATATATTTAGCTTTATAGTCTATTATGTCTGGGTGTCATGTACGACACACACACACACACACACACACAAATATATATATATATATATATATATATATATATATATATATATATATATATATATATATATATAGATAGATAGATAGATAGATAGATAGATATATATATATATATATATATATATATACTTTATGAATTAATAGTTTTACTAATATTTTTATTATATGTAATGAAATCAAAAGTATCTTTGACATATGAAGGTAGTGATTTCATCAGTGGCTGTAAAATATGATCAATATATTGCGATATATTTTTTGTAATTGAATTACATGTAGAAATAATGTGTCTACCTGGATACCCTAAAGGTAGTGACTTGTCAAACGTTTTGTTTTGGTAAAATATAAAACTGAGGTGTGCGTATTATATTTGGAAAGACAGCTAGTTCATCATGTATGGAGCAATTATTTATAGAGATTTCATGAATACATTTGTTTATTTTTGTTCTGATTTCTTCAGAAGGATTAAAGGACATTTTTTTATATAGAAATATTACATCATCTAATTGTTATTCTAATTCTTTAATATATTCCTTCTTTTTCATTATATATTTACAGTCTATATAAGGAGAGAGAGAGAGATTGATTATTTGATTTCAATTCTGCGATGATCATAATGGGCCGTACTATTAATACATATCATGATACTTAATACAGTGATGGAGATAATTTACAGTACTGTCTAATGCATCTGATTTCTTAGGCATCCATGACTGCAAGAAGAATTCATGTGTGAGAAAAAATATTCTTTCATTATTCTTATTAACTTAGATAGAGAAACGACAACAAAATGAAGCATGTATAACAAGAAAAGTTGCATCTATTAGCTTGTGGTCCTTGCAACATTAACATCCACTGCCCGTATTGGGCAGCTGATGTCAGGTTAGCATGAACCATTCTATGCAAAATGTTCTTTATACTGGAACTATTATTAGGCTGCATGCACTTTAAGTATTCAATAATGTTATATCCATCTTAAGCAAGTTTTCTTTTGAGAATATATTTTAGTTTACCCACTGTGCCACTCAACCTCCCTGCATACTACTTTCCACTAAACCTTGCTTAAATGAATAAACCTCCCCCTCCCAAACCAAAGTAAATTTTAAAAAGGCTGTCGTACATAAAAAATCTTGCACATGACTAAAGATTATATAACAACTATTCTTTTGCGACCCTATATAATTTTGAAATTTGTTTTGCGTGCGACTGTAAGAGTCTGTCTCATAGACACTACAATAGTCAAACTCAAATAGTGATTTCCTGACGTGGAAATAAGTGACTTTTGACAATATGAGAAACAAATACAAGATACATTTCCAGGATCAGACCTTCCAATGCATAAAGCTATCTTAATTTTCAGCTCTGTGAATTCTACAAAGAAAAAGGAAAATACAGCCTGAGCTATAATTTGAAATCCTTTATTTTACTACTAACTTAATTATTTTCCATTAAGATCTGAATCTAACATCTAATACCAAAATAAGATTATTTCCTTTAATGTGCTTTTTCAAATAGCAGCAATCTCTTACTATTGTTTTTTTTTCTTCTTCTGAGATTGAGATTTCCTTTTCCTCTGCGTTTTTAGTGTCTTGTCTGTACGTGCCTCTGACATAGATGTAAATGTTCTCTGACACAGATTTATATGTTCTCTTACACAGATTGATATGTACTCTGAGACAGATTTATCTAGCCTTTGACAGATTTGTGTGTGCCTCTGACAGATTTTTTGTGTGTCTCTGACATACGTTTATTGTGCCACGGACAGATTTATATGTATTCTCACACAGAGTTATATGTACTCTTACCCATATGTATTGTCCCTCTGACAGATTTTTGTGTGTCTCTGTCACAGATGTATATGTACTCTGACATATGTATTATGCCTGAGACAAAGGTTTATATGTATACTGAATCCAACAGGATGAAACTGCATTCTTTTTCAGGTCCATTTTGTTTGCATTTCAAGCCATCCCTTACAAAGTTAAAGTGACTTTTGCACAATCCAGCTAAAATTATATTACAGCAAACAAGTTTTTCAATTTTAATTCTTACTAATTAAACATTCCATTAGGTGATATTTTCAAATTATATACGTTTCTGTCCATCTTAACTAGCATATCTTTTATTTCGACATTAATTTAGTAAGCCCACTTGAGGCATCATTACTTTAATTGTTGACACATTTGACATGGTAGGGTTTGCAATTCTGTACGAGCTACATTCACTAACTGTTCTAGATCGAGTCACATAAGAGGGACCTGTTTTGCATTTTTCTGCCTGGCATTGTTATATTTTATTTTTAAGTGTAAATTTTAAACACAATCACTTTTGGAGCTGATCAAAACATTACAAAAAATGGTACATCACGTTTCGACTAGCTGTCATACAATAAAAGGTTACTCTGCAGATGATGGTTTCATAACAAACTCGAACAGATATCAAACTTTACCGCAAACATTTTGAAATCCAACACCATGCTGGCAATTATTTGGATGAATTAAATGTATTTAGCATGAAAAGTATTATTATGAAATATATTTTACGAGTTTACTTGGTATAAACTATCAAAGCGAAATCTCCACATAAATTAATATAGCAAGATATTGGCCAAGACGACTAAATTGTCCCTGAAAGTTATCGGTACGTTTAAAGATTGCTTATAATATTTTAGTTCGCAGAAGTCCAAAATACCCAATATTGTGGTTGCCAATTCAGACTCGTGACCATTCGCAATGAAAATGGGTTGATTCCCAATTTGAATATCGTTTTTAAAATAATCGCACTAATTCTTTAACAGACGTTCTTGAAATGTAAATATTTGAGTATGTATATACTTATTTTAGTCAAAACTGCTTTGCCATAACATGGCATAATATTGTAAGAAACATAGGGCATATGCTATCTGTAATTAGGTCTACATTTACAATAATTGTAGATGCTAGTGAGGATTTGTTTGATCAATGGGAATCCGTGATGAATATATTCTATAACCGAGTAACTGCCCAATTGCAGAGTACAGGCGTCGTTCTGAACAGTATTAACGGGACTTGATAGTAGCAGGGATTAGTTTGGTAAAATGTACAATTTCTTAATATATGGGTTTCCTGAGACATTCTCAGTTTCTGACCTGTAAAGGATTATAAATTGGATATATGAATAATTTTTCGTATGAAGTGATAGGTTGATATTTAGTGTTCTCAGCATAAAAATATAATAAACCGATCTACAGCTTTGACTTACCGATAAATCATACGCGTGAAGTAAGAACAGACATGCAGTTGTCACATTAAAGTCTTGGGAATGCGTGGACCGTAGCTTAATCGGAGAAGTATTATTACTGATGCATTTGCTCTATCCATAAAACCACTGAATGAAAACAACCGTTGCCTTAAGATCCTTGGAAATATGGGGGAAGCAACATCCAGTCATCTTTTCGCTCTCTCTTGATGTGAAATTGTATATTGTATATTTTTAGACCACTCGTACTCTACAATATTGTGTGGAAGTACAATAAACGGGTGTTCCATATAACTTTTGTATGAGTAAAACAATGTACGTGCTTGATAAACATATACAAATTCGAACATAAAATCGAAACTGTTATAATGGTTAATAAATATAAATATTTGAGTATTGTTAATTCATAGACAGAAACTGAAGGTGTTTACTATTTTCAAATGAATTCTCTATCTCAAAAGCAGAAGATTTATGTAGAATACAGACTCAATACATAATTTAACACAATACTTTTTCTGCAAACTCTGACTTTCCATTTGGTGATGTTCATAGTAATAAAACTATTTTAAGAAAACACTATAAACATTTAGCCCTAACAACATTTACCATCGAATTTTCCGTGACACAGACTCAATTTAGCAACCCACGTCTTACTAGAAGCACCCCTTCTCTCTGTCTCTGTATCTCTGACTCTCTCTCTCTCTCTCTCTCACACACACACACACACACACACACACACACCAATATTATATTCCATTAAGACATACTGTTGCATAGTTATATCATTATTGTGCATAAGAAGGGTAATAAAAAGGTTCTGAATATTGAAGAGCCGCACAACAATTTTCTTTATTAGTGAACAGCGTGTCAGTGCATCTGTTCAGAGTTCCTGCCCCCACTCAAAGGTCCCTCGGCCCTCAACACCTGCCCACTTTACCAGTCTGATTCATATCCAAGCATTATATGTATTCCTTGTTTCGCAAGTTATTTTACGCTGAAAAAAATACACTTCCTGCCGTAAAACGGCTTTCAATTAGTTTGCCCCTCAGAGAACCTCTGAAAAGGGGATTCAGCCAGAAATCACTCGAACCTAAATCAGGACTGTATGGAGGACATGGAAAAGTTTCGATGTTGTACATGCAACACTGTCTCTATACTGTCCGACTACGTCGAGCATCTTGAGGTCTCTGCTCGTTTTCTCAGATCAAAATTTAATTTAATTATTTTCTCTCGAGTAGGGGTTAAAGAACGTAAATCATGTTTTATCGCTAGTGACACCCTCATTGAAACGTCTCTGGTCACTCTTTGTATAGATGGCATACGACGAATTACTGCCATCTATAATATAACTATATTTCACTGTGTATCGAGCATCTTCATCAATTGCCCCATTCACAGAAGCCACTTTCGGTCTGCGATGACTTGGCTCATCTTCATTGGATACCTAATCATCTTTAACATAATAGAACCTATACAAAATTGTAGAATATGACATCATTAAAATTATAAAATGTATCGAAGTCAGAGAGAACCCTAAGAGCTGCTTCATTGTACAGTACTCTTCATCTCCAACATTGTAATGTGAATTGTCTCTGACCTATATAAGATCTCATACATATATATGCCGTTATCTGGCGAGCTGTATGCTTAATTATTTGACAGAATGTAATGTGCCATTCAATCTGCATTGCATTTATGAACATGTTAAAAGAAACAAATATCATAACACAATATTCAGAGCTATGAAATAAGTACTTATCGTTATCACTCTTATTCGGGAGGAAATATGTCCGTTTTGGTAGCTGGCTGTATAACACATTTGCGTGCTGATGTACATATTGTTGATTCTATATACAATCTCTGGTCATACTACAGTTGCAAAAGGTTCCCAAAGTTTCGCCCTTAGCCTTTGTCAGGGAAAGCAACAACTTATGAAAACAAAGCAGGCATGTGGCATCAAAGCCTGACTGAAAACCTTAACTATTTAAATGATTTCTTTACAGAGGTAATATGCTAAAATAACTTCGTGTCCATGTTGTGTTACGGCCTCATGCGCAACATTTAGGCTATGCAGGAAATATGACTCGTTATTTTCTTATTTATACAATTATCAATTAACAAATATAAAGAGCATATTGATAAGAAGTTTTGTACACTTTAATCAATCAAGCAAGTAACTGGCTTTGCGAAATTCATCTCATTAGGGTAAAACTAGTTTGGCACAAGCTAGATGTGTAAAGACCCCAAAAGAGCGTTTTTTGGGGTGTAATTAACGATAATTTGCTAAAGAGATACTGAAATGTATCACATACTCATTTACATAGGGATCTCGCGATCAAGAAAGCTATTTAATCTTCATTTCAGTTACGCACCCCTAAAATTTCAGATCGTTCAATCCGCCTTGAACTACTTTCATCACTTCAAATGCTAAATAATATTCTGCTTAAACTTCAGCGAATTGTTTGTTACTGTGCAATTTAATTATTGTGCATTATTTCATACATTTCAGCATATTTTGTTTTACAACTATTGAGTCATGTTTACTTTGAGGCAATGCGTATTTGCATGTCGTCTGCTGTAATTATTTGTAATATTATCGAAATTGCAGCGGAATAAATAAACCTACTGTCATTGAATGGACGAACGCATGGTTGGAATGTTACGTATGAGGAACATAGAGACAACACTCACAAAAACTTAAGATGATTTGATTAAATGATTATAATGATTTGAGAAAGAAAAAAAACAATATTGCATAATAGTATAAAAAAACTGCGGCTAAACCGTTATTAAATATCATTCTCTGTTCTTAAAGTTCTTAAGAGAACCGTATGGCTCACTCATACTTCTTGCACTGAATCGCTTGGCCTCTAATAGCTCCCATACTCCAAACTTTTGCCCTCTAATGGCTTTCTCATTGTGAAGGTACGATATCTAATGGCTTCCACAGTGTATAGGTACGCCATCCAATGGCTTCCTCACTATAACGAATTATACGGTAACTCATCTGATTGGAGCTCTCATGTCTCGAAGTTCTTACGATGTCCTGGGTTAGTCAATCCTTGTGGTAGGATTCCCTGTAGAGCAAAACCTCCCTTTTGCAGTCTCTTAACCCAGCCCTACCTCTCTAATTTTCTCTAAGCGACTACAAAACTAAAGTCATTTTAAGTCATACTACCAAGTTATGAATATTCTGTCTGTTCATTAAACCACGTGACCTTTACATACAGTTCATTCATGCTTGGTTTTATTCAAGTTATTTTTTCTCTCACGTATCCAAGTACCTCTTTCCTCTTCCTATACTAAATGAAAGAAACCTAACATTTAGTGAATTCAAGACAATGAAAATATGACATTTTTAAGTTGCATCTATCTAGACAAATATGTTACACAGTAACACCATAGTATATTCAAGGTTTTAGCATTGCAAATGTGAATATAAACTACAGTCAATATATTTAATACACAAAATATTCTGCGAAATATACACAATGACAAATGTGTAATAAATAAGTGATTAGTGAAAACACTAGAATGAACTGCGACGAATAAAATCGAGTCACCAAAACAACTGTACCTCCCAAAAGTAAATGTTTAAACTGTATGCAGTTAAATCATTTTTCCAGATGTTATTCGAAGCGCTAAGACAAATTTTTAAAAAAAAACTGTATACGTTAATCTGGCCCGCTAAATGTCCAGGGTTTAGATCCTGTCCATAGTAATCCAACATGTGACTGCCAAAGGTTTACCTTGCATATGGTAGATTTATACACTCCCTTACTTAGATATATTGAGGTGCAATCACTTTCGCCTGGTGAGAACTGTTACGTCACTATAATGATCATGTTAGTCACATGATCCCATATGCTGCTGCCAACTTCGGATAATACGTTTTCCCAAGGTCGGCTTAATATAATACGTTCTTCTTATCTTTATTATATTAAAAACTAATATTAATGCATAAATACAATTATTTAATAGTTTTACGTATATGTTTGACACATAATTTTCTATATCATGCACCCAACCTTTTCCTACCTTCATATCAGAGGTTAAGATCATTCAAAATCGTTATTTTGTTTTTAGTTCTGTATGATCATAAGATACAACCCTTGTTGTTTGGTGTTAAATTCTTTAGTAAGTGTATCTCATCAATTTAATATTTTCTGACCATTCCCAGAAATATAACCCATGTCAGCATTGGAGACTTGACTTTATTAAATATGAATGCTGTATAAAGGTTCATTTAACATTCTTCAGCTTCATATGCGAGGTACAATATGTTCAATAGCATATACGAATATGACATGTTGCATTCTTCCAAATATATCGCCCGCTAAGAGGCTATAATTACAAGAGATACGGTAGGCCTAGGAATGTCTTAATAACGGTCGACACATTCAAGAATTCTTAATTCGACAATTTGAAATCGCCGACAAAAAATATAGGTCCAAAAGGAATGCACTGTTCATTATAAATACAAGAGAGGAAAAGCGATGATGCCAGTGCTTGTGTCTCAGGTGCTTTGCAGAAGTGATATTCTAGAAAAGGTCCAACCATTTACATTATGGTGAACGAACCATATCAAAACTAAACTGGTAATTTGATATACAGCCTGCAAAGGATGACCGAAAATCGTCTATTGCTCGTAACGAAATATACAGGGTAAGAACATAACTTAATGTATTTCTAGAACATGAAGGATGACATTTAATTTTATGCCTTACCATATGATCTGCAAAATGTTACATGCTGATAGGCAAACCTTATTGAACGTCCGGTAGATTTGTCATTCCATCCTTTATTCTGAACACAAATTGTCAGTCTAGTATTGGTGTAGAAAATACAAGATTTAGACAGTTGTATCTTTGGCAGGAATTTGTGCATTAGTAGTATTTGATGTGTATGTAGGGCCTACATCAAAAAGGACTAAATCTGATTTTTTGTCACATTTCGGTAGCAGTCCCAAAAGCCTTTTTTTTAAAGGGACACGAACTAAGAACCGTGATACTAATTTCGTATTGGACTGGCAAATGCAACCCACATTCCCAACCGCAAAGAAAACGTTGTCTAATAGTTGTTGTGAGAGCAATTACAGTTTTCATAATTAAAACACTATGCGATTTTGCTGATATAGTATCATAATTAAAACACTATGCGATTTTACTGCTATATTGTCAGAATTAAAACAAAATGCGATTTTTCTAACTCGTATCAAAGGAAAAAGAAACAAAGAGCAAAAAGAAAACATCAGTCGTTCCATTTAGTTCTAAGGTGCGATGATGTCAATCAATATCCCATCCTTAATGAAACTAATGCTTGCGAATTATGTACTAACTTCTAAGATGTGGTTATCTTGCAGCTTTAACAGCTTTGACATATATCGAAAAATTTTCTCGTACAAATCGCAAAAGAGCAAAACATTGATCACCAAAAGATAAAGACTTAATTATGTGGCAATCACAAGTTTGAAGAGACTTTGTAAGATTAGTAGTTGTTTTGCATTCGAGCAATTATTCTAGAGGAGATAGATGACCTTTAATATTTACCACGCCCAGCAGATACCACGAGAGTTGGGCAGGCACGTTTACTTCGAATCGTAGAGCCAATATCACACGTGCTGTACTTGGTCACCCCGTCATATGTGGGCAGAAAATAGTGATTTAAAAATGCAACCTAGAAAGGTTTTCTTCACGAATTTATCAGTGTCAAACTAACTTTTAGAAGAAATATCATGTATCAAAAATATACTCCCATAACTATCATTCTCCACCTCCAAAAACTAACAAAAACTAAAGATTATTTTTACATGAAGGATTGATGCAATCAAAAGAAATGTATATAGAACTTATGTGGAATGCACAAGAGATAAAGGTGTAACGAACTGCATTTGACATTTTTGAATATGTACAGTTTACAAATATTATTAGCTACACAAATCTTGAATCTGACTATTTCTGAACATTCGCTCACTCTGCCTCGAGAAAAGTAAAAGTTCTGCGTTAAACGTGTCTAATAATGAGAAATGACAAATTCAAATTTTATTTTCTCGGTTGAATGTAAAATTCAATTTTAACATTTTGTTATATTCTGTCTGAACGAAATACCCAGGGAATTTGTTACGTGAATCAGTTATTCAATCTTCGTCAAAAGAGATCATCTAGATAAACTGATATGCTGAAAGTAGAATATTTCAAATTAGAGGTCGGAAGGTGGGATATTTTTGGCAATTGACCCATGTGCGAGTAACCTGTGGTCCAAATACATTCTAAGGTTTGAATATTTAACGTATCAATGTCACATGATGCAATAGCTCAAACTAGCTGGTGTTCTTTTAGCAAAGTAAATTGATGAAATCAATCCTAAATAATGGTAAGGTTTTACCTAAATGGATGATTTTGACTTATTTGTTCCTTACATCAGTGTCAACAATAGGACACAATAAATCAGTTTGCTAGTTTCTAACATGTTTTCCTGTTTCACAATTAGACTAATGCTTTTGGTATAGAAAAACTGAGTTGGTGTATTACAATCTAATGTAAGCATGCATATATATACTTTGTAAATAATAATCTGTGTTGATCATATACGTTTTATAGCGTACCAAGAACGTCTAAATTGATATTAAATAAGTAGAGAAGCAGGAAAACTGCACAATGTAATACGAATAAGGACGTCCAGTAAATAACAGCGCAGCACCATGGAAATCTCAATGTGCAGTTTATGTTGAACACTACTCAATGAAGTCTGTTTTTCAACATCATATGGGTCAAACTTTAGTTAACCCTTTAATGTTTTCTCTCAACAGAAGCATGTCAAATGACTGCTAGTAAATCCTGTGAAATTTCTCATTAGAATACCATATCTAAACCTGATACTAATTTATACTGCCATCTATCAGAAAACTCATTCGGTAAAATAAGTTTGAGGTATTGCCCACTTCGAATAATCTGCAAGCATGCGTGAAATTATGTTTATGGATTATTATATACAAAAATAAAGAGGTCATTTTTTAACTAAATTTACTCCAACGCTAGCGTGTGTTATGTTCTTGACCAGCTTCAATCAAGCAATTTAACAATTAATATTTAGTTGATACTACACTCATAGACATGTCATACAAAAATTGGAACTGTGACGTCCAGCAGGTAAAGGGTTGCTGGTAACTGTTTAACAGTAACAGTGAAACAGCTGTTTTTCGTCCAAAATCAAAAAACAGTAAACAGCTTGTTTTTTGTGGTTTTTTGGGTTTTTTTTTTCTAACTGTTTTACTGTTTCTAACGGAAATTTGTAAACAAAAATATACTACAACTGAAGCTCCAACGTTCTGTGGTCGTGGCCGGCTTCACCGTTGTGCCGGGCTTGGCCATCGGGTTGCACGGCTTGCTAGTCATCGCGGTCTGCATTCTGCACGTGGAGTGCAGGACCTGTCATTGGCTTGGCGCTTACTGCAGAATGCAGGTGTGCACGTCTACTTGGGGTAGCGTGCCCAGCCAGTGAAGGACTGGTGCGTTTCTCTTGCGTGTGGGCCGAGGAACAAGTAAATAGCAAATAGTGAATACAAGCCGCTTCTAGACTCGTGAGTTTTGTTTTTGTGTATTCCGTACGCTCTTCGTGGCGAACGTGCTAAGATAATTTCCTACACGTTCATTATGGATATGAAATATGTAACGGAAAACAAATTTTTAAAATTTCTTTTGAATGTGTTAGTGATTTGTTATGATGATTTTATCAAATTGGCCAAAAACTAAAATTAAAGAGCAATTTTTCAAAAATCAAGTAAGATATTAATTAAATTGATCTTGTGGCATCAACAAATATTGATGTTCTTTTCAACCATGTCTTCAGTTTGGGAATACACCGCAAAACGAAAGAATCCAATTGCTAGAAGGCCAATGTGGACGATACAATAAAATCACCAAATGTTCTGGAAACTCCATGACAACGTTGAAGAATCATTTGAAAATACATGGAATTGATTTTGATAAACCTGCTGGAGGGTGTACATCCAAGGAAGACCCCGTGAACAATACGAGAACAAAAACGATTGCTGATTTCCTGGGGCGAAAGAGTCTGAAGGAGATTGTCACCGATCTGGCTACTGATGGAATATCGATTAGAGCTATCACTAGAAACAGGTATATAAGGCAATCAATCTCACGGGACGGATTCAAACTTAGCGCACGAAAGCGATGTGATGAAGCTGGTCCATGATGATTACGAAGAAAAGAGAAACAAAACGATTACCGACATCAAGGGAAAACTCATGAGAGGAGTAAAGTTTAGCATGACTGTGGATGAATACATAACCGTGCGAGGACGTCGATTCTTCGGAGTCAACATTCATGATAGCTGCGATAAAACAACAATCAAGACGGGTCTTGTTCGCATATTTGGTTCGTGCACTGCTCTCGATATGATCGAATCAATGAAACAGCATTTTAGCGTTTTTGGAATAACAATGGAGAGGGATTTGGTGGGATCTACTCAGGACGGCGCTGCAATAAATAAGAAATACATTAGTCACATCGATGTCATCGGACAGTTCTGCTTAAACCATGGTCTGCACCTTGGAGTATGTGACACACTGTACAAAAAGAGTACTGAGATGGACGATTTAAACCTGGATAGCGACGATATCGATGAAATGGACAATTTTGAAGCCGGTACGGACTTGGAAGTGATCAGCGATGATACATTAGAAGGAGACGTCGATTACCACGATCTGCTCAAGAAATCACGCAAGCTCACGTCTCTCAGACAAGTCGCTTAATGCACTTGTATTCTTGAAATATTATTATAAGAAGTAAAAATGTATTGATTTAGAACTTATCTTGAAAGATATATAATAAAACGGTGTTCATCACATAAGCTATTGACTGTAAAATTAGTGAAAATATGAAAAAAACAGTAAAAACAGCTGTTAACAGCTGTTTTTTGATAATTGAAAACAGTAAACAGCTGTTTTTTAAAAATGACTTTTTCAGAAACCCTAAGCAGGATTTGTTTGTTCTTTTTTCTTCTAAAATACTTTTCGATAGCTTTCATATCTAACCACTTTAAAAGTTTTCATCTCACATAATCATACAGGGCTATTACTTGTATCTGCAACGTGACCCCGTTAACGTTATGTCCGATCAGGACTATGGGAAGCTAAACTGGTATTTATTACAAACTCTACGTATCTCATCAACTATATTTTTCGCTATTGAATATATTGTGTGTATTTTGCATTATTGTTGTGATTCCAATGATCATCTAATGAATTTCCAGTGTTCGACCTTCTAGTAATAAGGTAATGAAGATAGAGTGAACATTGTATAAGGTGTGAGACAAATAGTTTTATTTACCTTTGTGTGGTGTGCTGCGATGTACACAATTTAAGAAGTCTAATAGTCGGTATTAGTCAAGGCAGTTCCTATTCTAAATAAAATAAAGTATACTAAAGAAAGGTATCAAGAAGTGTAGATATGCTAATACCACCACTTGTCTGCATATGCGTCATTCATTGCTTTTATAGATAAATGTGCTTAATTAAAGGCAATATATTCATGCACTGTCTTTAAGGTGCACGTCAGCATAGCAATGACTAACTATAATGTCAATTGAAAGCAAAGTTCTAAAATGTACAAATAAAACTTTGTACAACTTATTTCGGAGTATCAACCCCTCCAAAGGAATAAAATACACTTTAAATGCGCCAAAAGTAAAATATAGAAGGTAGATATGTTAAAATTATGTTAAATGAATATCAAATTAATGGGAAGGGTAAAATGTTATAAATCCTTAATATGTAGTGACACATTGAAATAGTGTTACTCTTCTATGACTTAAAGGTGCATTTTTAAAATATTTTGTTGAAAAACTGAAACGTTTGAATTTTATTAGACTAATACTTATTGGTGACGTAATTCGAAATCACACGTGCTATAGTTTTCTCACTAAAAATCACAACGTTGGATATAAAGATATCATGATCTTATCTGAAAACCTGTGTTCACATAGAATAGTGCCATACCTGCGTCACTATATCGACGACAAGACGATTAAGCGACCAGGAAAATCATCAAGGTATATGTCAAAACTATTTGGTCCCTATGTTTTATTTTCAAAACCATTGGATCAGAAAATGACTAAGCATGACTGTGCGTTCTTGCATCAACACAAGTGCAACCTGACTCAGTTTCTATATCTTTCAATATGTTGGGATAATTAATTTAACTGGTGATATTAGAGTACCAATAATTTGGGAATTATGATGAATAAATGGCTCAAACGCCTGAGAACACTCTTCATATATGGGATGGTGAGATGGGAAAAAAGAAAAATAGTGAGAACATGGAAAGGACATACTGAGTAATGCAGACGTCATGCATTGATATGCTCCGCAACTAATGGAGCATTCAGTCTATTCATGGGTTCTATTATTGCGTTCAATAATATATATATATATATATATATATATATATATATATATATATATATATATATATATATATATAAAGCAAGGGTTTGTACTTCTTATAACAGTTACAAGGGTTAAAATAAGCAAATATTCTGTTCTTAAGATTCAAGTACAAAATATATACATACATTGGTAAATCACACAACTACAGTGTCAATAAAGTATACACAACAACTCACATATACATGGTACTAAGATGTATGTTTATACATTTGTTTCCTGCTTCTGCGCTACTGTAGACACATATAGATATAAACAGTTATACTTTAATTGAGCATTGTAATGGTCTTTAAAGTTATTTTGTTATTATTTCTCATATTCATACACACACATACACGCACACACACACACACACACACACGAATAAACAGTAACACAAGAAAGAGTGAAATAACAAGCTTTGAAAAATATAATAATTTATTTCCCTGGGAAAATCCGGCAAAAATGAAAAAATATGAACTTATGGTTTTAAGAATCAAGTCCAAAAATAATCCAAAAATAATCCACGAATAAAACATTAGAAGTCCTAATAACAAAAAGTCTTAATGATTTCAAGTTCAAGTCCCGACGAAGAATCCAAGATGGAAGACGACGACGTATGCTGTAACCTGTGGTGTTTTGCAATATACAGTTCCTTGTAGAAACAAGAAGCATCACTCCGATTTTGACAATCTGAATACATTTTTATAAGAGCTGTCTTTTTTCAAGAATCTCATACGAGCACACGAATTTTCCAGGCGAAATGAATTAATCCTTTTTTGCGTTGAAGTAATATGAAATGACTCCAAACGACACAACACCTTCCATATAAAGAAAAAAGCCCAAGTGTTTTTACTTCTCTAATACGTTGGTTTAAAACGTGAATTTTACGCTCCGGATAAGGGTCACGTTGTCATGTTTACATATAAAAAAATAACATAGCCCCTGTATGTCCTTGACAAGACCCAATCATTTTAATCCAAGAATGAAAGTAGTTTACTTCACTAAAATGTATTTACAAGTCAAGGGTCACGTATTTAATACAGTCTCCATCTCACTCTTATAAGTCTCACAAAATGGTTTTGTTTAAAACTTGTTGACGTGGCTGTTACTAAATTTTGAATCAAGGCTAAGATCCACGTCAACACCTGATGCTTACTAAAATGAACAGTCAAGGCCAAACTATGTTCTGGAAAAAGTATCTTAAATTTACATTACAATAGCATGTAATGAATAATAAAAAATATTAAAACTGACAAACAAACAATTACATTGAAATAAATAAATATTAGATCAGATATAATTAAGTCAAATATACATAACAATATAATCTGAATTGCTTCTTTATTATTTCTATATATTGCAATTAACTGAATGCTTATTCTTTTAAACGCCAGTGTATAATCATCTGGTTCCAAAATATTATTCTCTAATCATACACATCGGTCTATTACTGTAATAGATTAGTTTTCTTCCATGTTAATATTTTTCAAGATATTGTGTTGCAATGAAATGGTATGTATATTAATGTTTCCGACTTCCATTAGACAGTGTCCAGCACACCAAAAAGTCGTAATTATGACATTGGTTACTGAGATGACAAACTGTACTTGTCTACTTGCTGAAAATAAGAAAACTTTTAAAGCCTGAAACGAAATTACAGCACCATCACCACGGTTATATTAAGAAGTGATTATCACTTATATACAGACTCTTGCATTCAAACATGTAAATTGGAGAAAACAGGGAACACAGTAAAAGACCAAGTAGCACTGCAAAATGAAAATAATTTTGGAAAAAAGGTCTGAAAAAAAAAACTCCACTGCACGCATTCCGTGTAAAGCATATAGCGATTTTCAGAATATGCAAGAAGATTTTGTATCATAGTCTGCATTGAAATTCTATTGAGGCTATGACCGTTTTCAAAGATTAATCCGAGTCCATAGTACACTCCTTTGATGAAAATAAAATAAAATATTCCGGCTAGAAGGAACATCCCAGATTACTTTTGAGACTTTTCAATCATCAGAATCAGACGACTCTTCTGATGACATAGATGACTCTGAATCATAGGATTCTATTGACTTACGGGATATTCTGTCGATCTCTATTTCTTTCTCCTTCTGTTGTGCATGTAAACTGGAAAAAAGAAGAGCAAATAAGAGACAGTCTTATCTTGCAAGTTCATTAGGAACAATAAAATCTGGTTTGTAACCGATGGTATCCACACTTATCGTCTAAACCTTTGTTCTGTGATTTCTTATGAAGATATTGTTATGGTCATTTATGTTTATTTTCATTGTATGGAAAGATATCTATCCAACTGTGTTACATAATGACCGGGCTCTCCCAAACGAATATTATCTCGTTATTCATATATATCAACTAAGAGAAGATAATGCTAACAAATATACTACAACATATCTGGGCCACTTTACTGCAGTATTTATTCCATCAATAAAATAAACAAAATGTTTCGTTACCTATGGCTGCTGAAATTAAAATAAATGTATACACTAAAACTAATAAATGGAATGGTTGCTTCAAATAAAGACATGTGTTTCAATTTTGCAAGCCTATATAACTCATGCCTTAAAATGGTCCAAGATTATTTTGACTCCAAATACATTTTATTAAAAAAGATTTGTCGTTGCTTGTTTTTTTCTTAAATGTTTTGCAACTTTACTTTAAATGGGTATTATATAGCCATATATGACATTAAATGTTATACATTGATACAGTACAGAAAAGGTCACTTTGCTTTCAGACTAAGGGAATGTGTACATTTCTTTCTTAATATTAATCATTTTCAACAATGAAATGTCCCATTTGAAACCATTTACTTAGTACAATTAAATATATATTTAATCTACATAATATCCAATCTAATCTTGTTCAAGTTTTACATTGCAATTTTCTATATATTTAATATAACCCAGATATCCATTTTATTTTCATTTTTTTATCAAAGGCTGAATTCGCGCAAGAAATATTTCCATAATGTGATTAATCTATCTGAGAGTAAAACATATATGCAAAAAACTGTAAAAACTCGGTATCCTCCAGGGAAAAATTCAATTAAATTGTCAGCACAATCCAACATAGATGGCCATTAGACCAAAATGTCCATGGAGACGACATTAATTTTAAGTTTCAGTTTCCGCTTGCAATTTTCGATTTTTTTTGTGTGTGCTGAAGAACTTTAAATGTACTGAACCATTTATAGACTTGACTATTTGAGATGTCTTTTCCGTGAATTCAAACAATGAATCAGTACCAGTAATATTAACCATGGTCACCTATGATTAGCTTAATACTTCTAAATAATGCAATATATTTTATACTAATGATTAAAAACCTTAGGACATTTCTGCTGACAATACAGAAGTCGCAAACAGATAATGTATTATATAAGTTGTCTTACGTTCATGTGTTTCGCAGTACTAGTATTTTAAACAACTAAATCTCATATCTAGACTTTCAGCGCTTTACAAAAGGATTTTCTACCTTTTAACATCATATTCAGTCACCTTGGGGCTACGAACATGTCCATAGTACCTTAGTGGCAACAAGTTATTTTTGTCGTTTAGAGCAAGCAAGAATGAATTTGTATACTAAAATCTAACTGTTCGCCAGGACGGTTGAGTACATTATACGTCTTTATTGCCAAAGAGTGGTGGATATGCTTTGAAATTTATAACAAAAGAAAACAAATGATTAAATTTAGCAACCGTGATATAATTTCAAGATCACATACTAAATATTACAACCTGCAGATGATGAATTAGGACCATAAAAGCACCATGATAAACTATTTCCGTCGTGTTGGCTTCTCTTCCGATATCATAGGGAACCAGTCTGTTGGCGGATATATTTATCAGTACATTTAAGTGATATTAACATCTGCCAATACAGGTCTTCCGACAGTACACAATGCAAATGGTAAGAAACTGGAGGGGTATTGATCAGATAGAATACGTCAAAATAAATTATGTAAGCACAATGGTAACCATAACATCATTTTAGAGTTGCCTGGAATACACTTCTTGAAGATAGGGATTCAGTATTGAAATAACTCAAATGCAGTTTCATTGTTAAGATAAATTTTATTCGTAACTTTCTACATGAATTGTGACATTTCAGGGATTGCTTTAATTTTCAAGTAGAATATTCAGCAAAATAGGTAACAGTCAACTTACGTGTCTGGCTTGTTGATTGGCTTGTTGCTGGGTTGTATTGTATAAATAGGTTTGGCGTACTTGGATACAATAAAGACAACGATGATAACAACCACGATTCCCTCTAGTGCTAGGATGCAGACAACAGCAACTCCCTCAGTTGTGCACAGTGTACAGTAGGAGGGCGGCGTCTTTTGTTTAGGTGGTGTTGGAGTATAGTATATCTTAACTGCAACCGACGAATCTAATGGCAAAGTGTCATTATCACTCACAATAATCGTGATTGTTCGATTGAAGGCATAGTCCAATCTAACTTGCTGCAAAAGAGAGAGCTGACCAATATTACCATTACCCTTCATAGTAAAATGCTGAGCACCAAACCAGATTCCAAGAACGTAGAAACGAAAAATATTGTCATCGCCAAAGTCTTGATCTGTTGCCGTGATGTTAAGGAGAATTTCTGTTGTAAGTGTTTGATCAGTTATATTGACCTCGGCAGTATTTACGGACAGAACTGGTGCAAACTCATTCACAGGGGTGATGTTCAAGTTCAAGTTGGTAGAGGCTTGTAGACCGGAAGGGTCTATACAGTAAACAGTCAGGTACGTGCTAGTCGTTTGTTCTGATTCGAGATCCCATTCCTGTGCGAGTGTCAGTTTTTGTGTGCTGCTGTTGATGTTGAAATATGCCTGATGTGGACCGGATATTGAAAATAAAAGTAGATCTGCCGGATCTGGATCACTGCAGTGTATGGAGAGAACACCAACAACTGTTCCTGCCTGCAGCATAAAAAGGTAGGTAGCACAATAGGCAAATACTGAACTAATTGTAATGACATTACTAGCTGAACGATATATTATATCAATGATAGCTTCACGAAGTGTTTGAATACCAAACCCATTTAAATATGCAATATTCTCAGCAGTAAAAATATGTAACCCCTCCTAATCACAATGAAAATTTAATATGTCGGTGAACTGGTTTGCTCAGTGTTTGAAAAATATTTTGGGGAAACCAGTTAAGCATGTTACACGTAAATACCATTACGCAATACGATTGTAGTCGGGCACATCACACAAAGCTAGCTACAGAACGTTTAAGATCAACAGCGACCTCCCTAATACATTATTTGGGAAAAAAATCCTTTGAGCTTTTATGAAGTGGTTTTCATTCACACCAGATAATATATGGGCTTTGCCTTGTTGTAATGCGCAAGCTTCCCTTCTTAATGAATAATGGTTATTTCAGTGTGATATGCTAGTTTGACACTATGGTGACTAACAGCATTATCAAAATGCAAACTAAAAGAGTTAATTGTGTGGCATGTCATCATCTATGACGTTAATTTAAGTGCAACTGTAACTTAAGAAAATTTATATTTTGGTGAATTAGCAGATTCCACTTTTTATTCAGTATATTTTAACTAAAACTGCTAAGATATATATATATATATATATATATATATATATATATATATATATATATATATATATATATATATATATATATATAATATCAAGTGATACCCAAACACACACGCGCGTTCATTTAATAGGAATTTTTTTTTTAGAAACTTTAGTTTATAGAAATGGTTCCTGTATATATAGTCAGCTTAACAACACTATTTGCACTACAAATCATTGTGAAGATTTGATTAATCATTTACATATCTAATCATTATTTTCCATTCTCGAACAGATGCTTGTCCTTACCATGCTTAAACATATATAATGTGCCAAGAGACAGCGCAAATGGTCATCCATCATATTTGTCTCTTTCGCGTGGCGTAAATTGTTGGCATTTTGTTTAAGATAGGCTTGGAGTACGAAGAGGTGCATAAAGTAGGGCTAGAAATGTTCATGATCTGAGTAGAACGGTATTCCAAACAATGGAACGTAAAAGCACGATGTAGAATAAGCTGTATTTACAACTAGTGAAAATTCGTTCACTCCCGAAATAGGACATTAAACTGTATACTTAAGAGCAATAAAAATATTATAAACTTAAAAGAAATTTTCTCTATTCCGACAGACAATAACATATAAATATTCACAGTAGTAAAGTTATTAATGTACATGTTTCGATGCATAGGAGACTGATATGGGCACCCGTTATTACTTCTAAGTTTCGTCTGTGTCTGAGACAGTTGCAGACGTGTTGCAAATGTGTTGAATATTGCAGAAAACTGTTAGTCATTTCTATATGAAAGCTAAGATCAATGGTGTTTGTGTTAACAACACTCATGTCTGAAAGCCTAGTCGGTAAAAAAACAGGTTATAAATGCTTCTTATCCGCTTGATTCGAATTTGGGTGAAACGTTCATGAAATAAATACTGAGATCTTTGCAGCAATGAAAAAGCAGAATATAGTCAGGAAAGTAGACAGAAATCTCCAGTAGACTTAATAAATGATCTATAAATTACATTGATCGACCATAAAATGCTAACATTAAAAGATGAATTGAAGGCCAACAGCCTAAACATCTACAATGACTTTTAAAGTATCTTGATGATAAAATGTGTACCACAGGTAAAAACCATAATTAGCAGACTAGTTTATAAGATCTACTATTAAACAGAATTACAAGACAATCTACACTAGGAAAGTAAAGATATCACTAGATCCGGAAGTAAAACAGTATTTAACATTTCTGCCATTTGGCTGAAGTCACCAATACGATGTGCTCAGTTCGCAGGTTCACCGAGTGTTTGGTTTCTCTCCAACCTATAACTGATTTGGCAAAGCTAATCATATCGGAAAATAAGTATGTTTTGTTTCTTTTTCGTCTTTTTTTGTTGTTGACGGGAGGTTGATGAGGTGTGCGAAACTGGCAAAATGTTGTCGCCGACAACACAGAAACAAATATTATGTTGCCAGTGCATCAGCATTCGAGCCTGAGGCCCCATCTGGCTAGTCCTCTTGGATGTCGATGGGATAAAGAGATAGCAATTATCCTTACCTGCTCCCATGTCCGGTTTTGTCCCACGTAGGCGCAAATAATATGCAATCAGTAATAAGTAGTTATTTTCGATCTAATTTGCTGTGTGTGCTATGTACAGCAATACCCCGTCGTACTCATCGATTTATTATCTGACATTCTGCGCAAAGGATTCTCGTTGTAAAACTAACTGTAAGGATTTCGTGCGAGGTGTTATTAAGAACAGCCGACTGATTAATACAGTTAATATGTGCCCTACTCCATTGTTACGAATTGAAAGTGCAGCCTGAATTTCGTCACCAAGACTTTCATGAAGGCTAATGAGATACAAATTGGTTCTCTCGAGGATGCTAGTGTTGCAAGCGTAGATCATCGTTAAAAGACCACCGTTTGAAAAGTTTTTGCTGAAACCCAAAAATTGTACCAACGAATGTAATGCGATAATTCCACTGATGTGATTCTCGCGGCCTTTACGTACACAGCTTTTAGCAGAGCACCAAAATTTTGCGCTTGCCTTGTATGCACTGTTTGTCAGGATAGCATATTAACAGGCATTTTTCTGTAATCTAAAAGAGAGTTCCTGGATGTTGCTTTGACGTACTCTGTTCCAATGTGGTTTTCGACAGGACACAGCATGTACTTGCCTGTCCGATCTACATAAATGAATTGTATCAGATCTCGGTTTCTTTCATCAAAACTATTTGCGATTGTGTTTCTCTGATCAAGTTAGACATAATATCGCGGTAAACTGAAACAAGCTGGTGTTGTGGATCTAAAGATGATGAAAAAATGTCTTCGAAAAATATTATAGTTTAGGTTAGTCATCATCGAATCAGAATTCAGCAAGGTTTATATATCGTGCACTTACATTAACGTCATAGATGATGACATGCCACACAAACAGACGAGGGCTCTACAAATAAAACAGTAACCACAGCAAGTATATCTCGGCTAGGTAGCCTTTGACAGGTCATTACAATCGCCAACAAAGCACGTGAGAGTTATCATGAGATCAAGCACCACCAACCTTTGGCTAACCTTTGGCTTGGATATATAGGCTGCACCGCACCGGTGGCTAAGCCCTTCTCATTCTTAATGTGCAACTGTACCAAACACTAAATTCATGCGAGCAGCCAAATAACTTCATACTGCACGTCAGGGCAACAGTAGCATGGAGCTGCCTCGACCGTTGCATATTCTCGAACTATGATTAGTCGGGTCAGGTACGCACTTTGATGCAAACAGAGCTCGTCGCCAATGCACAGCCTCAGTAGAAAACTCTTACTGCAAGCTGATGACGTTAATGCCCACGCATGGAAGCCCGAAGATGGGTGAAATTCGGCTGTCAGTCATTGTAATACATAATGGTAATGAGGCGCCTGGGGGAACTTGCCATAGCCAGGTAAAACGTTTGACTCGCTCCAGTGCGTATACGAATATCCAGCTCACCAAAGTGCATGGACAGTTAATGCCCCATGCTTTTGCGGCCGTTTCCACAGCCAACAGTAGAGTTGCCAACAAATGAGAAATTCGTCGTCTGTTAAAAGGGATATGTGAAGGATGGCAGCTGTGTTTCGGCCAATTCGTTATCTACAAAGGACATTAAATAGCAGCAGGTCTTCCTCGTTGATGAAAAAAAGCTAAAAACATGTTCAGAGCCGTGCAGTTCAAACTCTTCCCTGGCATCACAAAGACGATATGGTTTTATAATAGCTGAATGTTGCGACAATACCTTGTCAAAGACAAGGATACTGCATGCTCCTCGATTTTAATCGTGCTCAAGAAAAGCCAAGGGAATGATGTAGGATCTGTTTTTCATGACCTGCTGTTTTCAAGCCGAGTATCTTCTGCAACATGCCATCTTTTAACGGTCAAGACTCTCGCACTGTGCGGCTCCTTGGGTAAGGAGGTCGAACCGCCGTCAATGATTCAAACTTGTCGTGCAATGCACTGACTTCGAACATTGCTTCAGAAATTATGTTAGCAGGCGGATCATGTTTCCATCCTAAGGCATGTACGTATGATCTCCGAATCACAATCCTGAAATTTCCAATTTGCATAGCGTGCTATGCTACCAATACCCAAATCCGAAAAAGAATATGTTATACCATTAATCCACAGTCACTGCACGTGCGCAACTGATTTGCCAAAATCATGTTCACACATGTACCTGACAGATTAACTTAACTTCATATGGAAGCAAGAGGTGAGATGCTCTATGAGATTGGCCTATGCATGCACCTGAGGTAGCCAACCTTTATAATATATACAAACATATATATATATATATATATATATATATATATATATATATATATATATATATATATATATATATATATATATATATATATATATATGTATGTATGTAAAATTCACATACAAATATATATATATATAGATCCTTGCCGGCTTTCAGACCAGTGATCAGAGCATATCGCCAGCTTGACCTGTCTAGAGCGAGCACTTCCCAGGTGTTGACATCTATGTCAAGAGCTGTCATGTCGCACTTGCAGACATCCTTGAAGAGGAGATGTGGCCGTCCGATCGACCTTTTGCCAGAGGCGAATTAGGAATAAAGAGCCCATCTCGGCTCACCAGGTCAAATGCCTTGGTGAGGTCTCTAAAGGCCAGGAATAGGGGTCTGTGTTGTTATCTGCACTTCTATTGCCGCTGCCATAACGGAGAAGATCATGTCTATTGTGGACCTCTTTGCGCGGAACCCGCACTGCGACTCTGGATACACTCTGTCAGCGAGCGACAGCAGTCTGTTCATGATGACGCGAGAAAACATTACGCACGATGCGGAGAAGGGATATGCTCCTGTACTTGTTGCAGTCGCTTCTGTCGCCATTGTACTTGTACAGGGTTACGATGTTGGCGTTTCTCATGTCCTGAGGCACTGCCCCCTCATCCCAGCAATGGCAGTGTAGGTCGTGCAGGTGTGTGAGCAGCACGCTACAGCATAACTTGATGACTTCAGCTGGGATGCCACCCTTCCCTGGACAGTTTCTCTAAGGCCTTCTTTAGTTCTGCTACAGTAGGTTTTCGTCCAGTTCGACCATGAGAGGGAGGTTTGCAATGGCGTTGAGGGCATCATTGGTCACGTGGTTCTCTCTGCAGTACAGTTCAGAGAAGTATTTCACCCAACGCTCCATATGTTTGCCCTTGTTGTGGATGGCATCAGCTGCGGAAGACTTCAATGGTGTTGTCACTTTTTTCTTCGTGGGACCCATTGCTTTTTTTATGCCATCGTACATGCCTCTGATGTTTCCGAAATATGTTGATGACTGAATGCTCTGATAGAGCTGAAGCCATTATTCATTGGCACACAGTCGTGCTAATCTCTGCACTTTGCTTCTGGCAGACCTGTGTGTCTTCTAGCAGGGGGGATCTCTTGTATTGCAGGTGAGCACTGCGACGCACTTCTATGGAATGCATGAGTGTGGCGGAGTTAGCCTCAAACCAGTCATTGTTCTGTGATTGCATCTTACCAAAGATCCGTGTGGCTGTGCCGTACACAGTCTGTCTGATGTGATCCCATCTTTCTTTGGCACTGCATTTGGTATGTTCTGAATCAAACATCTTGGAAAGAGCATAGCTGAAATCCTCAGCTTTGTCTGGATATGACCTTTTGCTCACATCAATGTGTGGTTTACCCTCTTGCCTAGAGCGGTGGATCTTCTTCGGCTGAAGCTTCATTTTGCAGCACACCAGCGAGTGGTCGGTGTCGCAGTCAGCACCGTGGAAGGTACAGGTATGAAGCACACCCTTCATGGCTGACCGTCTTGTAATGACCAAGTCCAGCTGGTGCCTTGTTTGCACCGGGGATACCTCCAAGACTCTTTATGCTGTGGCGTTGTCTCAAAGAATGAATTGGTGATTCTGAGATCGTGGTACGAGCACATCTCTAGAAGGCGTTGCCCATTCTCATTTATCTTCCTATCGCCAAACTCGCCAAGACAGGAGGGCGAAGAGTCATGGTCGGCACCCACTGTAGCATTGAAGTCGCCCAACAAAATCAAGTTCTCTTCCTTGGGAATTTTGTCGATCAGCGAGCTTAACTCACCGTAGAACTCATCCTTGGTATCTGTGGAGGCGTTTAGTGTGGGAGCGTAAACGCTGATCAGGTTGACATGCCCGGTTGTGGTGTGGAGGCGGAGGAATAGAAGTCTTCCATTTCATTGTTGGCAGGGTTCTATCATCCCCAGCAGAGTGTTCCTGACAGCGAATCCAACACTATTCTCTCTGGCTTCGTCTGCGCTTTTTCCTTGCCAGAAGAACGTATAGTTCTTTTCTCTGAGGGATCCGGAATCTGATAGTCGTGTCTCCTGTAGCCAGTCGATGTCGACCTGGAGTCTTGCAAGGTGGTCGTTGATGACTGAAGTCTTTCGAACATCATTGATTGTCTGGAGATCATCTGAAAGATCAGTCAACATGGTCCGCACATTCCAGGTACCTAGCTTGAGGATTGGAGGTTTCCTTATTGGTTTTCTTTTGTTATTTCTTGGTGCAGTAGTTGCTGTCCGCTTGTCAGGTGCTCAGGTACCTTAAGTCTTACGCACCCAGCAAGGCAGGAGAGCTTTGGCGGGACGGCACTTTATTACCTTGGGGCTGCCCAGTTTGAGGCTGGATGTAGCTGTCCATTGAAACCTGTTGGTCTCTCTCACCGTCAGAATCAACCCTTGGCATCTCGCTCTACGCCAATTGAGCGGTGACTTATAACCGGAAACCTGCTTCCCATGCAGTTGATCCCCCCCCCCTCTCCACGCAGCTGATGGATCCAAGGGATAGGACAAGCCGATACATCATGGTACCAGATGCGTCGCAGGAGTTGCCGAGATGAGACTGAAAGCAATGTCAAGTCGCCTTAGGGACTCCGTCTCCTGATTTTCTGCTGCGGTTTACTCCCTTAGCGTTTCCCATGAGAGGGTATAGTCGCAGCGATGGTTTGAAATCGTAGCTTACCTTCTCCTAGATGGACGACCACCCAAGGTTAACGAGCCCTATCTACGCGAAGTATCTGATTTTGAGGCGCCAGAAACTCGCCTGTCATCCTAGCTCTAGTCAGTTTAAGCAGGTTCCGCCCCTCGTGAAGGCCTGGGGCTGGATTTGGTTGTTAGAGGCTCTATCAGACGCAAGCCATTGGGAGATTTCCAAGGAAAATGGGTGCTTATCTCCAACATCCGTCCCTGGCGATGACAACTCTTGGAACCGACATACATACATACATACATACATACATACATACATAATTACAAACATACATACATACATACATACATACATACATACATACATACATACATACATACATACATACGTACATACATACATACATACGTACGTACGTACATACATACATACATACATACATACATACATACATACATACATACATACATACATACACACATACATACATACATACACATGCCTTTACAAATGCAATTTGGTTGGTTACTTTTCGGTGCATGTTGTCAGAAAAGGTAGCATAGGTCGAGCTCACCGATAGGTTGGTACAGTCGTTCTCTATTCTCTGCTGCACCATAAGCTGTGCATTCAATTTAGGTCAAAGAGATAAGAACAGACACGTATTTGGAAGTGAGTTAGACGCTGTAAATAAATGTGGCATACTGTTAGGATGAAATGTGTAGAGATTATTTTATAGTAATGCCATGCAAGATGAGGCTTAAATTACAGCTGGAAGACCAAACTTAGAAAGGGATTCAGACACTGAGAGAGAGAGAGAGAGAGAGAGAGAAAGAGAGAGAGAGAGAGAGAGAGCAAAATACTAAGCAAGACGAACCTCATCAAGGTTAAGAAAGAAAATAACTATTGCTAAGAGACCCAAAACTAGATGAAAAGTTTACCAGGCTTTTAAAAGAGGATATGAGTATACGGTGAGGAACGATTCTAGTATATTGTTAGATCTGTCTTTCAATCATGATATATATATTCCTCTCCAGATAAATATATCACCAATATGCATGAAAGATAATAAACGATTATCATCATATATCTTATTCAGCATCGTCATCCTCTGCTGCATGGATAGCCCCGAGATGACCAATATCATCAGAATAATGGTCAATTAAACCTATTAAACAACTAATAGTAACGGTAGTATCATACCGTCTTCGATTATCATATGAACCTTTGTCGCATTAAAGCTAAATCTGTACATCAAAGTAGTTGCTGCCTATCATCAAACATTCAATTAAGAATATCGTACAATATAAGTATACCTTTTGTACCAAGACGTGCCGAAAATTGTATAAATACATATGGTATGTTGGCATATATTATTTTCTCTTTCCGCAAGATAAAACTTTACCAACCTTTCCTTCTCCAAAGCTCATATCTGGTAAAGTAGCGGTGAAGTATGGACTCTCATTGACGTCCGTTATCGTAATATTTAGCACCTTTGTCTCGTTCGACGCAAGATACTGGTCTCTAACGCTAAATGTGATCTGGTAAAATGCTAACGTCTCATAGTCGAACTTTTGCCCTGAAGCTAGTGAAAGGACACCGGCTGAAATGATACAGCAAGTGTGCAGCTTAAAAAGATTCTGACTGGTAGGGAGGTTATTCGTGTTCGTAATTGACATTACACAGAACGAAAGGCAACAGTACAGGTAGGTAGAACAGTTTGCATACAAACCAGCACCCTTCCCAGTTCAACAAATATACCACAATTGAAAACATGTTAAAAATCAGAGTAATAACAATGGCCTTAAACCCAATCTCCTTTTCAGAATAAATATGAATGAGTGTATCGTCTTTTACTACAGTGATAACATCTCTTTATCAACCATAAAATTCTCCAAGATGAAAAATGTGTATATCAATCATTTTATTTATCCATTGAACTAAATCACACGCATAATACACACTTTTCCATTCTTTATTAGCAAATTTCACTTATGACGTTAATTGTTACATTTCCATGAACTTTTAAGATCAATATTTGCCCATATGTAATTTAAATTTGATATGTTGTTAATGACAATATCATATTGTACAATTCAAAGGGATACTTGTCAGTGAATTTACAAAGGTATACGTTTTCCTTTGAAAAGACCTGAAAGAAATTATATTAATCCCATCTTAAAGTTATCAAAGAAAAGAGGTGTTGTCAGATGGAAAATTAATTGTTGAAGACGTTCATCTAATAAAAAGTATAATTAATAAAATAGAGTTACAATAATGATTTGGTTATTGCCATGGTTGTTGCATTTCATTATCAGGTCAGGGATCATCAACTTTTACTGTTCCTTTTCCGTCGAGTTAAAGCACACTGGTATCTAAAGATATGGGGATATTATTTATCGATAGTTATAAAAATACTTACAGGTGGAATTTAAAGAAAACATGGAAGTCCCACTGACAGGTGTAACGGTCATGGTGAAGCTGTGAATGTCACCTACATCAGGATCGGTTACTAACACGGCAAAAAGGCTTGACTCACTGGTCATGTTTTCAAGAATCAGTAGAGAATCTGGGAGATTGTTTATGATGGGCCGTGTTTTGGATGCTTAAAATAAACAAATGTTTCAAGAACTGAATTTTCATCAGTATTGTCTTTCATTAGCATTAGCATTTCTCTTGATGGCTACAATCTTGTGTTCCCTGGGGTGAAGTAGAATTTTAAAAAGTTGCCGAGTGACCAATATATTGTAATTGTCGTCCGTTGATACTGATCAGCTGGCAGAACGCTAACAAGTAAGAACTAAGTATCTGGAAATCGAATTGCTTTGATATATTTAACTAAGATTTATTCATTTTGTATTGGAGCGCTCCAGTGACCTATGCAGGAGGTCGCTGGTTCTAACCCCGGCCGATTCATATCAAAAGACTTATACAACTGGTACCATTAGCTGTTAGTTTCGGGTGTGCATAAATCAAGTGCGTTGTCAAGCTCTTCATTTTTCGAGGAATGTAATGTATGCATTTAATCTACTGTCCGAAAAATGACAAATTGGAAGTAATCGACTTTAAAGGCAAAAAAATTAAACTGATATACTTTGTGGTTTAGGAGTTTACAAACAATGCAACAAAGTAAGTGGATCCTAACTCACAATCTTTCATCCAGTACCAGATGTTTTTGAAACGGTCTATCATTTCTC
The DNA here is from genome assembly GCA_028554795.2 of Sinohyriopsis cumingii. NCBI lineage: Eukaryota > Metazoa > Mollusca > Bivalvia > Unionida > Unionidae > Sinohyriopsis > Sinohyriopsis cumingii. The sequence continues at coordinate 63,286,893 of CM068835.1, forward strand.
CCATAACAAGATAATATTTATGGGCAGAGGGTATGTATTATTTTAGAATAACTTGCATACTCGTCTTAAAAAAGTGGTTTCATTTATCAATTCTTTGAATAACAAGATCATTTACTAGAGCTATTTATCCACGTTATCATATGAATCTATTTACATGAGTTTATTGAATTATCAGAGCAATAAACTACTTACATGTGAACGCAACGGAAAGGTTTCCACAAACTTCATTGTGTGGATCATACACGCAAATAAGTATCCAATATACAGCTCCATCTTCCTCGTGGATTGAGATATTTCGATGTAGGACTACAACAGCGGCTGTTCATGAATGTAAAATGTAAAATGGTATTATACAACATAGCTGTACCAAACACATACCTTCATTCTATCTAAATTTAAAACTTAACTTCCCTTTTATCACGGTATCGTAATGATTTATTTGCTGAACAATAGTATTATCATCGTCTTTGGCCACAATGGAACTGTAATTTATAACAAAATTGATTCATAAATTTCTTCGTCAGCAATGATGATAGCACATATCTCAAACTCGTCCTTACAAAATATTCAAAATGTTGGAAATGGAACATTAAGGATCTTGTTTCAAAACAAGTCTGCTTCGAAGACAACTAGGACGCGGACTAAGGGTAGGATAATATAATCTTTTATCACCAATCTATATGTCTATACAGAAGATATAAACCTTGAAAAGACATACTTGTACTCATGTTGAACGGTGTCCACTGATTATAAATGGTGTAGTTGTAGAAGAGATTGTCATTTTCTGCATCAGTTGTAGTTACATGGAAAATAGCTGTACCAGCAAAAGTCGTAGAAGGATCTACATTTATGCTCCTTGAGGCTACGATAGAAAGAATTTTGTTGTTATAAAAATGAATGAATATTGACCGGGTTGAAAAATTAGTTATATTAGTATGAGACTAATTTTTGCATGGATGATCTGTATGGCAATTGATGTGTATACAGTAGTTTCGGTACGGCAAAGTTAATACTCTTTCATGTACAGATCAGCATATGCATGGTTATGTTAGCTGCATAAATTAACACAACTCTTGATATTGATTAACCCATTTTCTCAGCAAATCAACGGCTGTAGAAATCGGACTGCTAACTCCCGTGTGAAGGGATATTTCCTTTTGTTTGGTTTATTTCATTCAGAAGTTATTTTGTCAAACAGACATTTGACAATTTGTCAGCCATTTCAGATTTCAAAATTTGTTATTTTGAAATAATCGATGGTTCTCTTGTTATACTGTACCATTATCATCTTATTTCTTCCATGACACTTTTTAATTTCATTGGCTGCTTAATCTGATATGTATACACAACTCTTATATTTCCTCCAACCCTTATATCTCTATATTTTTCAGTGCATAATGTATCTTTTTGTTTCGAAAAATACATTACTTGTAAACGAGCCAAATGCCAAGTATTTTATTAAGTTTATCTCTTATGATTCATTAGATATCCATTACATTATCTATTTTTGTTTTCTTTACTCCCTTTGGAGGAAAAGGTTACACATTGGCATTGATTGGTCTGTTCTTCTTGATCCAGTCTTGCGCCATTTTTTTTTCTCACTCTAGGACATATCTTTTTCAATCGATTCTGAAAACAATCTTTCATGTTTCCATAGTTCGTGCTAATTTTATGATACCCTAGGACTTCAAAACCAGCTAGTGAGTGGTTTTCTTTGAGTGAGGCTAATCCAAAGTCTTTGCTTGTTCTTGTTTTATTTGCTCTTTCACGGCCATGCGTTTGCTTTGCATCCCCAAACTTGTCTAATTCACTTGTTGTTCGTCATATGAATAGTTACATGTACCAGAGCGGTTGTTGTTATTTTCCAAGCTTTCATTCATGCAATAGAGCTTTTCACACGTCTCTCACAGGTTCTTCTCTTTGTATACTCTAAATAGATAGTTTAATTTGTTCGACTTTATAATACGTACAATTTTTATCATGTCTTAATTAAACCTCTGGAAATATTCCTCTATGTAAACTGTTTTCGGCCAGTCCTTCACCAGATAAGTATGTCCTTATTTACAACACATTTTATCCGATATCCGCGTTGCATCTCTTAGACTCGTCTCCAGTCTCCACTATTTCGGAGATATGGAACGAAAGGACCTATTACTTGAAAGCAAGCTACAATTTTGTTTTTGGAAAAATGCAATGTCTTTTAAATGACACACATCTGTTCTTGATTCAATATGAGTATTTTATGAATTATGACTTGTCTCTGTCTATTGATACTGTGTCTTTTCAGAAGAGCACACACACACGGACAGACACAGACACACAAACACACAAACACACATATATATATATATATATATATATATATATATATATATATATATATATATATATATACACACACACAAATAGTCGTACTATATATAGGTAGAAAGAAAGATTTAAAAAGATTATAACTTTGTGATTTTTTCCTGTAAAATGCCAACATAATATAAAATTACAAATGTAAGTATATTTTCCGTGAGGATTCTGAGGTTTTTTTTGCATTGACATTACACGTACTATTTAAGTTGGTGAAAACCGGAGCCTGGTTGCCTTCTATGTTGACTGTCAGGTAATCACTGTCATTGGAACCATAACTGTCCCAGCATTTTACGGTGACTTGATATTGATTGCAGCTATCGTGGTCAAATTCTGGATAGGCTTTGCTTATTATCTGGTACACTACAAGATAAACGACCTTGTACACTACAAGATAAATAACAGCCAACTACAAAAAATTTCAACGAATTAAAGAATATGTAGCCTTCAGTTTTAATTTCACAAAGACATTACAGTTATGATTCCAGAAATTAAGAAATATAAAGGCATGCGAATTCATGAAACAAATTTATTTTTATTTGAGACATGTAAACCGAAAACACAACTTTAACGTGTAAAAATCAATTTCGTTTGAAGTCTGAATTAACTTAATTTTGGAAATTACCTCCAAAAGACCCAAATCTTAAATTGCTAGAAATGTAAAAGGAATATAATTTTAATATAAATATGTTATCTTCTTGTGTTTTGCATGGATGTTGCGCAAATTTGTATTAAAATGCTGCAAACATCAGAGATGGAAGCACAAGCTCATTTAAAAGCTCATGATTCTCCATGAATCCAAATATATAGATGATCAGGTTACTGAAGAATTTAAAGCAAATATTTTTTTATTCTAAGTCGGCGACATTTTTAAGAGCATATCAAGATAACACGACGAATATTTGAGATTCGCACTGGAAATTTAGTTTACAAGTGAACGAGAACATTTATATTTATAAGTAAAATGACAATTAATGTGAGTTGTGTTTTCCGCTATTGGCCTTTTCCAAGAACTGCTATAAAAACAAAGGTAAAGAAGTTAGTTTATAACCAAATTATAAACATGAAGAAGCAAATAGGCTTTGATTCTTACTGGTCAAAAATTGTTGTGCTGATGGAAATACGATTGCAGCTGTGTTTAATGCTCGGGTCACTTAATACATGTTTTCAAACAAATATACAACAATACGTAAGACTAAACTATTTTAATATCCAATCGATTTTAACTGTTTTAATATCAGATAGATTGTAATTTTATGAATGACACTGACACACAATGAAGCTCTAATTAATATCATTGAAATGTATAATAAAGGTATGCCAACTGAGTTTCAGAACAAAGGTCCTTGTCGACAAGACATCTGTTGAAACAGTGAATAGCCATGGGTACTTAAGCGTAATTACATTTTCAGCCGTTTGGCTAATACACGGAAATGTGTTACTATTGTGTCTTTCAATGTACAACCAGGCAACTTTAGAAACAGATGCAAATCTGCGATTCAAAGAAAGTAATTACTGATTCGTTTCAAAACTTCAGTGTATTACATGAAGGAGGGTTTGGATTATTATAAGTATCTTGCCTTCTTGGATATTCGATTTAGTGCTTTATGAGACACGATGCATCAAACACATGGTTCGTCGGTGAACTACCAATTTCAATTATAATCGGTTAGTTTGATTACCAATAGGGCAATGCAGATCTAAAATAAATCATCTTGATGTGCTATTCCACAACTCCCAAAACATAAAGTATTTACTGAAAAGGCATTATAAGAAATGTTATGAACATACCATCCGAGCCAGGGTAAGTTTCCTTTGTCTGAAATGCCATATTACTGGGGCTTGTTGACGTAACGTTGCATGTCACACTATCATCAATCGTTGCATCCGACGTTTGAATGGTATAGAGCGTGGTTTCCACTATTATATCTTCGTGAATCGAGACCTCCACACCAGATCCCAAGTTTGTGATGTTTATTGGCTGTACAATAATAACAACAATTTTGTACTTTGGTTTTAAAGCTTTCAAATGGTAAAATTCCAGATATTTAATTGAAATTTGAAGACGTCTTCGACATATGATGACTTTTCTTTACAGGTTTCAAATGGAATCATGTATTTTCTATCACATTTGTACTTAAATCATTTATTCTATATTCCACAACAGACGAATGCATGTATTTAGCCCACACTCTCTGAGGATAAAAATATATCAATCTCAATCCATGCGTATATAGATATTTAGTAAATTGCCTAGAATACGACAGGAATAAAAGTAATATATAAAACAGAATATAAAAAATATTTGCAGATCGAGATTAAAAGAACGTTGAAACATAAAAACATAAAACAAAGAAATTGGGATACATCTGCGACTTTTTGTTCGTCACTCGTTACACACAGTTACCGTCACTCTTTACACTAACGTACAATATAAACCATGAACCATATTCTAGTACCTACATCATTGGTGAACGTGACGTCCACTTGGAACTGGCAGAAAGCAAAGTCACATGCTGCGGTGTCGTATACACGGGCGTTTATATAGTAAATTGTCGAGGGGTAAGACGCAGGTAAGTTCGCAGTCGTGCTTATGACGCCTAAAATGCAAACAAACTATTTTTATTAGTATGCAAATATTCATTGATGCAAATGCATTATTAGTTTTCTGATAACTATTTGATTTGTTTAAAACATGCTTCATTCACTTTTGAAAGTAAGTATGAATCTACAGTTGGAAGTACTTTGCATGCTCAAGCAACATCTATTAGAGTGTTGTTTCTTGCTTTAATCGAGTTTGTTTTACATTTATGCAAAGGTCGGTATACTTCTTAGTAATATTATATTTTTGTAAAGTTTGATTTATAAATAATGCATTCCAATTGGTTCATTGTAAAGTGATATTATTTTCTTCGTAAGTTTACTAGTTTAAACAAATTCCAACTAAATTACCAGTTAAATTCACAATAAATGTCAGATTTAAAATGAGAAATCGTATCGCACAGTCGCTTCACAATTTAGTTTAGCATTATAGTTTAACTCACCTTTTTAGTTTGAAATAGCCCATACTACATTTATTGGACACATGGGTTTGAGTCTGCTAATATGAGATCGAATTGGCTGATGAAAGAAGTGGACAAAGCCTGCGTAGAAGCAGAGATAAAATGGTCCATTTTGTAAAGAAAAGATTGTTATAGCAAAGTTTCTCAACAATGAATTATATTAGACCCTGTATTGAAAATGTGCTTAGGAGATTCCTGAACATTTCTGGGATATTTTATGACACTCTGCTATGCTATTTCAACGACGTGTTAAACAATGTGGACAATATGAGCAATATCAAATAGTATTTTTACGTTTGGCTTGACCATGTTGTTACTTTTTTGCGAAGAGCGGGGATGAAATAATTTATAAACAAACCATTTGTATTCCTAGTTAAGTTAATGTATTGTCCTTAATGGTATAAGTAGTATACTTTCATTGTTTACATTCTCACGATGTGCCGATAACAGACGGAAACAATATTTGCATGAGTTTCTTCAGTTAACCAATCAGGCACATTAATGTGGGCGTTAATTATCAATCCTCCCATATATTAACTAGTTTGTCTGTTGTACTCCTCTCTGTCTCCCTCATTATGAGATACTATATATAGCAAGTGCAAAAAAGTATTTTTCTGACTTGATTTGATTAACCACGAGTGCCTATGATATGTTAGATAGAAGAGCTGTCATTATTATCTTTGTAAACTTCTATTACTGTTCAATCTCTCTTTTATATATATATATATATATATATATATATATATATATATATATATATATATATATATATATATATATATATATATATACAAAACGGAATTGTGTATGAGTTATATCAATACGTATATGTTGTCAAAAATGTACTTGGGTTTTGTTGCCGCGTACAGCGTCACCCGAGGGTGGTATATTTTTTCGGCTCTAGTTATTTCGAAATCCTAAGCGAAACTCATATCATGCTGCAGGAGCAAATTGCCTGCAGCTGGGAATCTAAGTACCTAGCTGCGAATATATGTCACAGCTAGTGTACAGATAGAGAAAATTCTCTACTACCAAATTACATTACGACGAGTCTTGTCAGAAAGCTTACCGCTTTACGGGAGCAAATCTCCAGCTGTAGAGGTAATGAAATTTAAGTCTTCTTTATTACTATTCGTTTTAATGACAGAATTGCTTTATACTTTTAATGTTTTAAAATTTATTATAAAATCTACAGAGAGTCAATACCTAGGTTATTTTAGAAATACTATCGTCTGGTTCGAGTTAGCTATTTTTTGTAACTGAAGAGACAAATTGATATTTAATTATACGCCGCATGCATTAAGCGATTAATGTAATGGGTAACGAATTCATGTGCGCGCATGCGCAACATATATCAATGCAGAAGTACTTAACCGTGTTATATGTACTACACGGTTTAGTTGTTATAATTTTAGCTGCCTTATACGTGTTGCCATGCCTTATACGTGCTGTCATGCCTTATAATGGTTTGATGTGGAGTCACAGAACTCTGTTTGTGACGTATACGCTGTGTTATGGTGACGTTGGATCGGAAGAGTGTACTGGTTTTCTCGTTGCGAGGGTCCAGGGCTTCGCGACCATCGGGTCTGTGTTAAATATGTGTTTATCGAGGGATCCTTCAACAGACTCCGAAAAGCGGACCTTGCGTGGGTGCTTCTCTGGCCATTTACTAGAGCGAGTGGAACGGAAGTTACATCTTGGACGTCAAATGGACGCCACGATAGCTATATTTATTGTTCCACGTTGTTATTTTCACTATTGCTATCATTCATTCATATCGTTATATGAACGATCGATAGGTTCATACTTTATGCATTTCAATATCGTTATTTGAACGATACATTCAAATTTACATGCTTTTGAATATCGTTATTTCAACGATACATTCAAATTTACATGCTTTTCAATATCGTTTTATGAACGATAATTCAAATTTACATGCATTTCAATATCGTTGTATGAACGAAACATTCAAGATTTTGTTTATATTGGGGTGTAGATCATATACTTTTATTTTGTTGATCGGTGATGGAACATAATTCACTTTTGTTTGAAATTCCATTTGTTAAATTCATGTTTGAGTCTTTTCTGGTTAATTGTTGTTGATAGTTCCATGTTAGGAACTTTATAATTCTCCATATCTTTTTGTTTATAATGGTGTCAGATGTGTTAATATTTAAATTGCGTTTATAAATAAACATCTTGTAAACGCAGTTGCTTTTGGTGTCTTCCCTAATCCAGTCCCAACCCGGCTTCATCTTTGTGACAATATATATATGTGTGTGGGGGGGGGGGTGGGTTTAAACGGTATGTCAGCATTATGGTGGATATATGATGCCAGCATTACACAATGGACTCATACGTGGAGAAATGCTCGTGGAGGGTGAGTTATAGCCAAAGAAACATTATCAGCTTCATCAATGCGTAAATGTAAGTTCAAAATGTTGTTGAAAGTAAGACTTGCAGTATGAATGATAAGTCACCTCCTTCTGTAATATCTACTACTGTATAAGTAGAATATGATTACATACTATTTTTTAAATATGCATTTTCATACGGTAATGCATTCACTGTTTGGAGATGATGGTGCATTCTAAGATGTATGTTCACCGCAAGCTGATGTTTCCTTCTACACACTAGGTTTTAAAGCAACGAATCAGTCATTCTTAGTTTTTGTTTAAAAAAGAACTATGAGTTATGCCCATTCTAGAAGCTCTAATGAATTGAAGCATGCTGCTGAGATTTCGTCATTTAAATGCAACAAATATATTTAAACGAATGTACTCAACGAGTTGCATAAAATGAGTTTACATAATTGTGTATATATATTTAGCTCATCCATCAAGTCGATGAGGACCACTTTATTCATCCAGTGCAGGAACGAATTGTCTTTATGTGTTTAGATGGCCGACGAGGCCGATGTGGCAATGTGGACATAGGATTGTAGCAACGCTGACTACAAGGCTAGTCCTCCTGGCCTCGAAAGCACTACACAACTCTGTCCTGGATAGTCTGTTCCCACGTGTTGTTGCTGACGGCATAGTACTTGAAAGACGTCTTCAATGTGTCCTTATGTCATATTCTCTGGCCTCCTTCGCTGCGTTTTTTTTTTCAAGCTCGCCATATGAGTTTGTTTTGGAAGCCGGTTGTCTAGCCTGCACGTCACAAATGAGATTGCATAAAGATGGTGTAGATACTGGGCATGCTTGTTTGGGCTAGGACCTCAGCATCCGGGATCTTGTCTTGCCAGTGATGTTGATGAGTCTTCTGAGGCACGTTGTGTAGAAGTGGTTCAACTCCTTTGCATGGCGCTGGTAAACTGTCCAAGTTCCACAAGCGTATACTAGCGCCGAAGGTACTATCGCTGTACACATTAAACTTTGTTACATAATGCCTCTTCTGTCAGATACCATTTCGTGTAGCCTGTCGAAGGCTGTGCTGGCCTTGCAAAGTGAGTTATAACAGGTCTCAATCATTCGGTATAAACACTCTCTCATCCCCCCCCCCACTTTGATTTAGTCTTAAACTCTTAAAATGATACTTTTTAGGCAGGGCTATTGATGTAAATTTCCTTCCCTTATATCAAAGGGAGCTCATGTGGTTTGGATATCACCGGCCTAATGTAATTGTTCTTAACACAATATCTTTGCGAAGAACATATTTGCTTCATACGACAGACACGTATTCTAAACATCTGGAGCTGTTTTCTCCTAGTCCAATCAGACTTATTACTTTACCATATTTCTGAATGAATCGTACAAAGTTGCCTTTGAACAGACTGGACCTTTGTCACTGCAATTAAGTGTATATGTTTGTATATTTGTATTGTAAACAAAATAACATATTCACGAACGGTGTGTATAAAACGTTTTTGCTTTAAATGCTTTTAGTGGCAAATGTTTCCATAGCATGTTCCATTCTATCAGTTGCTGCTAATCTTGTCATTTTATAGCGTCAGCCACATACGTCAGTACAGTTTTAATTTTTTATATTGATGCTCACACTTAATCCCCACATGTCTAAATCGATCCCCAGCTAGACACTTTGCATGCAGATGTCGAGTACTCATCAATACCCTCTAAAAGTATACAGGTTTTGTATCACACATGGCTATATATGATCTCTATTCATTACTGGAATTTTAAACACCATGATGAATGCATGTACCTATCTGACGCACTATTTTGGCAAATTAATGATCTTCCACTTCACAGATGTAGCAATTTAACATACTAAGTTAAGTCTTGAAAGACAAAGGTAACGTTGCATTTAGAGGCTATGAATGATAAAAATTATTTGTCCTCAAATAAACAAAGCACTCCATAAACTGTGAAGGCGAACTTTTAAAATAATATCATCAGCCGAAAATGAGCGTAGCCTCTTGCAAACTATAGTGATTAAGTAATTAAATCTTAGTGGTTGATTTTAAAAGGGCATCCCATATCGATTAGTAATTTTATATTTAACAGGACAGAAAATCTAAGCAAGATTAGGTTTAAGCCAATCCAACTACTCTTAATTAAACTAAACAAGGAGCAATAATAATTTCTTATCAGAACATAGTTTGGGTAAAAAAAAAATTAACATCAAATAAGATACAATCTACTGAGTCACATCCAAAAATGACAAGGATGAAAACAGTAAACTTAAAAAAGAACAATATGTCAACTATTCATCCAATTCGCTCCTTCGGGACATATCATCCGTTGTACAACTATCAATATAAGAGATAACTGAAGCAATGCTTTCGCTATAAGCGTTAAAACTGATTTTTTTTACGATAGCATATTGCCTAGATTGTGTAAGTTCATCGTAGCTGGCAGTCAATAAATCTTTTCAAGTTTCTTTGATTTCAAATTTTAAATAGTGGATATCTAGCATCTACCTGACGATGAAACTGTGAAGAAAGCATCTTCTGAGTACACCATGTAGGACTGTGTTCCAGAAAGAGCGTTGCGATTAGGCACACTGATAGTCAAGAGAGAACTTCCAACAGCCAATCTATCTGACACTGTTGTACGGTTCGAGTTGCAGATTGGATCTATTCCACAGTAATCTAAAATTTTGATTTTATATATATATATATATATATATATATATATATATATATATATATATATATATATATATATATATATATATATGTATGTATGCATGTATGTATGTATGTATGTATATATATATATATATATATATATATATATATATATATATATATATATATATATATATATATATATATATATATATATTTGTTTACTTTATGATGATGCATATACAACAAAGTGTGTCAACGTTTCGTTACGGTACAAAGCAACTCACTTCAGGATAGACTTATTTTTCAAATGTTATTATTGATGCAGCTGGGAAAAAGTGTCTCAACAGTTCGAAACTATCAAGGTCCTTGTCATGAAGAAATAACTTTCAAAAGCAAATCAAATACGTAACGAGCAGAATGAGAGTAAACATGATATATATACCTGTTTTAGCTAGTTAATATAGTCACAAATGAAAAACACCATCAAACTGTGTAAGCTACTTTGTCTCATTGTTGTTATGAAAGTCAAAACGTAAGCAGCCACGAATATTACAGATCTTTTCCTAAAAATGACTACTATTTATTTAATGACAAGTAATTATACATTTTAGTAAAAATTATAGCGACCTAGTGAATTTGTTTGCAATATCATAATTAAAAATACTCGGGAATGCTGCACAAGTCTAACGATGTGAAGTAAACCAGTAAAACCTACTCAATACAGGCATTATCATCCTTTACCCTTGTGAAACGTGCTAGAGTAGGAGTATCCCAGTAACATGGTGTCATTCATTTTGTGTTATACATGAGCCGCGTCTATAAACTCTACGTACGAATTTATTACATTTTATATGCACTTTTCCTTCCTATTAGGAACACATCGCGTACCCCTTAGATGTATCGTCAATGTTCCACATCTGGTGTTTCTTCTCTCGCTTCCACATATGTATACTGTATATGTGGCATTTGTCAGATCCCATTGGTCAGCAATTGCTGTTATATTTGCTGCATTATCTGGAATAAAACGAAAAATAATACATGAATGTATATTGCGCTAATTGTTACATACGTGGGAATATCTTCGATGCTTAATTGAATATGCACACCATTCATTCATTCATTCATTCATCCATGCATTCATGCATTCATTCATGCATGCATCGCATTCACGCATTCATGCATTCATTCATGCATTCATTTTTCTATAAGCGTTCATTTATAGTATAGCTCTTTCGATTCATCCATCAATTTGCTTTAACATGCTTGTATTTAAGATATTCTTTGCAATACCCAGAAAATACAGGAATATGTGTAACTATTTCATAGACAGAGATAGCTTTAATCATCATCATCACCATCATCAGAACATCATCATTATCATCATCATCATCATCGTCATCATCATCATCATTCAATTAAATTACCCGAGTTGCCACGGCATGATGTACTCTTGCATATTTTGGTCTGTCCTTTAATTAACAATAAGCTAATCAGTTGATGTCATTATTATTATTATTACATGAAAATTTAGATTAATTTCAGGAACTAGTCATCCAAGGATAACAATCTTATTTCAAAGCGATACACATATGAATACATACCTGAACAAGCAATACCTAATAGATAACGTTTACATGCATGCTGCATTTGTTTGCCTTATTAAAAATCAAATTGCTTTGTTATCATAATTTTTCGTGTAATTTGCTTTCTGTTTATAAGTTTCCTGTCATTGTCTCCGACTGATAGACTTAAATGATTGCAAATATGTTGAATTGGAAATAAAATCCAAAGAACATTGTAAGGAATATCAAAGACGTCGTCGTATATTTTGAAGCTGCTGAAAAAACACGTAAACGTAAAAATGAATGTGTTATAAACTTTCGAAATTATGCTACTAAATTCAACCCATGATATGATCTATGAAGGCATAATAATAGATGTTAATGTTTTGAGGTATAAATGTTTAGATACATGAATTAATTCAGTGTATAACATATCGTATGTATGTAATGTCTTTATGAGAGATTTATAATAGCACCATATATCTTATAAATTTCATCATTAGTAGAATCTCATATTTTGTAAAACATGTTTAATTCATAAAACAGTTTTCTTTTGAATGTGTTATGCCAAAATAGGACTCACTGTAATAGTTTCCGTACGCATCTCCACTAAAGAGGGTACTAGAGACAGCCCCATTGTATGTGTAATTGTAGTGCAGAGTCTCATTTTCTGTATCACTGTAATATATCGTGAATAAGACATCACCTTTTGCTATGATATCCGTATTTAAGGTGATGGTATCTGAAATGAAGTTATTTAAAATATATAAGATTTTGCCAGGTAAGTTATGAGTCACATATGAGAAGAAATTCAGATTTAAAAAAGTAAAACATGGCCATAGATGCCCAGAACTTATATTCAAACACTCAATAGATCAATCGCAAACATCTGTCGTATAACTTAATAATATGATCAACACAATGTCTTTTATCATTATATCACAGATATACATCAAACTTAAGCAGAAAACATTTATAAATCAAACTAAAATATGTTCCGTCACTATTCAAGAACTGTCGAAAAAATCCCGAACACGTTGAATATGCGAAAAGAAATATTTTACCTATGTTTCAAAATAAATTGTATTTAATATTTTATCTATACATTCTGGAACAATGACAGCACGACTATGACATTCTCCTTAACCTTTGTCGTGTCTGAGACATAAAAGGCATGTGTTACTTTGTCATACCTTAATGATAGAGTCTATCGACTTTTGTGTCATCTATTATTGCAAATGACATGCTAGGAATGAGAACTATAACCGTTCACTATATAATCGTAAAACCATCCAATCTGTAAACAAGCACGGGATCTGAACAAAGGCATCTTTGGCGTCAAACCTTCAACGCAGTTTGTAACGCTGGATATAGAGATATAACTTACTATCGAGGTTCATAAACCTGGGAGGTTCATTCTGGCTGACATACATCGTGAACGTCCTAGTATCGTAGCTTCCGTATCCATCGGTGCACGTAATTCCAATCGCATACGAAGTGGTTACATCATGGTCCAGACAGCCATTGGTGTTACATATTGCTCCACAACCAGGGGAAGTGCAGCTCTTTTTGTATAGGGTGTATGCTGTAAAAAGCAACATTTCTACAAATTTCTGACAGCTTAAGCTGAGTAGTGACATGTTTCTTTGCTGCCTGTTTACATAGAAATGGCTTACTTTTGAAACATAATACTGTGTCTAATACTATTTGTTCTAAGGATGTGGACCAAAACATGTTAGGAGGTGAAATAGGAGTTGGGGGCAACTGACCTCCCTTGCCCTTATGTGCAGGCCTCCTGATCCGAACCCGAATAAAAATCAATTGCTCGAGGGTTTTTTCCTTATTCCTTTTGGTTTTCAGTTCAAATCACTGCATACACTACAGACAGAGAATGTTAGAACTGAGGATACAAGTTTTAATTCATGCTTTTATAGACTTGAATACTGCAAAGGAAGATTTTTTTGTGATTCAGTAGACTTTAGATATGTAGCAATATCGAATCACATTCACATGGGAAACCAAGTGTGATTTTCATTCCCTTTATGCTTGGAGTATTAAACAAAACATACCTTTATTAATTAATGTAGTCACTTTACTATTTACGTAATAACTTTTAGGAACATGATTGAATACGATTACCAAGAGGTTTTAAAATTAGAAAGAACTGCAATATTGCTGTAATCATGCGAAGTCTGGCCCTTTAATTTTCATTTCAAATGAAAAATAAAAGTTTGACATTAGTGTCGCTGTGAATGAATGATTATCATGTAATTAGTTCATTGTATCTGTTATAATATACTATGATGTCAGTCGTTTTTTCGTAATTGTATTATATGGACAGCATTACCCATTTTGTTTGTCTATATTGTAGTACAATGGTTGATGCTCTTCTTATGCCGCTTATAATCTTCTTGTATTTTACTGGTTTGTGTGCAGTTCTTTCAAGTCGAATACAGTTTTATAGTGGAGCATCCTTTTGTGTGTGTTTTCCCACTTCTTAATTCAGCCAACTATGATTAGAAATGTTAATAGCTTTTAGTAGTGGACTATGGCGCTTTGCTTTTTGACCCTGTCGTACACAATCCTGCTTCTACAAGTATGTTTTAATACCGTGGCAATACAAAGTAATTCAGACATACTTACTGAATTTCACATTGAAAAAATAACTTACAATTGTAGTTGTAATAGCCGTCGTGAACCAGCTCGAACAAAGTTCCTGTACGTGCTCCAGACAAGGGATCGGAGCTGATGTAGCACGTGACGTTATCCTGATTGTCATAGTTATTATCCCACGTGTTCAAATAATGAAGGAACAAACGACTATCTGTATCTTCATGCACAGTTATGGAGGCCGGTAGGCTGGTTATGTAGATGGGCTTAAATGTATGACAACGTTTTTAACTATAAGCTTTTCTTGAATGATTAAACACGAGTGCATGGATTGAATAATAAACATATAATATATTCGTCACAGATGTGGCATTCATGTTAGATCTAGTACTAGATGGTACAGCACAGACTTGGTTTACTATTTACCTGTTTAAATATAGACTACTGGTGTTTCTTTATTCATATTTGCTTCCTTTTAACATTTACCATCTTTGGGTTGCCTTTCTAAAACAAATCTCAGCGAAGACGTTGGTGACCTATTACGCACATATAAATTAATTATGTCATTAAATCATTCTGGCTGTATATATATCACACCACAGCATATCGACTTGAACAATAACTTTAATATCTGTTCTTAGGGAAAAAAAAACTAAAATAGGCGTCTTTTATATCTAATGAAGATAGATTCACAGGACAGTTTTCTTATTAATCCACATTCCAAGGAAACAAGATAATTAAAGATTTTGTTATATATTACGTACATACAAAACAATATCATACCCAGTTTGTGAATGTAACCGTCAGAGCATGTGTACATGTATGTTGATAGCAAGAATATGTTGCAGACACTGTCACGTATATAATCCAAGTACGGCTTGGGTAGTATGGATAGACGGTGATGTTAGCATTCGTCGTTATGGTACCTGCAAGTATGTAAATGTCAAATTAATTGATCATAGTCCTCCTTGTTCTTAGATTAGATTTCAACATCTAAGTTTGTTATGTATATTGTAACAGTACTTTGTAAAACTGTATTGGCCTTATCGTGCCGAAGAAATGGGGCTAAGTGCCTTTCCCAAGACACAGTGAAGCAGTCGATCTGCTCTGGCTTGGACGGGTGTTGCACATGCGACCCGTGCATTAAGAATCTGACGAACTAACAACTGTGGTATAGCAGCTCCTTCAAACACTTGGAAACCGACAAAACTATGATACAAATTTACGCATTTCCGTTCAATTTAAAGTAGGAAAAGTTCCATAAATTGATATAATTTGACTAGTCCGCATGTTAAGAAGCAAACATAAAGGTTGTGCGTTAAGAATATCAGAAAAATGGAGGAATGTTTCTCTTACATATGTCAAATGTGTGAGATCATTATGATCCAAAATTACAGCATAATAGGCATTTGAATAATGAATGTCACAACTATATACGATTATGTGACAAAGAAAGCAGCTTTACTGTGATATTTTATATTAAGTACAAAAAGAGTATTGCTAACCCGACTAAGGAAGAGTCTAGTGTACAACTCTTTGTGATGCATAAATACATTACCAAAATTATACATAACTACGCAGGCATCATTCTTTAAATAATAGAGATGCATAAGAAATTAAGTATACCGCTGATCTATGAAAAGTGGTTCTCATTTGGTATCTGAGAATCAGAGGCACGTAAAATTTGGATTTTTACATCGACCTTCAAAAAGCGTATTTTCTTGTTGTTAAACTTATAAATTTACTGTATTTTCTTCTTGTTCAATTTGCGTTGTGTGATGCAGTAAACAACTACATGGCCAAATTTTAATCAGGACTTTGACAATTTTACAATGGTGAATGTTTTAGCTGGACGTTTACTAAAGCATACTATATAAGTTTTGTTTCAGATTCAAACTTAAACAATCGAGAGTAAAGTTTGCGGTTTAAAATGACAAAATGGTAAATGCCCTTCCTAACAGCAGTGGACAAATTCGTCATACTCAGAAGAAAACTGAATATTGATGTACCGGTCGAAGGGTCGATTAAGGCCTGTAACAACGTTGTGCTCATGCTGAAACTTAGGCCGGTGAATTGGTCTTTGTTTGGGATGATCTGTGTGAAAAGTGTTCCGCCTACAGCGAATGTATCGGGGATGGTATAGCTCTGATCCGTGCAATTAGGTGTCATATGACAGGCATCTGTAATAATAATGAAAAATAATAGTGTTTGTTTGTAATGCAGGCCACTGGCCCATGATACATTGACATACATGATGCGGTACAAAAATATGTTTTAATGCGTAACAAAATAGCATCGTACCTTTTGGAAGTCTTATACATGAAAGTAATCTGTATTGCCTTTTTCGAAGGTTACTGCATTTGTATGGGAAACTATGAACGAGGATTTCGGATACATATAGTGCACGACCTTGGGAGTGAAGTATATCCATCCGACGAAAGGAGTTCACATTTTCCCATACAAATGCAGTGACTTATTTATTGTATGCTCTTTTCCTTGTTCTACATGAGGTTTAATTATATAAACAAAGATACACTGCAAAATAAAAACAACAAAATAACTGAATGTATGCCATATTACAAACTGAATATACAGCGGCAGATTCATCATAAAACAACAATATTATTAATGCACGCATAACTACGCCCAGGTAAATTTTAACTAAGTCGCGCCCAAGACATACCTTTCGAAAGAAAATACCGTTTTGGGCTACATAAAATTGAAATTTTGAGTTATATTGTGAAAAGATGCGCATTGCAACAACTTTTCCATTTGATTATGAATGAATAGAGTGTGGTAATTGTGTCGATTCTACGAAATTTCGTGATTATCGACTGGATTTATCTGTGTCAATTCCACATAAAATACATCAGATTGAAGCAGCGAGGGAGAAACATTTTGACATGTGCAATTGTCATTCTGTTTTGTCATTGAAAGTTTGAAATCATAATGTGAGCAATATATGAAGTCATTCACCTGCAGTTATCAAACAGACGCAATGGAATTTAATATTTATGTCATTCTGAGTGCAGTAAAGAGGATATAATGGCACTTGAATATAGTGGAAATTACGATACAAGTTCGACAATGTGTAATCAAGCGTGATAACCTATGACATGGCTCATGTAATTTGGCTTTTCAGAACTAAGAAAGTGAATTTTGCTGGAAATCAGGATGTTTAACTTTAAGTATATTTTTTGCCATTCTTTTTACCAGACACAGAAGACAGTTTATGCCTTATCACTTGCATGTTATTTGTAAGAACCATGTGTGGAGTCTATAGCTAGCCTAAATCAGTAACATTGTCTCAAATCAGTTAACGCGGATTGTGCCAAAGCAGCTGGTACGTGGCAGTCCACAAAACATCTCGTTTTGTTCATTCAGAAAGAAATTTAATCAACCAAAACTTAAAGTGTCTACCACGAGAGTGTACATGATTTGTTTTGAACGTAGTTTCTAATGCACTATTGGGCATACGTGAGTCCAATCCATGCGAGTATAATACAATACTGTCGATTTTGACAATGTAAATTTAACGGACGAAAAGTGAGTAAATTATAAAATTATATATTACACAGTAATCAAACAAAATAGTTGAAAACTACCCTAAAACCTGCATGGATCATGTTTTTCAATATTGATCTGGAGTCTTATGTAGCAGGAGTCGATGATACAACAGTTTATCAGTTCATCAATTCTTTTATAGTAAAATTTGCTAAATGAATGATAATAATTCTACTGATATCATTTTGTATAAAGCCCTAAATGTTCTGAAGAAAATATGCATCATCAATGCATATAACATAATTCAGTCTTTACCTCTGTAGGGCTATAATACCCCTTTTCGTAACTTCTATGACACCCATCTCTGCGACATATAACCACTCTTATTTTTGTCAATATTTAATTTTAATTTCTACTTTAGGCAATATGTATGCAGCATATTGAGCATATTTTGCAACTGGTGAGAAGTGTCAGTAAAGACAATTAAATTGTCTGCACACAACGGTATAATAATTCTAAGGATTCCACTGACACTTTCCTGTTTTCTTCAGCCAAAAAGAGTTTAAAATAGTTTGAAAAGAAACAAAAGAACAAACGCGATGAAACACAACCTTGGTGTACATCCAGATGACAATAAAACACATATATAACACAATTATTTGACACAGGCTTTAACCTCAATATAAATTGCCCTTATAATTCGTAACATTTTCCACTAAGAATTTCACTAAGAAATGTTTATGTATCATATCAAAGGCTTTGTTATGGTCAATAAATACTATACAGAGTCTACCGATACATTTTCTTTAATATATACTAATTAATGTATACAATATAAATATATTATTTGTTGTAGAATAACACGCTCTAAATCCAGATTGCTCGTCGAGCAATGATTTGTTTTGGTTCACCCATTCATTTATTATATTATTTAATAATAATGCTAATAATAATAATAATAATAATAATAATAATAATAATAATAATGATAATAATAATAAACTCTATTAATGATATTGATATTCAATATTGTGACGGTCAAGATCATCCAAAATTAAATAATACGATTGAGTTATATAGCTTAAAAAAAGAAATCTGATTCGATCAAATAAACCCAATGAACACCGAGAATTTAATAGACAGCAGTAAGAAACAATCCTTGCTGGATTGAACAAAATGAGAGATTAAATGAACAGACTCTTTGAAAAGTTTTGTATTTGAGTGGTATCCCATGCCGGGGAGGTGTAAATCTAATGGCTGACATCAATGCCAAGCAAAGAATACTATTTCTATTCCTTTAACTAAAGATGCATGTCACATTTGCCTGCGCTAATATGATTCGGAAAGGGATCAGTAAGTGCATTATAACATACCAATTATTTAATTTATCCTCATAACCATGTTTATCAATGTTGTTTATTCACAAATGTATTAAAGGTGTTCCCGTCAAAATAAACACCGTGCATCAGATCAACATAAGGTTTTCGGCTATGATACTACATATTTATCTTCATTACAGAGACATCGGGAATAATAATAGCTATCCATTATCGAGATAATGCGAGAAACAGCGTTAACTCAATCATTGGCATTGTTAGATATGTATATTTCATCTATTTGATGCAAAAGACATTACAAATAATATGACAAGGATGACAGAATAAAGTCAGTGCTAACATTATTAAACTTTTATGACACATTTCCAAAGCCAGGTGAACCATATCTGAAGGTGTGACCAAGAATGTAAACAGTGCCATCCCAGAAACGTCATGTTTTAAAAAAACACTTGGTGCAGACAAATATAACAAACGTACGCTGCAGAGTAGATCGTAAATGTGAGAAACATCAATCAGTTTGAGATGGTGAGAAAGACAGAAGAGTTACCAAAATAAAAGGCACTCATTCTTAAAAGGCATTATGCACGAGCCGAAAAAGTAGCATCCGCTACAGTCTCAATGCCATTTCATATATTGAGACCATGTGCACCAGCATATGGTGCGACCCTGTGACAGACAACGTCGTCAAAAATGATCAGGCCAATATCGTCTGGGACACCGTCGTTTTGACCTGCTCTATGATGAACCACACATATTTCACTGACTGACAAACAGAGAAGTGGGACAGTCATGAAAGATATTGCGGCGCACGAAAAGTCTCTAAATGAGCACATCGAGCAAAAAAAAATTCCTTAAGTTGGTGAAAGAGCTTATGAAGTACAGAAATCGTCGAAATGTGAGTGGGGGCACGTAGAGTAATGCCACGTATATCAGAGACAGCCTGAGAACACTAGGCATACAGCATATGACTAACCTACACCCACAAGAAGCTATCCAAAAGGACAGCCAGGATGCTAGAAAAGATTATCAGGATTAAAGTTTGGGAAAATGGTCAGATCTCAGGACAGGGAGTAGTAAAAAATGTCATAGGAGAACGTAGAGAGAATTTAGCAGTAGTAACAGTGGTGGTTGTTGTTTTGGTGTTGTTAATTTGTTAATAATCATAATAAAAGAAGGTTAGCATACTAATAAGTACCATAGTCTCACAAATGTCATAATGTTGATGTATGATTAATTACATTAACATTATCATATTGCATGAAGTCAAAAATAGATGAGATAGATTTATATAAATCGTATAACCCTTTTTTATCACAGGAATAAATAGTGACGAGAGAGTTAGTGGTTTAACCATTTCATTTACAGTCCCTAGATACAGCTACATTCTTCGACATTCAACACCCTCTAGTTATAGTTACATTCTTTGACATTCGACACTCTCTAGATATTGTTATATTCTTTTTCAGTCGACATTGTATAATTTTAGTTACATTTCTTGACAGTCGATTGTTTCTAGTTATTGTTATATTCTTTTACAGTCGACAGTCTCTAGGTTTAGTCACATTCTTGACAGTCGATAGTCTCTCGTTAAAGTAACATTCTTGGACAGTTGACAGTCCCTAATTATAGTTACATTCTTCAAAAGAAATTAAAATTTCACAGTAACTGTGAGGATAATACGCATCATCCTATTCATGTATCAAAGGATATGGTATTGGGATGGAAATACTTACAACAATCTGAAAACGCGAACAAAGTTTGCTCTGATGACCGAATACTATGGTTACATTTGTTCATTGGATTATGGATATATTCGACCAGTGTCTCTACTACAGCAATTACTAAACAACAATCGTGTACACAATTCTACCGTATACCTGGATGTGGGTGTGGGGTCAGGATTGGCTTTTAAAATACTTTAGAGCGTCATTATTACCACACACTTTTAGTGACTAGAAGAATGACTTAAATGGGGGCTTCTGTACCAACATAAAGTCAGTCTGTGCATGGTAGCGTTGCTTCCCATACAGTGGACCCTGTAACAGAGTTTGCTGCCACGCATCTGTCCAAAATATATGTACCTTAGACATATTGCCGACATGATACTTGTGTAAAGAGATTTACGATCTGGATCACGTTTTACCTTTTCACTCGTTATAATTTCACCAAATACTACAATACAACGATTGGTGTCCAATTAATCAAATAGTCATTTACATAGTGATTTTGGAACCCACTACCGTTTCGACTCGTTGTTAATTTGAATAGTGTCTATAGTAAAGAATCCAGTTGTAATTGATACATACTGAGGTTGATGGTTACGGTGGTGGTGGCTGAGCTACGGCGGTCAGCAACTGTGACTTTCAGTGTGTAAGTGTACGTAAACTCCCTACTCATTGTTTTGGTAGCATAAATGAAACCAGTATCTGAAATAAAAAATAAAAAACAATAAATAAATAAATTCGGCGGGCATTATTGGTTTCTGCCTCAGATACGAGGCGTGTATATAAAGGTAAATAACGCTAGTTAACATCATTGGTAGGCGTAACGAGTCTTCCTCTATCCAAACAACAATGCCTCGACCGGTCAGTGTCAGTTGCGCCACATCTCGTATGAAACGTAAGGAACCGACTACAAATTCAAACACGATCGATCCAGTTTATTCAAGATCAGTGCTACACGTTCAATATTTATTTAATAAAAAACGTTATTAATAAATGTTGGAATATTTTGTACTCTAGAAATAATTGTATGAAAGTATAGATCCACATATAACTTCAATTTGTACTTGCAGATTCACGCTAAAGTGAACACAATTTTCATGACTGATTTAAAGCAATGTAACATGAGCAACAATAGATTTAGATAAAATATTTGGTCACGAAAGGCATAATTTGTGAACATGTTACACGTCGTATTCATAAAAGCTGGTTGAGATAAACAAACTAAAACTGTTGGGCTTCGCAGCCTGTTGGTCTATGTAATATATTCATTGTTTCTGGTACTTTAAAATGATTGTATATTTTTAAGCATTTAAGAACATAATTTCATTTGATTCGATGTTCCCACTTAAACCTAATAAAGTCACCAATGATGCAAGACGTTTGGCTATAGATGTTCGAAAATATGATTTATACTCAATACGGGACAACTGGCGGACGGATGCAGGGAATTCGACATACCGTCCACTCTTTTTAAAACGTGGCTATAAATGAGTCAGAAGTCGAGTTAGTGAGTATCGCATTATGCCTACCTTTCTCTATGATGTATTCAATATGTTTAAAACATGCTAATTCATAAGCTTCACAAATAGGCGGTCATATATATGGCAATATTCAACATCTGGTATATTTTAAATTTTTTGTTGAAACATTACCTACTAATATCAATCAGAATACTGGTAGAGTTTTACAGATTTCTTCTTTATGTGCGAACTAGAGAAATAGCAGATATCTGTACTTCGATTGATGTATTAATAGCATAGACGATGTACAGCAATTGTTGACGAACTGCCTACAAGAAAGAATTTATAGAATATATGCCTTATACTCCATGGGTGTTTATTGTCCTTAATACAGTTGTTTCTACTTTTCCTGGTGATAGCAAGATATAGCAAAGTCTTACATGCTTGGTAGTGAATGGAATTTGCTTGCGTGTGTACTTGATGTCATGTTTAAAACATTTGAACAATTACAATACCAGACCAGAGAAGTCATGACAATATTGATTTTGATCTCTGAGAATTCGGTCCTGGCAACTTTGATTTATTATAATTTCTGATGATCCGTTACTCCTGCCCATCATTAATTAGCTTCAGGGATCCGTGTGCATTCAACCGCGTATGGAGCTATCGATGTTCAATGTGGAAGTAGTTCAACTGTCTTTTTGGGACGTCACATGCAAATGTAATAGCAGAGGTTCCGGTGCGTGTTGAACATTTAATAAGGATTTTGACAGTCAACATTTAGCTGTCGGTAAAATATATACCGTATTTATTGACTCTAAATAAGTTAAAGCATCTTTTAGTGTTGGGTTGTATGATACAGATGTGCTATATCTTGTTGTGATTTTGTTGATTATTTATTTTTCTTCTACCTTGAGCATCCTCTGCATCTGGTTGTTGGAGACACTGTGAACAGAACATTGCATTTTTATTACATGATCACAATAGACCACTTACTAACAAAAATTCCATCGCATTTGAGAGAAAATCCTCAGGTGAGTATCTTTTCGCGAATGAAACATTGACACGAAATAGGTTTATTTCTTTGATCGCTGTTTGTTTGCTTTCACTTGAATCATGCCAATGGTTTGCGATGCATGCTACCAATTAACTCTAGTTAAACTATACTCTACGTTCCATTTTTATATGGAGAGAGAACTTTTGTTACATATTTTGTGCAATAGTCTGATAAACTGATCCCTCTTCATATGTTTTTTCTTCTTCGTTGTTGTTGTTGTTGTAGGGTTTAACGCCATTTTTCCGCACACTATAGGCTATACATGGCGGCCAGTATTAATGGTGGAGGAAGAACCCGGGAAAACCCCAGAAAGAACCACCGACCCACGAGAAGCTACTGGCAAGCTTTCTCACATACCCACATTGGCTGAATCCGAGACTCGAACCCACGCAGACAGAGGTGAGATGGCAGTGATCCGTAACGGAGAACGCTTTAGACCACTCGGCCACTCGGGGCCCCCTTTCTTCTTCGTTAGCTGGGAAATATTCAATGTTTTTCGTAACTAGTAAATCCTTAACGACGTTTGTTTATCATTGTTTCCTTCTTCAGTTTCTCTTAGTGCATCATGTGTGCCATAGTTCTTTTTGTGTGGACCGTTCAATTAAATGGACTCTGCTTGTGTGACATTATGTATGCTGAGTACAGAAGTATTTTACTTCTTGTCCGCTTCATAACCATCTTAGATGACTGATCAAGTATTAATTAATGTGCGGAAAAAAGTCATCGTATGTATGTCTGTTTTATATAGTTATTTGTAAAAAGGTTAAACATTAGGATGGTTCTGAAACTGGAATTTCTTGATGAATTCATTTAATTATTAATTGCACATGAATATGCAATAGGTATCTCCCTGTTAATGCGGCCAGATGTAGAACAAAGCCACACAAAGGATATATTGTAACATGTTTTCAAAATGTGATATCAGCCTGCTTTTATACTGGAGCCACGTCCTTTAAGATGCTGCGAGGAGCAAATTTTTTAAGCGTGGCGTGGGATTTCTGACTCTTTATTCGAAGTCATCTGTGACCTTCGCCAGCGCATGTCTGAGTCCTAAGTAGTAATAACCGTAAATGTTGAAACGTTAAGGGTGGTCATTTAACCCTGATTATAACATTAGTGCCGGTAATATCGTAAATACATGTCATATTGTCTTTTCAAGCAATGATACGTCGAAATGTTGCAACTGACATCTCTCGGCTTGTGTGACAATAACTTTTGCCAGTAATTTATTTTAAGTCTTGATAATTTTATTTAGAATAAAAGTCATCTATGCATCATTGTTCGCTCCAGACAAGGCTACGGACATTTAGGTAATATAAGCCTACTTTAAACGCAGCTAGTAAATGTGCGGTATCCCAACATCAAGTTTGTTTGCGACTTGAATACGTCTTTGTTCCGATATTCATTTTACAAAATGTGATTTGCTGGTATATAAATATTTATGGAAGGATTCTCTCGCAATCTCCGCTAATATAAGTAGTTCTTGAAAGAAATGTAGTATTTGAATATATTATGTCGGCAACACAAGTATACAATGTCAGTAGGCAGTAAACCATTAATGTTCAACTTATTTATTTAGAAGGCGTGAGTACTAAAATAGTCAAGCTCACTTTGATAATAGCGTGAGTAATCTTATTGGAAATGTGATATTAATTATTTTATTCAGACTGACATTTTCGGTGTGATAAAACCGATCGAGAACATAATTAGATGCGTTTTATGATGACAAAAAGGGTGTTATTCATTTCCTTTATCGCCAAAAATCATTCAAATCACGGCAGCAATCCCGTTCCCAGAAAACATCAATGAATTTGAATTTTTCAAACTTACCGGTGTTGAAACTCCAGAGAGTGTTTCCGAAAACATGAGAACTAGCTGGAGCAGTGTAGGTTACCGTAAGGGGACTACTATCATCATCTCTCCAATCTAAGTCATAGACTGCCTGCATAGCACTCACTGTAAGTCCATCAACTGTCACACTATCTATGAACAGATTTATATATTCTGGTGAAAAGAATTGGAACCTCTCCAAACTTGTCTTTGTACAAGTTAATAGCCTTACTAATATACAAAAACGTTTTAAAAATAGGAATATTTAATTATATTATTGTCCTAATAAATAAGTACTAACATCCATTTTTATTATTATACTTTTATCATCTAATGTGTTTGAAAGAAAGTACCTCCATCATCTTAAAAATTAAAATTCCATAGTCTGAATGTTATTGTTTTCAACAGCCACAACTAGCCAATGCAAAATGATGCACTTATTATTCAACGAACACTTTCAAATACATCGTCGTGCACACGACATTAGGTACTTACATTATCTGTCAGCGAGTTTTCATTGCCAAATGTTTGCGTGCTCGCAGCATTAAGTGGAAATAGACGCTTGCATTCATTCGAAAGACTTGGCTATACATTTATGACTGTCAACAGGTGGCTTGTATTCCACGCTTATGTTTTGCACTTATTGCTCCCTCTGTGCAAGGGCCTATTACCTTTTTCGAAAGAAGTCGTCTTTTATCCCGGGCGTGAGATACCAGGAATTACAAATATACTGTTTATGAAAATCGTTATCCAAATGTTTCTTGTTTAAATTAATTGCAAACAGAATAAATCATTCATTTTATACGTGGTACATTTTTCCATACAAGAACACGACAACGTTAAAAAAAACTGAACTACTAGACTTATCCAGATCATGTTTAATCCTTTTATTCTAGTGATACGATGCTAATACAAATTCAAGACCAGAAAATAACTAATGTATTCCATTTGTGAGTATTAGCTTATTGCATAGGGCCATAACAATATTTGTTTTTGCATTGAAACATTGCAAGGTATTAGTTCACTCCGACAGAAGATGTACCTTTGATTCTTCGCCATAATGGTAATTTCTTTTATAAGTAGCATAAATATAAGATTACTTTCTTCGGGGATTTATTTCAATAAATTATAATTTTACTAAAGATGTCGTTTATGAACAATACGCAACAATGCATATTTGTTTTAATTGTAATAAAGTAGCACAGTGTTTGAAATAAATGCGTCATTTAAGGTAGTGTTCTGAACCTGTCATATTCATTCAGTTCCAGACAATATACCTTTGAAATACGTGTTAACGGTTCATTCTCCTAAGCTATATTGAAAAAATCTAGAAAGAATCTTGCGGGAACTAATTCGTAATCTTAATACTACAATGGATGAAAAAGATTAATGCCGAACTATTGCTGGTAATAAACAGATGTCCATACTTGATAAATGTTCAAAGGGGAAAAACTCTGTAAGTTATGGTTGTTACGAGTTAGTTTTATTGAAGTTATATTTGTTACATGTTGCTTTTGACATGATTACATATATTTACGTTATAAGCAAACTTACCTACTCCATCAGTATTATTTGCAGTAAAATGGTTTATTTATAATTCAAGGACGTATCCATGAAAAAGCATAAAAAAGCTTTAGGAATCTTTAGCAATCTGATCTGCGGACCACTTTTCGGATTGCAGGGTTCAGATTCGCGAGAATCTGTAAGCAGAATGAGTGTAGGGGCATATAGTTTTCCCGTCTTGGCCTCGATGGTTGTAAGTCGTTTAAAACTATTTGATACTGCACTGAAATCGGGTACCAAATTGTTCGTGAGAGGAATAAAAAATGGCCCCGGATGAGGATATACACGTTTTAGTATACTGCAAAAACCATAAACATCAATGTTACGTTTTAGTACAATATGCTTTGATTTTTGTCATAAGATCGTCCACAATTATAAACATTAATTATTTGTATATTAAACTTAAGGGGAACCTTCATTACCGATAATAAGTATGAGTAAATTATGTATTAAAATATTTCAACTTAAGTTCTCATACATACAACTAGCTTTTATTCGAAACTTTAACTTTAGAAACATTTAGATATTTTATACAAACTGATACCAGAAGTATTCTGATAAATATGTTAACACAATTAGCTGTTAAAATATGAAAGATTAGTGAAAGTCATTCTATCATTAGCTAATGGCACTAGATCAGAATCACAAAACGCCTGTTTTGCACGATGTAGGCGCATACGATCTCTTGTATCTATATTGTGTGAGTTTCTGTGTAAGATACATTTGTATTTCACCTAGACAGAACGATTATACAACATTCGTTACTTGCATGTCCAGCGCATATGATGCATTTTATATTGCATACCCAAACACATCTTTGTATCGCATGATATAGTCTTAAGGTCAGGATATAGTCTTAAGGTCAAGAAAAAGAAAATTGCAAAAACCATACTAGTTTTAAAAGTTCAGCAGATAATTTATTTCCCTAGAATACAAAAGAGAAACGTTGTAAAGAACTTGCAGCGTTGCAACACAAATGCCAAGTAGTCCAAAAAATTATATCAGCAGAACGAATGAATAAGGTTCTAATTAAATTCCAGTTGTCATCGAAATAAGATCCAATAATATAATTACCAATATATAAAATATTATATAAAATATATTGAATTGTCACCTATGTAGCAATTATTATTTCCGTATCTTTCTAAAGTAAATTGAGGATGATGTAATGGTTATATAATATCACTTATCTAGCTTATGTTCTTTTATTATATTTTCACTAAAATGATGTTGCATATCAGCGATAATTAATACGCTAGTTTCGAAATACAGCCTTGATAATTCCTTAAATTCGTGATGCCAAATGTATCCCAAGGCAATTTAACATGAATATAATCAATGGCAGATCTCTTTTCATTTCTTATGTTTCAAGAAATATATTTTTTTTTCTGCTTTTAATTTTACAAAGTAATTGATATGTTCAGATGGGACAATGCCTTCTTTCAAAATGCTAACATATCACAATTATTTGTTCTTTTGAATGTTTGTATTTCTTTTTATTTCCTTGTCTTTGCAAAACATTTAGTTACCTGAAGATCACCATCTTTACTAATGTTGTCAAGTATATGCAAAATAATTTTTGTGCTACATATGAATTTACGCTATCCAATGGAAGCGTCATATAGTGATCCATTTTCTAACATATGCATTTTGTTGTTTTATTTTAAGATTTTCAATTTCTATCCGTATAAGACGTATATTATGTTCTGTGTTCAAATCTGGCAATGTTATTTTTTTTTCTCGAAACACCATGTAGTTTGTTTTCTTTATTTTTTTTCCTTAATCACTTCTAATGTCAATAACAATATAAACATTTATACACCTTTATCTTAGTTACCTTCTTTGGTCAGCCAAAATATTTATGGTTCATCTTACCCATTGTAATGGTAATCCTTTCGAAATAATTTTCTACAAAAGGCCTTGGTAAGCTGCTGTACCTACCAGTTTAGGTTAAGTAAGAATAAACCCACCTTGTTTCTTTAATTTTGCAGGGAAAATTGTATATCTATATTACTGCCTACGGATGTCGCTTTTGTAGTTCGATTGTTTTAGCGGAGCGATGTGTGTTTTTCCCACAAGTCTTATAGCGGCTGCTTTGTGTGCATATAGTTATTTTATGTCTTTTGTTTTGTTTTGGTTTATGCTCAGTTCAACTTAACTGTTGGCAATCAAGTAAGCAATGGATGTATATAATACAATACAATATCAAATGGATTTGTGCAGTTATATATGCTGTGTAAACATTTTTACAAAGTAGCGGGGTGTTTTGAACAGTAAGAGGCTCAGTATTCACGCTCAGCCGCTGTGATATTGGCTTATTGTGTTTATTGTATGAGTTGCCTGGAAAGCTGAATGTGTTGTAAAACCACCCATACAGACCGATTGTCTTGTGAGATTCAATGTTCATATTTTGTGTTCTCTTTCCCTTTTAGTAACTTTCACGAGTGCGAATTGTGGTGGTCAATGTAGTATACAATTTTCATTGACAATTTAATAAAATCTTGTTCTTCCAATGATTTTGAATTTGAATTTTACTATAAACCTACAAACGAGCCTTACAACGGAAATGTTATATATATATATATATATATATATATATATATATATATATATATATATTGAGATTTAAGGAAAACTAACAGTGTTTAATTATGACAATAAACGCATCCATCATCAGTATGTTTAACACGAATAGCAACAAATTATACCGTTCGATTATAATGATTAGGTATTATTCATTTCCCACAGTAGATGATTATCTTATGCTTTGTTTTAAAATTATTTAAAATCAAACTGCTTCATATAAATAAACTAAGCTTTCTCTTACTTTGCTTACATTATATAATGTGTTAAAATCTACATATAATTTTCGACTTACAGCCGGAGGAGTTGCTTATACCGACTGTGGAAAGAGAGGCAAAAAAAAACATTCGCTTACATGAAGGATTTGTAAAATACGGTGGCTTATTTGGTGCTATAGTGACAGTCATGCTGGTGAAATCAACAGAATTTCCACTGCTAAAGAATTTGTTAGCGGTGCATTTAATCGTCACCGTGTAAGTACTTGTAGTTGCATAGTTCAGACAACCAGTGCAGTCGGCCTTCACGATACTGAAACCTGAAAATTACAAAATACACACATGCTTACTGATGGAACTCAATTTGTGAAACTAATTAACATATATATGTTTAAAGTACGGTAGTGAAGAAGCAGCAATATTCAAAAAAATATAGGTACATCCAATACTAAAGAGCGCACGATTCATTATTTAATTAAACCATCCAAAACCAAGCATCTGATATGCTAAAACAAAGAGTAAACAATAAGCTAAATTAAATTTGCGATTGAATATCATTTTGTCTTGATCACTCTATTTGTCTTTACATCTGTATTTCAAAACACGAGATACGTGAATTGCACAATCAATGAGTTTCCTCACACAAGATATATATATATATGTATATATATATATATATATATATATATATATATATATATATATATATATATATATATAGTTTTCTTTGATGACACCCAACCACAGGATTAAAATGTGTATTATGAGGGAGAAACACAACATATACATTTTTATGATGGCATCTGTACAGTTTTCCTTTAAACAAAAAAATGACACGGTAAACAAATGTGTATTATTATTTTACAACAGGAAATGAAATTAGCATTGCAAATTAATTTAAAAGAAAATATTCAGAAAACATTGTCATGTTGATATAGTAGTTGAGTTGATTCACTAATTAATTTCTTTTAATAGCACCTATTCATTTTTTCCAGATAATAAGTACTGAATATTATTATAAGACAAATGAACGCGTCAAGGGTGAATCTGTACCTCTGACAGGTAATCATTTGAGTGCGATCGATAACAGTTCCATGTACTTCACGCAAAGAGAAAAAATAACCAGACTAGTGTATGGAGCATCCATTAAAACAATTGATTAATTATTACAAATGTGATTAATGAAATAAGACTCACACAAGATATTTAATTAAATATATGTTCTTGATGGATAAGCAATACAAGTAAATCAGACTTTTCCTCGTTCAAGTGTTTTGCTAATCACCGTAAACATAGGTAATAAAGACTTAACTTCGATTACACCCAAACCACACATGATCAATACACGAATAAACGCAATGGTATGCCTGTTACATATTAGGGATGTTGCACATGGGCTAAAATACAGATAACAAATGCCTGTCACACACGATATATGAATAAGTCAATGTTGTAAAACATTTAATGGTCCAGTCCCTTCTGCATTTCATTTAATCAGTCATTTTATGGAGGAGGAATTTATTCAACTCACCATTTAAATAAAATAGTCCGGAGTTTGGTGAGACTACCGAACAGTATGGTCCATATTCATTATTCTCCAAGGTATACGAGTAGGTACCTACTGTAACTTGACTGTCTTTCTCTTCATTGATTGGACAGCTCGAACAAGCCGAAACTGATGCTATAATGGCAAGCCCTGTACAGAAAGAAAATTGAGAAAATATTAATGAAACGCCATATAAATAAAATGTTACTTAAAACAATTCAGAGGTCCTTCAACCCCAAAAGCCTAAAAACAAATTAAATGTTGTTTCAATACACATTCAGCTGCGTACCTTTGTTTGGAAAATGAACAGGCGACTTACTCTTAACTGGAGGATCATTATTGCTCACATTTAAAATATGTAATAAATTCAGTTGTTATCACTGAGGTATGCTATATTCTAATTTAGCCTGTTTTTACCTTTTAAATCAGCAATGCGGACAAAAATAAATGACAGAAGCTAATCATCAATTTAGATGATGCAACCAATGTGATGCAGATAGAAGATACTCTCTGCAAAGACGTGATGATATGGAAAACGTGGAGAATAATAATTTCAACGGTATAAAAGTATGGAAGAACAATTAAACAGTATGATAGAAGGTACTGAAACAATTGAACAGAGTGGCATCAAAATTATAACGAAATGCAAGAGTTACAGATACAAACTGAGAAATAAATGAAAGAGAGTTTTCATTTACATAATATATTTACACAAAAATGTATTACCCTGACAAAGGCTATACATTTTTGCAATCTGCTTAAGAAAGAGGAAATACATCTCCAATTTACAGCAAAATTGGTACCAAATTTGAGCATAGAATTAAATCAGATATAGACGCATGAGTACGTGATATGAAAGAAAAATGACAAAATTTCGTGAGGAGACTTTGAAGACCTTTTCAAAGCTTGTGTGGATCTACCCTGTGGGTTTTCAGAATCTACTGATTCTTCTTTTTCCAAAGACACAAAGCCACAAAAGACGAAAACGTCCTTACTATAGGAAATCTATATAATGTGTGTTAGATATATCTACATAAACGATACAGTGAGATAATAAATAAAACCAAGGTTGAATGTTGCTGGTTTTTAAGATGTGCCTTCATAAAATACTCATAAGTCGGAAAAGGCTAGATGTATTAATGTAACACTGCGATTGGAACTTCCTTCTCTCGTTGCAATGTTCGAACTGATTTTTTCCTGTCTGAAGTTTTTCTTTCAAATTAAATTAATTTCCGAAATATAGATTAACATAGTCGACAGGCATAACATTCACAAAAGACTGTAACTGGCAGACATTATTCGACAGGTCATTGGGTGTTATAATATTTTAAGAGACTCTAAATAATGTTCTCACCATGCGAGAGAGAAATGGTACTGTTTTGCTAACCTTACTATTCTGTCTCAGTTTGATTGTCTGAGTCTGGTTATTTGTCATGTTGTCAGTGCAATAGGATATACTTTTAGAACAAGACATTATTGTCGTGTTATGCTGTGAAGTAAGGAGTTCTTATAGAATCAAACAACAACGACAACATATATACAAGAAGAACTTTACTCATAAAGCAAGATAAGGAAAATCCAACTTTAACACACCATAAAAAAACATTTTGCTTATAAAACGCCAAAGAGATTGAATAACTAAAACAGAACATGTACCAGCCAGAAATGTACTATGACAGTCCTGCGCTCTTCAAACTTCGTCAAAAACCCCATTCTGCCGCAGCTGTATCAAAAAGTGAAATGCATCTGTGGATGAAAATTACTGCACTAACCAATCAAAGTGTTTCATTCATCATTCAACATGCTATTTCACTGGAAGATTTCCATATAGCTTATCATTGCACTAATAATGTCAACACCTGTCATATTTCCAGGACAAAATATGTACCTGCCCCGTAAAATCCTGAATTAGAAATCTCCCCACAGTCACTATACACAGAACTGTGTAAACAGCATTGTAATTTGCACTATATCATACCATTGCTTTCCATATTAGTTTTTCAAAATTAGAACGGATGAAAAGTCCAAGACATTATAAAATATATTAATTAGTAATAGTTATGTTCGTATGGCGTCATCCTATTAAATGTGATAATACAGTAATGATATCAAATGTTTTTAATGTTTCTATTATTCGTGCAGATAACGTGGCTGTGTACCTAAGAGGAAAGGTCACGCCACTGCCCTTATTAACATATCCGTTTATGAGCGGCGTTTACAAACAATAACACCTCGTTTTTGACGTTCATGGTGCAATATTGTCAGCAAGAAACAATTATAACGTTTAACTTGATTTTTGTTCTTTTCTCTCTAAAAGCGGCACATGTTGCTAGATTCTTTTCAGATCTTTATATAGATTTTCATGAAATAATACAAGACCTGTTAAGCTTTATATAAAGTGAGAGGAAATACTAGTAGCTGATTAATACTGTTTGTGTAGAATCTGCTAACTATCTTGGAAAAAGGCAGGGTTATCTTTCATTTAATTCGAAAAGACAGTGAGACAATGAATCTGTGTCAATGTTTGAGCCAAGACCAGAAAATCCCAGTCGCGAGTTACATTATTTATCTCTCCACTCGGCAGAATCCTTTCTCACATATTCATCCTTAAGCGCGTCTTTGTTAACCAAATCCCAGTCGCAGGGTTACAGACCAAAACGAAACAAGTTAACAGTTTGAACTGCTAAATGTTGAAAGCATTACATCAAAAGCGTCTCGGGCCACATACTTTAGTTTTGCAAACACAAAGATTTAATCATCTTCGGTTGCCAAGGTTACGATATGTTAACTTCTCTACACCTTGGCAGATCGATCCGGCAGTTCAGTGCGTCGGGCCTATAAAGCCACAACATTTAATCAGAAAAAAGCATTTCATAATTGAACACTGTTCTTCCAGGATCGAGACCAGAGGATCTCACAACTGGAGTGGACTCATAAATAAGCGACTTTCCACTTCCATTCTGTTTGCACAACTTAATATTTGCCCTCAGATACAAATATAATGGTTTTTATCAGTTGCATAGTTAACTTAATTGTTAAACTTACATACTATCCTTATTTTAAAGTCATTTGCCTCCACCATTTTTGACTATGTACAGTGCACCTCTGTTACAAGTTACTGGTTAGTTGGCCTTACATACAAAAGGAGGTAACTCGCGAAATTCAATAGATATCGCTAGTGCAAAGTATTGGAACATCTTATCAATTCGCAAAGGTGTAGATAGGTTAACATGTCTAAACCATTGCTAGAATAGTCTTAATAGGGCCGTTGCGTTACCTATTGATCCAATATACACAAGTTATACGCTTGAGATCTTAACAGTATTATCACATTTAATCGGTGTGTGCTATATGACTATAAGAATAAGTATTTATTTACATTTTAAAACAATACCTTTTAACTTTCATCGATTCTAATTTTGGAAAAGGTCTGTGTTAGTCAATAATGCAATACTTGGTATTGAGTTCTAGCGTAGAATAACCTATCACATATAACACCTCTTATGGAAAAGATGAGATTTTTGTGACATACTGGTGTTATACTTGGTACTGATTGTACAGTAGCCTCATTAATGAAAGACCTCCCTCCCCACTAACACAGTACTCAGCTGATAATGACGCAGTACTCAGCTGATAATGGCGCTCGGAACGATATTGTGTGTTCTGGAAATATAACAAGGTGTGTTATTACTAGTACAAGGATGTGCTAAATGGAAATATCTTTGTAGAATAAATTGTGGAGGGATAACTGATACACTATGATTACAAAATGGGGGATTGTGCATGGTTGTTTTCAGTTTCTTGTTTAATTCAGCTGGACGGATGGGGATTACGAGGCAAAGTTAGACGAATGCAGGTGTGAATAGAACATGTTTCCTTCTGCTACGTTTGTGGTGCTGGATGACACAGGGTTTCCCGGGTTAGTGCAACATTATTTTCCATTTGATTTATAATATTAATATTATCTCAGGTTAGCCATTAATTCAGGTAGCACACGGGCAAGTTTGCTTTCACCACCATTTTTAAATGTACTTCCTAATTTATTTCTGCAATACAAAATATTTTGATAATTTTTTTACGCATTAGTGGTTGCACGATTTCGAAGCAACTCCGTCAGGCAGAGCTTAAGACTATACGGGTTGCTTCCCTTTAATAACTAGCGTTGACACGGTGACTGTGGTAACCGGACTGTCAAATAGAACAAGGTTAAACGACGAGCTATCTTTTTTCTATCACATACCTTGAGGTTCCAATTCTTCGTTATAATCATAAGTTGGATTTGTGAAAGAGTCATGAGAAATTCTTTCGTGTTGCCCATTTTGTGCATCGCAATATAAAAGTATAATTTAAGTATAAAATATGTATAATAATTCCATTTGAAATTTATCAAAGCTACCTTTCTACGGTTGAATTGTGTGAGGAGTAGATATAATATTTACCGGCCATGCCACGAATCTTCAATGAGCCCACAGACCCAACACATACACGTGTAAACGGAGCGAGGTTTTCCTGTGCACGTCACGATTTACGAGCACCGTGATTACAACGCGAGGAGGTGGGTAACTGACTTTTATAACGGTTCTTTTGCTTGAAATTCTGAAAAGTCACAGTATAGATGACTGCGGCGGAGTAATAATGAGCGCGTGATCTGACATTCTTGTCATTCACATCAATTAGCTGTGTTCGAAATCCAGTTGTAAATAATATTTGTTCTGTCCAAACTATATTCCTTTTAATACATTTTTAATGTTTTTAGGTTTAATAAAAAGGAAAATTCTTTTGTTTCTAGAAACGTTTCCCTTTATAATTTTTTTCTACATGTTGCCAACTATTTATTATCAGATCTTATAGGAAGTCAATTCATTGTAACCGAACTTTGATAAACTTAGCGTGGCGATAAGGGCACGTGACACACCATCATATTAAAATAACGACAGCAGTTTGGTTGCTTGGCATATGTTACGTTTGTCTGCATTCTGAGCAAGCACCATATAAACACATAATGGAAGGTAAAATAATTTTAAATCAGGAACCTGTTGTTTTTTTTTTTTTTTAAAAACCCAACTTATATTGTTATTTAAATGTTGCCTCTAATGACAATTTTTGGATTATCCATTTTTGAATGGGTGCAGATAATATATATTGGGATTGATGAATAATTAGGCCACTTTGTGAGAAAAGAGCAGTGTATTTCAGAGTACACAGATTGGCAACGTGCCTACAAATAAAAGGTCCCCGTTGACATCACGTGGTGGTATATGATTAAGCCAAAGCCCAAGGGGTCGGTCACATTGCAAGTCTACCGAAAGAGCATATTGCGACCTGAAATGCAATTTATTTATTACTGTTCTGTGCTAAGTCTGGGATACATCATCGATATTGAACACAAAAACGAATATAGCATTACCAGTTGAATTTTTATTTTTAAATCTTGTGTCAAGCAAATTGAAGTGTTCGAGCAAAGATTGTGGGGATATTCCCAATGATACCATTGTATACATGCTTTCATGCTTGAAGCAATATGGTCAATTACATTTCCTCTAAATGTCACAAACGTTTTGATAATAAAAAATATTGAAAGGGTAGTTACCTCTATGCTTCGATATGTAACCGATCTACTGTTTTCGACGTACCTTAAATACATTTCCTGCACTATTCGCTTGTTTTGATACATTTTTTGCATATTTTACAGAACTCATTTCAAATTAAGAGCAGTATTTTCAGTCTAAAAATGCTTTGAAATACTCCTACTCTAATTTCTAATGCAAATTATGAATACATATCCACATGGCTTTTTACCTTTGCATCTAAGTCACGTTTTATATCATTTAAAAGCTGAAAACATATTTATGTAGACTACAGAAACGTTTAAACGCAAAGTTCACATTATTAATGGCAGAACCAATGGATGATCGAACTTAAAAACCCGAAACGTTTTTGTCAGGATCTCCTCTATCAAATTCGTGTATACCGTCATTATCTTTTCAGCAATATGTTTCAGATTCTAAAGTTAAACTAAGCTATGTTGCTTGTGGCAAAGGAATATTTTTGTTTCCTACTGATATACTAATAATGACGAAAGGAGCTAAGCGAGAAATATATGAAAGTTTAAAATAGTTTGATTTTCTTGGCATGCTCTGTCGTCCAAGCACAAACAGATGAAACAAATTATTTCACTGTTAAAACTACTGCCATATCGCATTTTTAAATATTACCTACCACCGACGCACTCTAAATAAATGAATTTGATCAGAACGTTATCACTGACCACTAAACAACATCGTCTTACTACTAAACCTTACTACTGGATAATTTGCCTTACAACTGGAGTTTGCTGAGATATGCGGCAGAGCTCTCTGATACTTTACCATTGAAACACACCGATATAGTCGTGCTATAAAACTGTTACTAACGTACAGGAATTTACAAAAATGCAACAGATGCAACAGATGTGGTGATTCACAAATCACTACTCAAACATTTTTGGGATTCATTGCACACAAACAATGAGATCAGTGAAACAGTTATAAGTAATGTAATTGTATTCTCTCTGACATGATATGTCGTTCGGTTAAAAAGTATCTGGTCTTCTTTGGTAAATACTAGATTTTACATATTTCATTTCTCTGCAGAATAGTCTCTCTAACATACACAAACAGATGTAAAACACCCGTATGCAATCCGTACATCTGTAAACCATTAGTATCTGACATTTGTGACTTGAACTGTGATACATACATAAACAAGAAGGAATGTTCTTGACTCATTTCATTGTCATTGAAGCACTGCTTTCGTTTGTGCCATCATTACAACTTTGTGGTGAGGAGCTGGTAGTCAAAGTATGACGATACTTTCGAATTCGACTTTACGAAATATGGGACTTTCAGTTGATAATTATAATCGGTGGACGAATTCGACAATTTATCCCTTTTCATGAATTATGTCTATTGCATTGTTTTTTCTGTAACATCGCATTGTACGGTAGAAATACGTCCGCTGGTACAATGAAAACGAGTCAAATAAATCATTAATTGTAATGATGTGTTTTGTTACACTTGATGATACCAGTGTGGATGAATATATGCCAACTGTTATGTATATTTGATTTAATTGTTTGTTTGTTAGGTTTATACGTTTTTATTTCATTACATGCTATTGTAGTGTAACATTGTATTCTGGACTTTAATTTGTCCAAAACAGAGTTCATTGTTAAAATTTCATTTTATGTCAACAGCTAATACATAGCTAAATTATTCTCTGTTATGTTTATGTGCTTAATATCAGGATCTGTAATAACAGAAGAAGTAAATATTTTGATTTGGCTCAGGGTTATGGATTTTCACAAGTTAATTTTACTGGATACGGCTTGATTTTGTAAACATCAGGATTATTTTAGAAGGTTATTTCTCATTAGATAATTGTTTTTAACATGCTAATTGTGACCTGGGGCCAAGAAGAGAACTATATAAACTTGTTATTATGTGGAATTCGTCATTCGGTTTTTAGCATCTAGCATATTCAGGTTGTATTATATGTTGTGACCAGTACTTTTATTTATTTCGGGCTGGGATATTTTTTGGATGAAGATATTCAATGGAATTTATACTAAAATCAAATCTAGAATATATTTATATGATTCAGCCAAATACTGTTGACATATCAACACTTCAGTAACTACCACAGATACGTCATCTACTTCAGGTTTGGAAATTGTCCTGTACGTTTACTGAAGTTTGTTCAGGACTTTAAATTACTAGGACTCGTGTCTGTAATTCTTGGATTTTTTTGGGACTTAATTTGCTCTCATTTTCACTGTATATGCTAGGGAAATAAATTTGGTTTTAAATGTTACAAAGCTTGTTGTTTTTCACTCTTTTCTGTTACTTGTTTTAAGACCATAGACTAGTAACACAAAGTAGTAGTGGTTTTCGATCCCATCAAATAGAATCAATAAGTCAACATCCTCGGCCACTCTAATGGCTCTAATGTATGTATGTTCATCTCAATCGTACAGATTTAAGATATTATATTTGAGTTCAATTTAGTTCCAGCACTGTAATATTATAGGGCAACGAAAATAGCTAACATTATTTTGATTTTAAACTTCGTGATTGATGAGTTCATTTAGAACACATTCAGCTGCATTTAGCTCTCTCCCCAAAACAGAAAAACAAATGTGTCATCAGTATTTGTCACGATCACACATTCACTGTTAGTTTACCCCATCCCTAATTATATGTTTTTCTGTCCTAGGCCGCTTTATTTGACCTAGTGTGGGCGAGAGTGACCGTTTCTTTGTTATCCAATGTGTGAAGATGGTTTCAATGCATGCACTTTACACGAGTCCAGCGCCTTCCCATCTGATTTTGTGTTGGACCAGGATTGCTTCAGTTTGCGCCTACATAGCAACGTATATCACTAAACACTGCTATACCAATCACTATACCACTGGGCCAATTATGTGAGTTAATATCACTGTAAATAACATCCTATTTAAAGACTGGTTTTCTCTGCATGTTTGTTTTTCCTTATCGACCTGTATCTAAACTATTTTCGTCAGATATCAATATTTACAGTGTTACGAATAATGACTGCATGTCTGAGTTTCGTTTTCTCGTTGCATTTGCATGAACTTTGGTTATGTTACTAATGAGTGACATAGATCCGTTTTGTTTTCCATGTCTTCAATTTGATTAAAGCTGCAACTAATACACTAATTATTACTAGAATCAGCAAAATTACACTGTTATAATCCGTTCAGCGGAATTAATTTTATAATACTGCAATTAATATCACAAGGAATTTGCATTGTTTATAATCCACGTATTAGTCTATGATACCTTTACCACCAAGACCATAACCAATGCCGCCTGTATATCTTTCTTCGCAAACTAATTATAATTCCTTTGACACATTGTGCATGGATAAAACAGGTTTTGACGCAGTCCTACCTATAGCAGTAATAGTCAAAACAATTGTAAGATTTTTCAACAATTTGCCTAGCGGTTAATTTCCTTTCCCTTGTGTCTAAAGTTGTGCTTCGAATTTGTCCACTTAACTGTTCTCTTTTCCTTCCAATATTTTCAAGCCGTTCTTGCAATTTAGCTGTTTTATTTGCACCTGGTTCTTTGCATATGTCTTTCTGTGCTTGTATTGCTTGCTGCCTAAATAGTTCATTTTGTCTCAGATATTTGCATCTCTATTTCCGCATGAATTAGAATTAGCTGCATGATCCTAATTGGTGGATCTAGTGGTTGCTTATATTGTGTTTCTTTTAATGTAAAAACATATCGACTTTTGACATTGGAGATCTTTGTATCTCTGTTTTGTGGTTATTTTACTCTGTGCTACATGCATTCAGGTAGGTGCTCACTATTCAGTTCTTGGCAAGTCTTAGATAGTTGTTTGCATCTTCTTGTCAATTTGTGTTTCATGTATGCCTTATTACAAGAATTGTAGTAACAGTTTTTTTTTAACTCAGTTATATATTTATCTTCATCCCATTCTCAGCAAAGAATGGCCTCGATTCGTATTTTTTTCTTCAGCGAAACAATAGTTTCTCAAATGTTTCTACTATCATATTTATAATATTGTAGGTTCTTTATTTTGAATGACGTCCTGTTAAGAGTTATTAACTCAAGATGATTGTAATATGAGTTTAAAGAGGATAGATAAAATATGGTGCTTAATAGGAGTCGGCTGAACGTATTGTTTTCGTGTTTATATCCACCGATAATTTAGTCCAGATAAATGAAGATGATGAAATCAAACATCAATAACGCATAAGACTGACACAATCAGCAGAGGGTATAACTTTACGAACAACGAGTCACGTTTTGGTATATATTAGGTGTCATTGGTTGGAAGAAAGAATACGTTGTGACGGTTAATTAGAATCACAGATAGTCTATTTAAAGGAGGGCAATATTTAACTATGGTATTGTTATAACATAAGATCAATGTCTTTGTTTTGCTCAAAAGGTTAATACCCAGCAAAATAACAACAGCGACAGTGATTATTGTTGGTTCAATAACTTCTGGTGTAGCGTTTATATAAGTTATTTACGTGTTTATGTTATTTGATATTCATAACACAAGACCAATAGTTCAGTTTACATAGTTCATATATTTCAGATTTTGTCAAGTGACAATACCTTTCTGGCAGGACAGGTAAAACGCTCTTTCGGCCAATGTAAGATCTGTGCAAGAGTAGTTTGTTTAAAAACGATATACAGCGCATTATGTGTGTCCACTATCAAGATCTGACCTAGTGAAATCACCGTTTACATCAGTAGCACTTATACAATAACACGAAAATGGTTTTAATAGTTCAGGTTTGCTATTTTGTAAAATTTATCCATACGTATATTTCTTCATAAGTTGCTAATTAATAATTATATTACGTAAATTTCTTCCAATTTATTTTAAAAAAGCCAATAAGATATTTAAATTATTTTAAATACGGTAATTAATATTCCAAAACATCTAATCTGGTTCCTTAGCTTGTAAAAACCTTCAACAGATGAAAATAGATGTCTCGCATTTACCAGTCTGAAAATGGGAAGGATATTGCTTCTATTCAAATGAATACAATTTCTACTCCGTATTTGCTCAATATACACAGAAAAGGAGTTTTGATTCCTATGTCAGTGTGTAATGTATGTCATTATATTAATAATTTTGCAAACATTACTCAACGTCAATAATTGTGTTTTCAAAAGTCCTTAATATTTTTCTTTCTTTCTGTAAACAGATATATGTGTACATGAGTCATATGGGTGTATGCTAATTGCCACAGACTTATATTTTGCTTCACATTTGTGAAGCAAGCTGTCTCTTTCAGCACTTTAAATGTATCATTTATTATAATAAGCTTCGTTTCCCGCGCCAGATTGATCATTCTACTGCGAAGGGCATATCCACCAATACAATATTTGTTTGTAAACATTTTCAAGAATTAAACCCCATCTCAAATAATTCTGAACCGGACGTCATTCAAAACAAAGAACTTACAATATTATAACTGCAGAAAGAAATACATTACACTCGATAAAAGAATATGATTTCAAAACTTATATTTATTTCGGATTATTAAACAAGCTCAACTTGCTTTTGGTATTCAATATATCTGACTGGTTGGCAGAATGAAAACATCCGTACGGAATTTTTAGAAGAAAAGTCATTATATTTAAAGGAGTGAAATATTTTAATCTTTGATATTAATATAACTCAAATTACAAATCATCGTATTACCAAAAAATAACAGTATCAAAATATGTTATTAATCAAGCAGCGTAAGTGCAAAATGTCAATAGCTTCAGTGATTATTGGTTGCGCATTTGCGAACGGTTCAGCATTCACAGCAGTTATATATATATATATATATATATATATATATATATATATATATATATATATATATATATATATATATATATATGTGTGTGTGTGTGTGTGTGTGTGTTTGTGTCTGTGTGTGTGTGTGTGTGTGTTGTTGTTGTTGTTGTTGTTGTTGTTGTTTCATCTTCACTGGAATAAACAAATAGTTCAATTCCCTCGGACTGTACTGTTCATATATTATCTAGTTAATATACTTTTCTTGCGGGACTGGTTAAATGCTCTTACGGTCTATGCGAGATCTAAGCAAGACTATATATTGTTTTAAAAAATGTTATACTGCGCAGCTAATTTTGAGAACAATTCCATTCTATGTGTCCACTATCAAGATCTGGCCTCGTGAAATCACCATATTTACATCGGTAGTACTTTTGAGATGCAATTTGTGGATGGAT
The DNA here is from genome assembly GCA_028554795.2 of Sinohyriopsis cumingii. Classification (NCBI taxonomy): domain Eukaryota; kingdom Metazoa; phylum Mollusca; class Bivalvia; order Unionida; family Unionidae; genus Sinohyriopsis; species Sinohyriopsis cumingii. The sequence goes on from CM068835.1 coordinate 63,330,134, forward strand.
ATTTTCAAGTAAGGAAAACTGGTCTCATATTAAGAGTTACTAAAAAATATTTAATATTATCAATCTTAAGCTGAAATAACGTTTACAAACATTTACTTACTACGGAATCTGGCATGATATGTCCGGAATATTAGTTTATCATATCACACCTATTGTTGATCTATCTCCAACAAATATAAAATATAATATGTGACAACTAGCAATACTTAACTTATATATAAATAGTATTGCTATGGCTACAATGCTGAGAAGCTCTGATTATAGCACGTTGTTATCAAACTCCTAAAAGTTTTTTTTGCGTATCATGATTCAGTTCGAAATCATTTCAATGTATGTGTTTAAATTTTCTAATGTCCATTTACCAACTGTATCAATGATATATTCAGTAAAAGGGTAAATACTGCCAATATAGAATGTGGTCTACAGACAATATGATATGTGTCATCTAATACATTTTATATTCCTACACCCAAGACTGAATTAGATGAAATCTTTTGGAACTGTTTTTTCTAAAGATAGTAAAGAAGCATCAACAATGCCTTCCTTTCATCACAAAAGTTTGAA